>BSBM01001953.1:600000-1144340 GCA_027924585.1 Larix kaempferi | reverse complement strand
CTTCCTTTCCCATAAATGATGTGTAATTTCATTTATAGCAGTTCTCCTTGGTCAATTTCTTAGATGTATCATGTTATCTTGTAGTCTATTGTCTTTGTCCTTTTCAAACTTTTGCAGGTAATCTCTTCATCAACAAGCAGTATTACGAAAGCTTCAAGCTGTGAGGACGGCCTTCGTAAATAAGGTATGGACGAGACTTTTTGTATTCAAGTAATTTGATGGATATACAGGAAGGATATTCTTGTTTTGCTTTTTTCTAGATCCAAACCATTCTAACTAGGGAGATCAATTGGTGTCTGAACTGATGGATTTATCCATTAACACAAATAAATGACTAAATGTACTACAAAATGACAACAATTGATGACTAATTAAACTAGAAAATGTACTACTAAAACAGTGGCAGCTAAGGACCAAATAAACGGCTAAATGTACTCCTAAATAGAAACAATTAATGACCAAATAAACAACCAAATAGCACCAATCAATTACCAAATCAATGACTAAATATATTACCAGATGATGAATCAATTCAAGTAATTAACGACTAAGTGATAAATGACTAATTTGGTCGGGTTATAAGAGACTGTTAATTTGTTACCAATGGTCGTCGCCTCAAAATTAGTCATTTATCTCCAAATTTTAGTCATTTTTTAGTCATTAATTACCCATTTTGTACTAATGCTTGTCCATACATATTTCTATACCTGTAGCCAATTTATAGATCTACAAAATTCCCTTAAAGTGTTTAAATTCCTCCATATACTCATATAAAAAAAGTAATACATCATCAACGAATAACAAATGAGTTAAAACCTCATCTCCTCCCACCTCAATACCCTTGAGGATTCTTTTCCTTCAAGCCTCTATAATCAATATGATTAGGCCCTCAACAAGTAGAAGGAAGAGATAGGGGGAAATGGGGCACCCTAGTCTTAAACCTCTATATATGATTTGGAAAATATGGAGGATGGGCACATTATTAAGACTACATATTTAGTTGCTTGGACACATACCATTATCCAATCAACAATAGGGAGAGAGAACCCTATGTGAATAAGTAGTAATTTCAAGTACATCCATCGTGACTTGTAATATGCTTTAGACAAATAAAGCTTGATCATTGATGTAGGGATGTGTTCGATCTTAATAGAGTGAATTCCTTCCTACGAAAATCCAATGGCCTCATGAATCTAACAACCCTCCAAGAACCCAATGTTTTCTGGAGAGATGCATTTGGAAAGAAGTCTTTTGATTCTAATTACTAACACCTTGTAAATGACTTTATAATCACAATTACAAAGGGTTGTATCCCTGAAGGCATCAAAACTATCAGGGAAATCAAATTTTAGGATTAGAGCAGTAAATGTGGCATTAATAGCCCTATGAACATTCCTAGTAATTTTTACATCTTCCACCACCCTAAGGAGGTTGTCTCCCAATAGGTCAAAGAATCCCAAAAAGAGCTACACAACCCACCCATGAGGACCAAGTATATTGTCATTTTTCATTGAAGATAGTTTATCAAAGAGTCCAGATTTGGTGACTACCTCATACATCATTCGGTTGTCCTCAATAGAAGCAATTCTAGGAAAATGAGTTACCACATTTATGACTTCACCTATGTGTATCTTAACTATCTCTTTGAAGACCTTCTAAAAGTGAGAGACCCCTAACTCAATAGTTCAAGAAAATCCTTGACCCCTTGGACATCTTCAAACTTCATACTCCATATAGTGTTCACACGCTTCTTGTAGTTGGAAAAAATATGAAATTACTTGGTATTTTGATCCCCCCGACTCAAACCAGGTTTCCCTGCTCTTCATCCTCCAATTTATCTCCTTATGCTTGACCATATTTTCATTTTTTTCTAAAGTTCTTTTCATTTTTGCAAATCCTCCTTCATGAAAATGCCACTTACATTTTCTTAAAAGAATAAATTGATATCCAGTTCCAATTCCTTAAGAGAAGAATCCTTATTGGTGTACCTTGTGCTTTCCCTTGAGACAGTTCTTTACTCAAGAAGCTTGAGAGAGGCAATAAATTGTTCAAAGGAAGTATTCTAATTGTTAGGCTATTAGGGTCATAATTCCCCCACCCGTCCTTCACTCATTTTTGGAATTCCTCCTCCTCAATCCAACTAGGGTTGAATATGAAGGGAGATATTGGTTTAGAGCTACCTAAATCCAATTACAAAACAATAGGTTTGTGACCATATCATCTTTGAGGGGAAATCCAAGATATATAGCTATCAAAATCTCTAAGTAAATATTATGAAACCATAAATCCATCCAATCTCTTAGAGATGCCATCCTAGACCGACCTATTATTTCTCCAAGTTGGGGCCCATTGTGATGGGATTAAAATCCATGAACCTAATCGATTCAAAATGAAAATTGAAGGTAGTTTGTAAATATGTCAACCCTATATTCGGGTCCCCAAACCTTTCTATAGTTTAAATTAAGATTAAGGTCACCCCCTAGGATTACCTCTCCCTCCTGAAAGCAATGAAATTTCGGCGTCCTAGAAGGCTTGTTTGTCTTCAAAGGGCCCATAAATGTTGAATAAATACATAGTCTTCCCCTTGCTCCTATCATGAACAATAGTGAAAATACCTGACAAGACAGCATAAGAATTCAATAAGAACCAACATTGAGTCCAACCAGTGATCACAGTCATCGAAATCCCAATAGATTCTAGTGCTATAAACTACCAATCCTTCAGTATAAGCTTCAGTTTATTCATTGATAGCTCTCCCTCCCCATGGTCTCATAGAGGAAAATATTTTCAAGTTTCTTTGTATCCAAAAACCTCTCGAGGGACCATTTTTTGGCAATGTACCCCTAGGCTTCTAATGTTCATAGAAATAATTTTCAGTTAGGAACCAATGTGGAGGCAGTATTGGCTATAAGGACATTGGTTATCAGTCTTTGACAACCTTGATTGATCTCATGTATGGATTTTTATTGGTCTATCTTGAGGTTGTATTTCCTCTCAACAGATGTTGTACACAATGATCAAAAGTTGTCAACACCCAACCCCCCAAACATAATTTCTACTTACTTCTTTTTCGCCTTATTAGAGTGAAGAAAAAAGTGGCCTCTACCCTTGAAGGAGAGATCAGAAATTACTTCGAGTCAGGTCCCCCCACCCTTAAAGTTGGAGGAGGCAGACATATTGAAAGTTGGGCTTGGAGAAAAATGAGATCCCTCACTTTCAAAGGCTATAGGAGGAGCTCCAAGAAGACCAGGTTGTGGGTGTAAGATGTCTAGACTTACTCCAAATAACATCAGTCGATCCTACCATAACACATGAGCTCATTCTTCCTCCAATTTTGATTATGTGTTCTCCTTAGATAAGACACTTGATGTTGGTGGATCTGACAACATAGACGAAGTATGGATGGGCACTTGGATGACCCCAACAATCAAATTTTCAAGCAAGATGATAATGGGACTATCCAAATTCTTTTATATATCCTCAACACCCATAGAGAAAATCCTTTCTCGCTAAGTACACTCTAGTGTTTGAAGGTGGGCCACAATGTTGATTATGGAGCTTGATCTCCAGATTCAAAGATATTATTATTCAACTGTGCCCGTACCCCAGGTTTGGTTATGATCCCGGCACGCCCCTAGGGGGGTCCGGGGGAGTGTCCACTCCCCCAGCTGGAGGGGGCAGGGGCTACTGGCCCCCCGTCGGGGGTTTGAGGGAAACGCCCCGGAGAAAGGGGGTTTGGGGGCAGAGCCCCCAAGAAGGGGTTCGGGGGCATAGCCCCCGAGGAAAATTTTTGGGGCTGTTTTCGCCACTAGTTTTTGGGCCCATAGTTTTGGGTAACCTGTGGTATTTTCCCATTGTATTTCCCTTATAAAAGAAATACATTGTAATACGGCTAGGGTTAATGATGTATTAGGTTTTATGCATTGTAAAGATCTCTGAGATCAAGAAGAGAGACTGTGAGACAGTGAAGAGGAAGTGCAGCGGTTGTGCTGCAGGTTGTATCCCTTCACTTTGCTGGATGGAATAATAATAAGGACTGGCAACTTCAGTGTGGATGTATCCCAAGTTGGGTGAACCACGATATATCTGTGTCTCTCTTGTAATGTGTATGTGTGATTATATTTGCATTTTTGTTCATTGTTATTGCTCTGCGATCCTGTTTTTTCTAACACACAACTTTCCTTCTTCTTCCAAACTTTTGTAGCAATTGTTTTATGACAATCCTTCAATACATGCCCATAGGCATAGCACTGAGGACATAAAAATGGAAAATTAACACATTTTATGGGTTGTACACGGATTGTTTTATCATCGTCACCTCCACATACTCATGAATTCCTCCTCAAACATTGATAACAACTAACACCTTGGCCATGGTGCAATAGACACTAGATTTGTATGAGTTGTCTACCTTCACAACTATACCTAATACATTACCTATGGATCTAATAATTCCATCATCTCAAAGCTCAAGGGGAGGACTTGGAAGCTTCACCCCAAATCAAGGTGCTAGTTGCAACCTCTGACCGTGGATTGAAGCATGGGTGCTGCAACTTTAGTGCTAAGTAAGAATTCTCTTTGAACCAAGAACCTCTAAGGATTATAAAGGAATTAGCCTCCAACCTAACTATGAATCCAATATATCCTCAAGGTAAAATATGAAACACTATCCCATACGCAATCATTGGAAACCAGTGAGCTTGGATCCAAGCATTCAAGGTCTCCATCTCAAATATTCCCCCTGAAACTTCCCAACCATGGTTTTATCGGGTAAGGATAAGATTTAATCAACACTTAGGTCTTCTCCAATAACTAATCGTTCCTTACCTTCCTTAATTTTTAGAACCTTCCCCTCACTTCCTATGAATATCGGGACTACTCACCACCACCTTATGACCCCTTAATTTATCCACAACCAAACCCCCTCTCATGAAACTAGAATCACCCATATAATTGTCCACACGAGTAACTACTCAACTTGCCTCCCTAACCTTCAAAGTTGACAAATTTGGAGCCACTTAAACATATGATATGGATGCATCCATATTAATTGGTTTGGGTCACCTGTATAGGTAAAAACATCTCTACAATGAATGCTAACCCCTATACACTTCTTAAGGTTCCCTCTGTTGTGTGAAAGACCTCAGGTGGGTTGTCCTAGTAGGCTTGATTTACTCACAATGGTACTGGAGGGCTTGGATATCCACATTCCAATGTTTTGTGCCTCGGATGTCGGCCCTCTCATCCACCCCTAAGAGATTTTACCAACTTTTGAATTAGGGAGGAAATGTTTGGGTATGTCACAAAGATCTGGGCTTCAGAGAGAGTATCTTTGACACAATATATGAATTGTGGGTATGCTCCCATCTTCATGCCAGAACCCAAATCCTTTAGATATATGGGAACCCTAATCCCATTCTCTTTCATTATTCAATTCATCTTCTTCTCCATGACGATTTTTTGCTTACACAAGGAACTACCAAGCTAGGAATTGAACCTTGGAAACATCATGATTTGAAATACTACCCCATAAGCATTGGTGAAGGATATTTCAGATCATGAGGCAAAAAAATGAAGTGAGATTAGTCATATAAATATCTCTATAAATTGAATTTCAATCAAGGTAGGCAATTCCTTGTCCATATCCTGTAGTACATCTCCCCCATACTATGTTATAAAGCATTGTTACTCTTGGTGCAATAAATACAATGACCTAGATCAAAACAACCATAGTGACAACGCTTTTTACTTTGAGAGATGCCTTTAATTGTTTCATGGGAATTAATCTTTTTACTTTGTAGAAAAAATTATCATAGTTTATGTCGTTGTAATAATTCATCACATAGATTGATGCCAACAAGGTTTGGTTCACTAGTGAATTGAAAATTATTGTCTTATTAGTACCTACCCAAGTTTTATTATCATCTTGGTCTGCCGCACTAAAAAACATGTTAAAATGAGATTTTCCTAGACACAAGTACAACATAAATTACTGACAGACGCAACTAAGTTCTCATGGTTGTTGATGCTTATAGTTGGTTCCATTATTTCAACCTATTCAAACTACGTTGACACAAAATGATCGATTCTCTTGTTAGTTTGTTATGGATTTTTTGTTTAGTCAAACCTACACCCACTTTAGGCTCTTGCACAACCAAAGTGTACAACACTAATCATAGTATGGATGATGAGAATTTACCCAAGATGTAGAGGTTAAAAGATAGATAAAGAATTGTTTTTCCAACTAGGTGATGCTATAATGAAGGGTGCAAAATCTCAAGCTTTAGTAGAGGAGGTTTTAGGTAACTCTCCTTGAAAATATCTCTTTTTTTTCCCTGACTACAACTACAATAAAAATTGTGGTTTTTAGATTTTAATGGAGGAGTTTCAAATAATCATCTTCCAACAACTTCCTTCTCTTATGGCCAAAACCACTACAAGGAAAACACCTTCTAGCAGAGGTTTTTGCAGACCCTTCACAAAAAATAGACAATTTATCCATTTATAGCGAAGGATACTAGTGGAGGTGGGTGGGAAAAGGTTTTAGAGATGGTTTTTAAGCGGCGATTATACACATAAGACATGCACCAATGTGCTACATAACATGATGCACCAATTAACCAAAATAGTAAGAGCACTGAAGTCTTAATATCTTGTTGCAATTTGAAAAGATTATGGTTAAAAAAAACTCACTGCAAAATTTATACGATGCGTGTCATTGATAGAGACACACCAGTGTGGAATACAATATAGCACATCTTGTCAAAATAGATCACCATGGTCTGGAAAAATACACATTTTTTTCTTTTTTTCAAAAAATGGCGATGCGTAAACTAATAAAAATGCACCAGGATCTGAGGAAGTAAAACACATTGATTAAAAGAAGAAAAACATAGATTTTTTTTAAACAAAAAAAAAGAATGATGCTCCCTATACACCTAACTTCCTCGGTGCGCCAACAACACAAACGCACCGGGGTGCCTAATTATGAAGAGCACTAAAATCAAATAGCTAGATGCAATTTGAAAAAATATGTTTTTTTTTCCTAGCAAAACTTTTTAGTGCATGTGAATGAAGTAGATGCATCAAGGTCTGAGGAAGTAAAACACATCGATTACAAGACAAAAAAGCATATTCTTTTTTTTTAAAACAAAAAAACAAACAATGCTCCCTATCTACCTAACTGCCCTGGTGCACCAACATTGTAGATGCATCAATGTGTCAACACCATAGATGCAATGGTGCTCCTAGTTATGAAGAGCACCGAAGTTAAATTAGCTCAATGCAATTTGTAAAAAAATGTTCATTTATTTTTCTCAACAAAGCTTTTCAATGTGTGGGAAGGACATAAACACATCGGTGCATTTCATAATCCAACGCACCGCTCCATATCAAAATAGTCCACCCTTGACTGGAAAAAAAAAACTATTTCTTTTATTTTTCCCATAAAACATACTAGTGTGTTATAAATACATAGATGCATCAATGCATAATATACTACAATGCATCGCCTTATTATAAAAAAACATATTTTTTATTTTGTAAAAATAGAAAAACCTAAATGGTGCTCTCTATAACAGTAAGCACACTGGTGTGCCACTAAATCGGGCGCATCGAAGTAGGGTAAAATATATGAAAAAAAGAATACCATGGGAAAATTATTTTGCCCATATGTCAGTGCTACAGACCACCTAATACCACCTAAGCACCAATACTACACTTTATTGCTTGATTCACGCTACAATCAGTGCTCGTTAATCATCAAATTTATTGTAACATGTTATACAACTTGACAAGAACTATTTACTCAAAACGAGAACTCTAGCCATAAAAACCCATATTTTTGCATAAAAAACACCAAAAAACAACCCCGAATCAAAAAGTGGTGCTACCGGTAGCATCACTTTTTGATTTGGAGTCAAAAATATAGAATTGAACCAAAACATTTGTTATTGTTGTTTGCAAAAACCTTAAAATCAAGCTCTAAATTGAAAACGCTTGCTATCGGTAGCACACTTTTTCAAAAAATGGCATTTTTATATGATTTTATCAAAATTTAAAATTGTATTTATTAAATGTCTTAGTAACACTATATAAATCTAGCATAGAGTTAAACACAAATTATTCAAGAAATTACTTCACCACACTTTTCATATAAATTAAAAGGATTTATGATATTATTCATTATAAAACTATAGATTAAACCATAAATATAGAAGTTATGATATTTGGGGGCACAAGGGAGAAAAAGGAAATGCAGTATACTCTAAAACGACAACTATTAATAAAGAACGAGAATTGGAGTTATAATTTTTTTTATATCTCCATCAAAAACAACCTCAAAATGAACCACGAGTGATATCGTTGTAATCGAAACCCTAAAGCGGCCCTCAGATTGAAAAGTTGACCCCCTAAAAAAAAAATCAGAAATATGAAAATTAAAAATTGCAAAATTTATTAACATAATTCAAAAATTAAAAGCCCCAAGAGTTAGCTCGATCGGTTGAGTTCTCGGAAGTTAGGCCTCCCAGCATGCGAGGTCGCGGGATCCATCCTCATAGACCCTCTTGGGGTTAGGCACACAGCGGCCGCAGGGCGGAAACCCCTTCGGGGCGGTTCCGTCGGAAATTATTTTGTGGATGTAGCGGTCGGCTAAGCCAATTAAAGTGAACCACATGGGAAAAAAAAAAAAAAAAATAAATAAATAAATAAATAAATAAATAAATTTAAATAAAAAAAATTAGGACCTTACCATAAAACCTATAAAACAAAAAATTTAAGAAATAAATAAAACAAATATTAAAACAAATTCTAAGAAAACAAAAAAAACACAAATTTAAGAACTAAAATTAACAAAAAAAAACATTACAAATCAAATTCTATTTATTTATATTTTTTAATTTTTTTCAAATTAATTTTTTTTTTAATTTAAAAGAAAATTTAATTAAAACACTTGAAAAAAAAATTGAAATAATCAATTTAAAAAAAATAAAAATAAAAAATTTAAACATTCTGGAAATTTTAAACTTAAAAAACAAATTAAATTTAAAAAAAGTATTAAAAAATATTTCAAAAGAAAATTAACCTAACTTACCTCTCGTCCCCATCCCTACCTCCCTACCCCTCTCTCCGCCCCCACCTCCTCTCCTCCCTTCCCTCTTGTACCCCTTCCCTCTCCCCTCTCCCCACTTCCCTCCACCCCTGCGCCCCCACGCCCTCCCCTCTCCCCCCTTCCCTCCACCCCCACGCCATTGTGCCTCCCCTCTTCCCTCCACCCCTGTGCCCCCCGCGCCCTCCCCCCTCCCCCGCCTCCCCCCCCCCTCCCCGCCGCCCGCGGAGCCGCTCTTTTTTCCACCCAAGCGTCGCCTCTACTCGGCGGCATGATTCTCAGAACCGCGCCACCCCGCGAGAGGGCTGGCTGGGCAACACGCGGGCGGTGGGGAGGGGGAGGGAGGCGGGGGAGGGGGAAGGGCGCGGGGGTGGAGGGAAGCGGGGAGAGGAGAGGCACAAGGGTGCGGGGCTGGAGGGAATGGGAGAGAGAGGAGGGCGTGGGGGCGCGGGGGTGGAGGGAAGTGGGGAGAGGGGAGGGGGAAGGGGTACAAGAGGGAGGGGAGGAGAGGAGGTGGGGGTGGCGGGAGGGGCAAAGGAGAGGAGGTGGGGGCAGCGAGAGGGGCACAGGTAGGGAGGTAGGGAGTGAAGAGGGGATAGTGGTTGGGGGGGGGAGGGGAATGTGTTGATTTTTTTTATTTTTTTTTTAATAAAAAAAAAATTAATTTTTTTTTAAAATATAATTTTTTTTTTAAATATAATTTTTTTTCTATATGTTTTTAATTTTAAAATTTTTCAATAGTTTTCCATTTTTTTTTTAATTTAGTTATACATTTAAAATTTTAATTTTTTGAAATTTTGAAATTTTGTTTTATTTAATTTTTTTTTTTTTTAATTGTGATTTTTTGTTTTGTTTTGTATTTTTTTGCGTGTATTTTTTCATATTTAAAAAAAAATCTTTAGTTATATACATAGAAAATGTTTAAAATGCATAAAAAAACATTGAAATGACTTTTTTTTTTCATTTTTTTTACAAATTTGCTCATAAAATAATTTATTTAGGAGACAATTTATAAAAAAAAACTTCAAAAATAGATATATTTTTCCATCTAAATTGTTTCTAAAAGTTAAAAAAATTTAAAAAGTGTGTATTTTTTCATTATAACTAGCTACTAAATGTAGATTTTTTTGTAAACTTTGAAAAAACGCCCTTGTAAATAAAAGTTATAGTTTTCTTATGACCAAGAAATTTCAAAATCACAAAAAAATGGCTGAAAATTAAAAATGGTGCTACCAGTATACGCACTTTCTGAAACGGGGGAAAAAACAACTACTAAAATTGACCATAAAAAAACGAGAACAATGACGGGTTCTCGTCAAGTTGTATAACATGTTTTGTGTCCTTTGCTTCATTAATGGAGTTTGAATTTTTCCAAATGGTTGGAAAACAACATTTGTTGTGTACGTGGAAACCTTTCCTCCCCGATAGGAAAGAGTCTAGGTAACATCTTTATTACCTTCGTATTTACATTTTTATTGGATTTAAAATTGAAATTTTACTTGAATTTGCCATTTTTCAAAAAAAAAGTGCGGTGATTTTCAACAGTTTTGCTCACAATGATCATATCAATGCACTATGTGTGAATACAGAATGCATCGGTAACGGTGCTTCCCATTAAAAATTAATGCAACGTCTATAGTGCATTAATGTAAAAGAAACACATCATACACGATGCTTTTACATAACGAAACACGTTGCCATTGAAAACCATATGTATATTTTTTAAAATCTCGGTGCTCTGTATATATATTGACGCACCACTAGTGGTGCATCAAGATATATACAGAGCAACGTATAAAGAACAAAAACTTTATATTTAATTTTCGAAGACATCGGTGCTCTAGATATAATGATGCACTACCTTGATGCTTATAGTTACATAAAGAGCACCAAAAAGGTAAAAATTTTAAAAATATATGTTTTATTTTTTTCAAACTTATCAGTGCTTTTTGTATATATGAACACATCACTAGCAGTGTGTCAATATATATAAAGCACATCGCATAAAGAGAAAAAACACTAAATTTGTTTTCGAAGACATATGTGCTCTAGATATAATGATGCACTGCCCCCGGTGCTTATTGTTATATAAAATGCACCGAAAAAATATAAATACAAAAATTGGATTTTATTTTTTGAACGATATTGGTGCTTTGTATATATAAGGATGCACTACGAGCGGTGCATTAATATATATAAAGCACATTGTTAACGCTTAAATTTCACACACATGTGACATTTCGAGTAATATTACGGGAAGACATCATCAATATACAACATGCAGCTCATTGAAGACATCCTCATTAAATACACAAGAAAATTTGAGCCCCAAGATGACAGAACCGGGCATTTTGGACATTAGCGCGACTATTTGCACTAAATACCTGTGCTTTAGTGCTACTCCTTAATCAGAAACCTGTGTGACCTAATGCGACTTTTCCTTCAAAATTCATGTGACTATAAAAATGGCAGGAGCACTGACTTTTTTGCAACACATTCAAATCTCATAACAGCTCCCTTGGCTCCAAAATTCGAACTGGACTCAACACATGCTTGGTAGCATTCAATAGCCCCCTTCATGTACTTGAAAAACCAGTTCAATAGCAAGGGTGTTCACATTGGGATATAATTGTTTCTTTTCCTCCATTTGGCCTATAAAAGGAAGACATGGGCATGCATTCTATAAGAGAAAATTAAGAGCAAAGTTATGCTGCAAAAATTGCATTAAGAGCTTACCTTTCAATCCACTTCTTACCTCAAGTTGGCATGCAAAGATCCCTTACTCACTTCCTCTAAGAAGCAAGAGTTTATCCATTTTTCTATGTTACTTATCTCAATTTTGTGAACAAAAAGGACCTCTCTAATGGAGATTGTTGGCTCCCCTTTAAATCCCTCACCTCCTAGGTGACACCATTGTATTTAGCTTGACTATTGCGCAATCAACATTTGGTTTGGCATACTCTTCTTATTTTGTTTTGCTTGGCACTTGTTCATTTTATTTTGTTTGCATTTCTTGCTTAGAGTTTGCTTTCCCATTTGGTGTATGGAATACTAACACTCAATCTACAATACAAGGTCCTTGCTACAACCTCAAGGATTTCCAACAAGTGGGAACACTACTCACCCCTGTGGCTATCTTTTCCACAACAATATTTATGGTGACTCCACTCTTTTTTTGTTCTTTGCATTACAAATAGGTTGTATTTTGTTGGATAACTTATTTGGGGTGTTGTGCAGGCCCATGAGCTTGTTGTTCAGCCTCTCAAAAGTCAAAATTTGGATGCTCAAAGCCCCAATTCATCAAAATATCAGCAGTGTGATTCTCGACATCTTGAGTGTGCTATCCATCGCAGCGTTTCTCTCAACAATCGTACTATAGCATGGATTCTCTATTATGTACTCACGCAATAAATCCACATTACCTTTGTAACTCTATTCCCATGTGACCACATGCCTATGGGTCTAATACCCACATTTTTTTTCAATTTTTTTTATTTTTAGCTCAGTTTCCCATCATAACTTGTAGTTTCAATGACTGCTTAATGAATATGAAAATGAAAAAACTCACATGCATTTTTTATTTTCTCTAGTAATTAAACAACTTAGCTCAAGATAGGGAGTAAGGAAGTCATTTCTTACATGCTAATTAGGCTAAAATCCCATGTTTCTCCACCCCTTGGAGGATATACAACCCCTCCCCCATCCTCTCCATCTCATGGAAGAGGTAACATATCACCTCCACCTTTGGGAGGAAGTGCCCCCTCATCCCCTCCACCTTTTAGAGGAAATTCCCCCTCATCACCTCCACCTTTGGAGGAAATAAACCACCACCTTCACCTCTTAGAGGAGGAAACACACAAAATAAAATGGTGTCACCAAGCCTTCCCTTTATGGAAAATCTAAATTGCCCTGATTTATCCAAGTTGATAAATGATCCCATTCTTCATGATGCAAATTGGCCAAAGATGCCTCCCAAACTTCCTTCTTATATTCCAAAATTTGAGGGGGAACAAGGAGATGACCCAGTTAACCATGTGATGTCCTTTCACCTCTGGTGCTCATCAAACAGTATAGTTGAGTTTGCATTTGAATTTTTTAGAGAACTCTTACAGGTACAACAACCAAATGGTATGTTGTTCTACCATATGGGACTTACTCCACCTTTGATTACATTTCTACCATCTTCCTCGCATATTTCCAATTACCCATACACCATGATTTAGGGCTTGAAATTCTCATCGAATTTTGCCAAAATACCTCAACTCACATTGCATACCATATCCACTAGTGGCATAGATGTAGGACCTTGTTCAAGATAGAAATCCAACCCCAATTCTCATCAAATTGGTTCCTCAAATTAGTCCAACCAATTTTTGTGAAGGATGCGGCAACCACATTTCCCAAAACAAAAGAAGAGGCCATCCTTAAGGCCCACCATTTCAATTGAATTTATGCACAATCCAAGTATTTGTATACCATCCTCCTTGATTCCCCACGGCATCATTCCCTAAACCTAGCACCTCCAAGTACATCACACTTTTTTGGTGTGCTTATCGAGACTATTTCTCATCAAGGAAATGCTCCCCAACCATCAACCTCTATGCCACATAATGTGGCACAACAGTACTTATCAACAACTCCTACATCGGTGGCTCCCACAACTGCTTCAAATCCTCCATTTGGGTACCTATCTTATGCACCATATATTCCTACTTATCCCAATGCTAGTCAAATTCCTATTGTACCTGTAATACCCCAGTTTGACCCCACAATGTAAAATGGTAAATATTGATGTAAAAGGCTAAAATCCAAGACTATGTAAATATGTTTTTGATATTAATACAAAATATCTAATGGATGCATGGAAAGAAGAACGAAGAAGAGATGGGGGGATATGAATCCACAAGTGGGAAAGTGATAGTGGGATTCAATTTATATCCTTAGCCTTAGACATTTAAACAAAGTTCCTAAACCTTTAGTAGGATCCATGCTTAATTAAAAAAAGAGCATTGTTTTAATTATAGTAAGAAAGGGATTAAGAGGGGAAAAGTAGTTCCATGTGGAGGGGACCGCATGGCAATATGATCCATGCCTATAAAGGGGATTTTTGAAGATAGAGATGGGTTCGTTTCCTCATTATTCCTTCACCATTTTGAATTTCACTCCTCTACCAACACCTCTAAAATCCATAGCCAGATATTGTAATAGAGAATGAAGATACCACTGCTAAACATGAATTATGCATGCAATTAACCTAAGTATGTTGGTGTGAGAGAAAGCTAGCCTGCAGCTTGTCCCCTGGAGTCCCAATTTAGAGACTTCCTATCCAGCTTGTGCTGGAGCACCAGAAGGGAACCGAAGGCTTCCCGAGGGACTGTTAACTCACAGAAGGGAGCTTGTTCCTGGCGTTGTGTAGGTTGATGGGGAAGGACAATTGAGGATTCAAACAACTATGGAGGGTGTTTAGGTACCAGTGGGTTGCATGAGTGATTAAACTGAGTAATTGGGTTTGAGAGAGAGATTTTCCCTTGTGGATTGATAGCCCTAGCTCGGGAGTGGCCTTTCAAAGTGAGACTTGGCTTGACAGAGCCTATGGATGGGAGGAACGTCCTTCACATGCAGCCGGTTGGATAATTTGATTTAAAAGATAAGTCTATTTGACTATGAATGACATGGTTTAATTCTATGTTCAATGCTATTTAAATATTGTTTATAAATGTTGGAATTGCACGTGTGTTCATGTTTGTGTTGCTATAAATTATAATTCATGCTTGTATTAATTTTGGCCACCATTTCATTTTATTCTTTGCTGTTAAAAATGAATTAAATTGGATGAAAATGAAATTGAATATGAATGTTTAAATTCGGAGATGGGTATTGAGTGCCTCGTGGTCTCCGTGGGAAAATGAGGTTGATGGGTGCATTATAGTACCACCAGGAATTGCACGTGTGTTCATGTTTGTGTTGCTATAAATTATAATTCATGCTTGTATTAATTTGGGCCACCATTTCATTTTATTCTTTGCTGTTAAAAATGAATTAAATTGGATGAAAATGAAATTGAATATGAATGTTTAAATTCGGACATGGGTATTGAGTGCCCCGTGGTCTCCATCGGAAAATGAGGTTGATGGATGCATTATAGTACCACCACCTCAAGCGGAGCCACTAGCTCCTACATCCACTTCATATGGATCACCCAACCCATACCTCCCTACACCCATTTACAATCTGTATTTTTCATTTCTCGGTTCGCCTAAATCTTCCCCTATACCCCACACTAGGGTAATATAGTAAAACCTTCTCCCACATATAAAACTCGACGCTTTGAGTAGTTGAATGCAGATAATCCCCCGAATCCTCATAATAAAGGGAAGAAGAAAGGAAAGAACATTCAAATCCAACCACAAGGGCACGGGGCAATCCTCTTCCCTAGCATAACCAAAATCTGGGCAACCCAAATGAGGGGACTAACAATCCCCCTAAATAAGGAAAGAACACCAATCTCTAGATGAACTATCCATGCTCCGTGTGCGGAGAATATGGGAATTACATTCATCATTTCTCGTTAATACCTAAATATCAACAATTGCTTGAGGCAAGGAAAAAGGCTACAACCAATCCTACTCAACTACCAAATGCCACACAGGGGAGGAAGGAGCAAGGGGGTCCTCTTCGGTCCCAAAGGAAAGAAATTATTTTCCTATGCTTGGGGAATTGGGAAGAAAACAAACAATCATGATGAATGGGCATCCCTTATGCTAGGCATCGAAACAATGGCTAATCTAGGACTTAAGTCTTATCATGTCTTTTAATGCAGGAGCATCCTGCTCTCCATCCAAGTCCAATGTTTGGTCAGACCTTAGGGTCTTGGCATTTGCCTAAGCAGAGGTATTTTTGATAAATTCATTGTAAATATGTTGAATTACTTAGAGTTCTAGATAGATAATGAGTCATTAGGTGTGATTATTCCATGATATAGGTATCCAAGATACCCCATTATGCCATACTTAAGCAAAGAAATGTTCTAAAAAGCATTTCTTTCTTTAGGGAAGAATGCAATTTGACTGTTATTTAAACAAAGTGATTTAATGATTATCTCTTTTGTGTTTTAGCATATTTTATTCACTAACCATGTGATTAAGGCTATGTGTGGACAAAGCACAGGTGAAAAAGGAAAATTGGCGGTACTCAAGCTCCAAATTAAAGATCACAAGAGACATGATGATCTTGTTTTCTCCTAATTTGTAGAAAAGGTTCCTTTTATTTAGGATAGTGATTTTCAATGTTAAACTAGGCTAGAATCTTGTAATAAATAGAAGACATATGAGTATCAGGGGTCTAACTGATATAGTTTTGAAAACAATTCTCAGCATTGTTAGTTCTGGTAGACAGTTTATGATTTCTACAACTATGATGGATCTTATGAATTCTTAATGAAGGATCAGCGATATTTCCAACTCATGAGTTTATAAGTTTCATACCCCTGCTGTGATGTGCATTGGGGAGGGCCCCCTCAGTGCGTAGCTTGTGAGTTCTATATCTTTGCTTTCCATACTTTTATGCATTATGTTGTTCATCCTAGATATATGTATGCGTAGATTAGTTTTAATACTTATTTGATATCAAATTCAATTCTGCACATAAACGTCTTCCTTCCGTAGTTCTATAACATTGCGTCTGTAATTCTTTTACACTACATCCGTAGTCCTGTAGCTACCATCTATGACTGCAATTCCCATATTTACATTTCCATGGTTTTATACGGTATTCTTAGACTAGATCAGATCTATGCTCTTGAATGATGATTTCTTGTTCCAACTCAAAAAGATCTATGGTTCCATTAGTTCAGATTCATATGCTCTAGAGAAGATGTACTTTGGATTTCTTAGATTAAGTTTCTTGCTTTCTATATTAAGTTTCCTGCTTTCTTAGATTAAGTGAATGCTTTCTAGATTAAGTTTCCTGCTTTCATAGATTCAATTTCCTGCTTTCTAGATTAGGTTTCCTTCTTTCTTAAATTAAGTGAGTGCTTTCTAGATTAAGTTTCTTGCTTTCATAGATTCAGTTTCCTGCTTTCTAGATTAGGTTTCTTTCTTTCTAGATTAGGTTTCCTGCTTTCTTAGATTAAGTGAATGCTTTCTAGACTAAGTTTCTTGCTTTCATAGATTTAGTTTCCTGCTTTCTAGATTAGGTTTCCTGCTTTCTTAGATTAAGTGAATGCTTTCATAGATTAAGTTCTATGTTTTTTATTATTACATTTTGATTGTGATAAATCTTTAGTTGCTTCATTATCATTAGAATAACTCCCCACCATTACTTAGGACATAGCGAACACCCAATGATAAAGATCCTCTCAATTTAGTGCACATATAGTGCTTAGTACCTCTGAAGTTTGTACGTTCCATGGTCGATATTTAAAGTGAACTTCTTGAACGAATACCTAGTGTAAAAAAGGTAGAAATTTCTAGAGCCCACCACTTTTTGGTGCCGTTGTCGGGGAGGTGCTTAAACTATAGGAGCATATTGAAAAAAAAACACACAAAACTTTCGAAAATCTAAAAATACCATGAATGCCTCGACGAAGGAGGGATGAATTTGGATGTTTTCTCCCTAACCACCCTATGAGCAATAGCAATTCTGAACATATTCAATTCGACTTTCTCAATATTGACGAAGAAAAAGATCCCATCTATAACCCAAACTTTGATAACTTCTTTGCTAGCTCTAGTTCAAACACTACCATGGCAGATGACGAAGAAGAACACAGAGAACTATTTACGTTTCCCATAAGTGTACCCCTTGGGGATGCTAGAATGAAAAATATTAATCCTGCTAATATCCCCAACTTCCATGGTTTAAATTCAGAATATCCTGACACTTTCTTATTTGAATTTGAAGTAATTTGTAGATCCTTTGGTTACACAACAGATGCACAAAAATTAAGACTTTTTCCCTCCACACTAAAAGATCTATCGCTTAGATGGTTGATGAGCCTAGAAGGAAACAATATTTTCTCTTGGGATCAAATGAAACAATCCTTTTTGGAAAAGTATAGAGATTATTGTAAAGCAAAAGACACTAGAGATGAGATTTTCATAATGCAGCAGGGAGAAAAATAATCGTTGGAAGATTATGCACAAAGATTCCAACTCAGCTATAAAATAGTTATTCATTGTACCTTGGATCAAGAATCACTAAAATTGGTACTCCTTAGAGGAATCAAGGAGGAATACCTAGAAGTCTTTCATTTATTAGGAGATGGGGATATATTTCAGAAAACCTATGACCAAATTCTGCAAATCTTTAAAAATTATTCCAGATCCAGAAAAGGCAAAAATGGAACACGAGATATACACCCATTCGCAGGGTGGTCATCCTTTTCAATACCAAGCCTAACAAAATCCGATTTGGGGAATCTCCTGGATGATATGAAAACATATATCCTTCAATCATTAGCTATACAATTAGATGCACTCCAATTAAAAAGGAAACAAGACGAGATCAACCAGGCACTAGCGGTATTCTGCGCAAGACGTATAAAGAAACATGAAAAAGGTCAATGCCCATTAAATACAATAGAAGTTTGTGGGATATGTACTGATGACCATACCATAGATAAGTTCCCTTTACTTTCATCATGCAAGGAAACCATACAAGATCCTACCTCGGAAAATTCGGTAGAACAACTTTGTTTCGTTAACCAACGAAGAAACAATTTTGCTAGGCCTTTCCAAAACAATAATCAAGACTATTTTAATCAAGGAAACCCTCAACAAAACTGGAATCCTTCAGCACATATTTCATGGCCTCCACAAACAGGGCCAATCCAATTGCAGCAAAATCCAACCCCATACCAACAACCATACTTCACCCATCCTTACCCACCATATCCCCCACCCTTTTCACAACCTCACATCAACTATGGAAATCCATATCCATCTTCCACAAATTGGAGAGTACCACTGCAAAAACCACTTATAATGTCGCCTCCACAAAAACAGCAGCCCCCTAAAGTGCCTACAATCCCTGTTCAACCTATCCCAAATCCAAATAACAATAAGACAGGACAACAAACCTACAATAACGAAGTGATGCAGTTTCCAGCATACATCGTAGACACACTGGACTTGAATGAGATCAATCTAAGATCTGGAAAAACACTACAGGGTCCCCATTATCAAAACAATCAAGAAGCCACATATTCCAAGCAAGCTACATATACAAAACATCAGTGTCCCAAAGTTATACCCCAAATACCAGAAAATAATCCTCTTAATCCTCCATTTCCCGAAAAGCTAAAACAAAACAATAAAGAGAAAGAAGAAATTGCCATACTTAATGAATTGAAACACTTAAATATACAAATCCCACTCTTACAAGCAATCAAAGATTTCCCAATCTGTAACAAATTCATAAAGAAAAATTGCTTGAAGAAACCTGGGTGGAAGAAAAGGGATCCCCCAACCATAAATGTGATAGGCCAGCTAGCAAACCTTATGTTGGGGATTTTTTTCAACCCAAAGTACATTGATCCAAGCAACCCGATCGTCAATGTAACCATAAACAAAAATCCAATTTCAAGCAGTTTAATTGATCTAGGAGCTACAATAAACATTATGACAAAAGACACGATGCTAGCCCTAGGTCTCCACCCATTTCTAAGAGAGACAAGCACAGTGTTACAGCTGGATGACACATCCACTGCCAGGCCGGAAGGTATCCTCGAAGATGTAATCATTAACATTGAATATTGGGAATATCCAGCAGACTTCATAGTCATTGAAGTCAAAAGCAAGCTCAGTGGATACCCACTCATCCTAGGGAGGCCATGGCTAGAAACATGGCGCGTCCCCACTGACCTCCATGGCCATGGGAGACCCTGATACATCTTTTTTTTCTTCCAACTTCGACTGAATAAAAACACACAGTTGAAATAGCTCGGATCCGCAACAACAGATCCGCAATCCGCAATTGTGGATGCGGAAGTCCAAAAATTCATAACCAGAAATCTTACCTTTCCGCAATACGCAATCCGCAATCCGCAATTGCGGATGCAAAAGTGCAAAAATTCATAACCGAAAATCTTACCTTTCTGCAATCCGCAATCCACAACATCGGACCCGCATCCCGCAATCTGCAATTGCGAATGCGGAAGTGCAAAACTTCATAACTGGAAAACTTACCTTTCCACAATCCACAACGACGGACCCGCATCCCGCAATCCACAATCCGCAATTGCGTATGCGAAAGTGCAATTCCAATCTTCGACAAAGGTCACTTCCGCAATTGCGAATGTGGACATGCGGAACCATACCCTTGTAATGGAAAATTTCCACACAAACTTCTGAGGGGGATAACTTCTCCATCCTTGGTCAAAATGAGACAAGGTCGGTACCGTTGGAAAGCTCTTGGAGAGCTCTATCCAATGGTGAAATCCTTGCCCAATATGAGCACTCCTCCCATGTCGAATTTTCCAGTGAATTTCTGTCCATAACTCCACTTAAAACTTCAACCTTCTTTCTACCATGATTTTTCCCTTCCACTTGACCCACCGAGGGGTTCTGAAGCACTCCAAGGTTTCCCCTCTTTTCCCAAGGATCATATGTAAGCAAACAACTCGTTCACAGGGTTAATCATCCATATCATAATATGTAAAATGCATTAAGTTAGATCCAACAAATACATCTATCATATGCCAAACTTATAATGCATTAAACTCATGCAATACAATGATACACATACAACAATGAACTCAACCCTTTACTCAGGCCTGCACATGACTTCATGTCAATCAAATTCATATAAACATGCATTCTACGATTCCACAATTGAACATAAGTAACCATTTCATAACAATGAAACACCATCATTTAACATAACAAGAAATACTTATCTTTCAATTTCCGAAGCAACTAGCTAAGTGAGAGCAACATTCCACCCAACCTTAGATCTTTGTCCATCCTATACTCTTTCAGCTGAGAGATCACCCCCGAGCTAGATTGTGTATCCACTAAGGAGGGATATCAGGTTCTCTCACAGTCAAGGTTCCATTCCAATGTTAAGCCAATCTATAGTTGGGTTTATCAAGCATTCCAGGGCACCTACCCATGCTAAGCCATCCTACATTGGGTTTATCAAGCATTCAGGGACACACTGGTCATGCTAATCCAACTTCCAGTTGGGTTTATCAAGAATACCAACAGCAATGTCATGCCAACCCAGCATATAGTTGGGTTTATCAAGCATACCAGACAAGCCCATCAAGATAATCCAACCTGCAGTGGGTTTATCGGGTATACCAAGCAATACAATCATGCCAGGCCAGCATATCATTGGGTTTATAAAACATATCATACAAGCTGATCATGTTAATCCAATCGGCAGTGGGTTTATCAAGCGAACGGGGACAGCAAGGGAGGCGTTGCTCAGCCAGTGAGCTCAACCACAGAGCTGCAGGTGTCTCAACACTCAACCGACCTGGCACCCACATTACCTACCACATCCAACACAAGGAAGACCCTCTTCTCTGCTACACAGTCCCTCAAGGCCTCTTCCCTTCCAGTGCTATTCCAGGATGCGCATAGAAAGGTCCAATCGCTAGTTCTATGAGACTACAGACTTCACTGGGTTTATCAAGCAACCCAACCTTCTTCCATAGTTCAATGGCGGACTCCTTCCAGGCTTGCAAACGAGCTCTGTTCCGCAATCTATCTTCTGCGATCTAAGGCTCCAGGTTCTCATGGTTTCTCTACACTATTTAGGCTTGCAGTTTCCTCACGGATTCTATCACTCTATCATGGAAACTCTGTCACCGACAGACTAGGTTTACACACACAGTTCCTATGGCTATCAACTCTCTAGTATTTCTATCACATAAGGACAACACGGTTATCTTCAGGTTATACCACTCAGTTGGCTCTGCGTATGCAGGGATGTAGGAGCGAGCTCCCTCTCTAGATCGATAGATCGTGAATAGCAAGTGCGCCAATGGATGAGGAATGAATGCGTGAATGTCCTTCACCAGAACGGGTAGTCAAAACGGTTCAGCGAGTTCCAGATGTTGAGTGTCTTCCAAGACAAGTAATCAAAGCCATGCCCTGCCATACAAAATCACAGGCATGCTCCATACTCCATCGGCTTCAGCAACAGGGTTTTCAACCACCCTTTGCAACCGAATTAATGTCATCGGGGAGTTTTAAGGAGTTCGTAGTCATACATGCGGCAACACGGGAAACCAATACCATTACCCCCTCACCTCTCCCTAGTGGATACACGTGGCCCCTTCTCATAAGTTGCCTCCTTAGCCAGCTTCTTTGTCATTTTATTCATTAATAATAATTACATCATTTTACATTTCTTCATGGCTTAATAGCCCATGAATATTCAAACTGTCCGAATACTTGCCTAAGCAATAACCTTAAACATCCACTAGTGGGGCCTTGGCCTTGAGCTCCACACTAGGGAGAATACACACACACCACATATACACAGTATTTACATTGAAGCCAAATAACATCAAGGGAAAAATGGGGTATTACACAATAGCATACGCCTATATAGGCTGTCGATCTGGGGATATGAAAATTACCAGTGGGCAAGCAAGAAATAAAATCACAATATAACCACTAGAAAAACAATCTATAGACACAAAACACCAAAATTGGATGGATGATTACGATGACATGGATGACCAAAATATGCAACTTGTCCTCAACATAAGAACTGCTCTAACCCTAAAAGCTAAGGATGAAGATTCTTATTTAGCTAATTTTAGTCAAAATATTTATCCTGATCATGATATGCTTGAAGAAATATTTGCAACAGGGAAAAAGCAAGAAAAGCTACATTCTCAAATCAACACAGACAGAATGTGGAAGCAGGTATTCTCCGTTGAAGAACAACTTCCATAGATAAAAATCATGGAAATCTTGCCTGGGAAGACGGTCAATATTAATGCACATCTGGAGCAAGAACAAGAATAAAAATTAATAAAAGTACTCTAAGAAAATAGCAGAGCTTTCGCGTGGACCTACTCAGATATGAAGGGGATACACCCAGATATTTGCAAACACTATATTTACATCAAGGAGGGTGCTATCCTGATAAGACAGCCCCAAAGACGGATGAATCCAGAGTTAAAAGATATAGTTAAGCAAGAGTTGCAAAAGTTACTGGATGCAGGCTTCATTTATCTGATCTCAGATAGTGAGTGGATCTCACCCTTAGTGATAGTTCCGAAGAAGGGAGGAAATTGGAGAATTTGTGTAGACTATAGGGAGCTTAACAAGGCAACCAAAAGATATCACTTCCCTCTACCATTCATTGATCAGGTGTTGGATACTTTGGCTGGAAACAATTATTTTTTTCATTTTTGGACAGATTTAGTGGTTATAACCAAATCCAAATCCACCCAGCTGACCAAGATAAAACAACATTTACCTGCCCATGGGGCACATATGCATACAGAGTACTACACTTTGGACTTTGTAATGCTCCAGCAACCTTTCAAAGGGCTATCTTGAGTATATTCTCTGATTTTATCAATGACCGGATGGAAATCTACACGGACAACTTCACACCGTATGGGAAAAGTTTTAATCGAGCATTATAGCATTTAGAATTGGTCCTAAACAAATGCATCGAAATGAGTCTATGCCTCAGCAATGATAAATGTTGAATGCTAATGCAAGAAGGGATAGTCTTGGGTCACCACATATCCCAAAGAGGAATTGAGGTAGATCAAGCGAAAGTCACTGTTATTAAAACACTACACCCACCTAGAAAATAGAGGGATGTCCATAGTTTCCTGGGGCAAACAGGCTACTACAGAATATTTATAGAGGGTTTCAGTAAAATCATTGCACCAATGCTTTCCCTCTTAACAAAAGACACGAAATTTATCTGGACAGAACACTACATGACAACATTTGATCACCTTAAGGAAAAAAAAAAAAAAAAAAACTGCCCCAATCCTCCAGGGACCAAACTGGAAGCTACCATTTCACATCCACTCTGATGCATCAAACAAATCTATTGTAGCAGACCTCGTGCAGGAGGAAAAAAAAAAACCATATGCAATCTACTACATCAACAAAAACTTGGCGAGAGCAGAACTGAATTGTATAATAACAGAGAAGGAATTTTTTGTTGTTGTACATACCGTAAACAAGTTTAGGCACTACATCACAAGGTACCCAGTATTTGTTCACACAGATCATTCTACAATTAGGTACCTCATGAATAAACCCAATACAAGTGCTAGAATTATAAGATGGTTTCTTCTTTTACAAGAATTCCACTTAACAATCCTCAACAAGCCAGGCAAACACAATGTGGTAGCATACTTTCTGTCAAGATTGACCCATGTACAGGACGGTGAATTAGTAAAAGATGATTTCCCTGACGAACACCTATTTGCAATCTCAACACAAACCCCATGGTTTTCCGACATAGCTAACTACCTTGTAGATGGGAGGTTTCCACAACATTATAGCTACAAAGAGAAGTGTAAGATCATAAGACAAAGTGCAACCTATACTTGGATACAAGGAATGCTCTTTAAAAAAGGACCAGACCAAATATTAAGAAGATGCATCCGCGAAGATGAGGTCCATGACATACTCCACGCTTCTCACAATGAACCTTGTGGAGGCCATTATGCAGCCAAAAGAACAGCTTATAAAATACTGCATATTGGATACTACTAGCCGACATTACACAAGGAATCCCATGAATATGTTTCACATTGTGATGATTGTCAAAGAATGGGAAAACCAACACAAAAAGAAGAGATGCCACTACACCCACAAGTTTCGTTGGAATCATTTGAAAAGTGGGGATTTGACTTTGTCGGTCCATTTAATCCACCTTCAAATCATAAGAACTACATTTTAGTTTGTATGGACTATCTTACTAAGTGGGTTGAAGTTGCATCACTCACAGTAGCTAAAGAAACAAAAGTAGCAAAATTCTTCACAGAACAAATATTCTATTGGTTTGGAGTTCCCAGAGAATTAGTTTTTGACCAAGGTAAACAGCTTACATCAAACCTCATTGATGAACTATTCAGAAGGAACAAAATAAAACATCGACGATCCTCCTCCTACCACCCACAAGCCAATGGGCAAGCTGAAGTTACAAATAGAGAACTGAAAAGAATTCTAACAAAGAAAGTTCAATTACATAAAAGGGATTGGGCAGACAAGTTAAATGAAGCAGTCTGGGCTTATAACACAACTTGGAAAACAACAACGGGTTTTACCCCCTATGAGCTAGTATATGGAAAAAGAGTAATGCTCCCTATTGAATTTGAGATCAAGACATTAAGAATAGCATCCAATTTAAACATGCAACTTTCAGCAATCCAGAAAGAGCGTATGCTCCAATTAAACCAGCTGGATGAGCACCGTCAACAAGCTTTAGCTCACACTGAAATCATTCAGCAACAAAGGAAGCAATGGCACAACAAGAATATAAAAGAAAAGAAATTCAAATAAGGGGATTGGGCATTCTTATATGATTCGAGATTTCAGAAATTCCAAGGGAAACTTACAACACGATGGCTGGGACCATACATCATTCATACAATCTATGACAATGGAGCAGTTAGAATCAAAACCATAGACCAAACAGAATTTCCAATGATGTTAAATGGGCACAAGCTCAAATTGTATAGGAAACCGCAGTCCAAGGAGGAATTCACTCAAATCCTTTATCAGAAAATTTTGATGCTAATAGAGGACGTAAACGTACTCCAATCAAACTGAAATATATATATATAAAGAGAAAAATTGTCAAAATGATGATGAATATCTATCATGAAGCAAGAGAAAAAAAAAAGATCATGAAACAAATTATGAAAATAAACGCAAATCAACTGAAGCAGCAGAGATTATCAAGCGAGCCAGCAAATGAACTGAAACAACAAATATTATCAAGCGAGCCAGCAAATCAACTGAAGCAGCACAGGTTATCAAGCGATCCAACAAAACAACTGAAGCAGCAGAGGTTATCAAGCGAGCCAGCAAAACAACTGAAGCAACAAAACTATCAAGCGAGCTAGTGAATGATAACAAACAAACCAAAGCAATGGAAATAAGCTGGCAGCACAACTATGGAACTGACATTTTAAACTACAAACATAGGAAAAATCAACTACGGAACTCAAAATCTACAACAAAAACTCCACATCAGCAACAAAGGTACGCTATACAAAAAAGGTAATATCTGAATCCTTTGTTTTTATTTTCAGTCAAACCAATTTCTCCCTACAAAAGGAATAATTCAGAGTTGAGGACAGCTCTTTAGATAAAAACGATGACACAAAATAACCACACTAGGTAATGATGGGCGATCCACATGAAGAAATGATGATCTTCGTATCCCACCACGTCCTTTCATATCAAACAGCAGCATGCCATGGAATGATGAAAGGATAAGGCAAATTTAGCAAGAGAAGACGGGGAAATAAGTCAGAAGTGGGATAGGGATAAGTAAGCAAGACCAGGCGGCATATATGAAGCTTTCAGGCCTCGATCAGGGTAAAGGCAGCAAGAAGAATTCAGAACCCAGATTAGCAAGCCGGGTCCAACCCAAAAGAAGCAAGTCATCTAGTCTGCCACCCTCAATTTTACATTTTTCATCCATTTGATAATTTCAGAAGATGAAAAAGGGGTTTAAGAAGAGTGAACCAAATGACGATGCTCCCATCTATGAAAAACCAGAAGTGTTGATGATCCTCCGCACAGCGGGATGGATGCCATTCATCATTGGGTTAAGAGGACATGATGTAGAAGTAGCACTGGAATTCATTAGAAATGTGAAGCATTTAAAGGAAGAACAATATGTTACTAGGATCAAAGGGTTACACATCTGCATGAGTGAGGAAACGATTGCAGCATACACGGACATGCCAAAAGGGATACATTGGGGGAAAGATGACAGGGAAGCCAATATTAGTGATAAATTGTCTTTCTTTGGGCATGGTGAGCAGTATGAAGAAGACAAGAACGGCGTAAAAAGAGAAACCATGCCAAATCTGTGGGATGAAGTGGTCGTCATCCTCCTCAAATACATTACCTGCATGGGGAGACTCAACTATATACCTACCTTCCATTTTAGGATACTCGATCTCCTAAGGAACAGGGGGCAAATCAAACCCAACAATAATATCAGCATACCTTTCTACCTATTACAATCCATTTGGGAGATGAGTAGGAAGGTAACGCAAGGGAAGGGGGATGCATTATCTCATCACGGATTAATCAAACTAATCATATGTGAGGAATTGAAAGCCCATGCTCCTGAAATCTCATGGGAATAGTTCATCCACATCTCTATTGAGGATGTCCAGCGGATGAGGGGCACCCAAATTACAAGCACAACCCCTGTCTCAGACTTTAAAGGAGAAAGTGCAGCCACTCAATCAGGGGTCAAAAGGAAAATCAACATACACATCGGCGACAATGAGGTCGTAGCCGAAACATTGGTAAAGATAATGCATTCCAAAGACGCCTCACGTCAGAAACCTACAGGGTCATTTGATAGAATGCAAGGATTTACGCAACAAGGTAGAAGGTTGAGGCAAGGGGCAAAATCCAGGGAGGAGGAGAAAAATAAAAAGAAAGAAGAAGAGGAAGACAAAGCAGGTTCCATACCCCTAGACTAGTCATACTTTGAGGATGATGGGGCAGAGAAAGGAGACCCTTTTACACCAGCAAGAGGAGACACACCACTCAAGGAATTTGCAAAAACCAATGAGGAAATGTAGACTAAAGAGGATGACCGGCTGGATGAGGCTTTGTCTGAATTAGTAAGAGTTAGGGAAGAACTAGCGGCCATGAAGATCAGGGCACGGTTCCATAAATCCCAGGTTGCATCATCCAATACACCCCCATTCATGAATGAGAAAACTCAGATTTTGAAGATGAAACACACTAGCCAATTAAAGCAAGTGGAACAACAAAACTAGGTGTTGCAACAAAAATTGAGCAAAACCCAGGAATTGTTGGCACAAAAGGACCAACAGATCTTACATTTAGAAACCACTCTTGTCACTATTGCCAAGTTATATGAAGAGATTGTCGGGACCATACCTCCATCTCAGATTTATGCAGTATACCTTAAGGAGAAGTGGTGTCATTTCTAGTTACAAAGACTGAAACATCACTTAACCATGGAAATAACCACCCCAAAGCAATTTGTAGATGCTTCTTTGGAGAGCATAGAATTTGAGAAGGATCAGCTGTGTGAGTTCTTTCTTCGTGACCTGGTTGTGCCCAATTCACCAAATTGGTCACCAAATCCTTAGATGGGTGACTTCCAGCTTAGAGCATTGTGTTCATGGATTAACTACGAGATAGAGAGGTCATAAGATGCTCACCTCTACCAAATAGAGGAATGGGAGAACGCACTTTGGGTAAGAGCCGAAGCCACGCACCCAGAGAAGGTGGTCCAGGATAATCATGCCATAACATCGGATGAGGACCTGATCCCCATCCTCCTCGAAAAACAACAAGAAGCCATTGAGCATTTTGACAAGACCACACAAGGCACGCTCGGCGAAGTATGGGAGGTCATAAGCAATAGATGGAAAAGAGTTTCAGGAGACCTGAAGAAGCGTGAACCTCATTCGCCCCTCAGATTGGAAGTCACACTAAGCAAGGAAAGGATGTATAGGGAATCCTTGATGAAAAACAAACTCAAATGGATCGGGATGAAGCTGATCTCGCCGTTCTTCCTTCCCCTGATAATTAAAGAGGACATTGATGAGGACGAAGAAAGAAGGGCTTGGGCCAAAGAGGAGCAGAGCCTAGGATATCACTGACAGGCAGGGGCTCCTAGAGTTGTTGCCTGGGACATCAGAGAAGCCATTGTACCTCAGTATGGGTCACCCAAGGATGGGTAACATCTTCAAGTTCGGGGGAGATGATAAGTCCATGATATAGGTATCCCAAATACCCCATTATGCCATACGTAAGCAAAGAAATGTTTAGAAAAAACATTTCTTTCTGTAGGGAAGAATGCAATTTGACTATTATTTAAACAAAGTGATTTAGTGATTATCTCTTTTGTGTTTTAGCATCTTTTATTCACTAATCGTGTGATTAAGGCTATGTGTGGACAAAGTGCAGGTGAAAAAGGAAGATTGCGATACTCGAGCTCCATATTAAAGATCACAAGAGACATGATGATCTTGTTTTCCCCTATTTTGTAGAAAAGGTTCCTTTTATTTAGGATCATGATTTTCAATGTTAAACTAGGGTAGAAGCTTGTAATAAATAGAAGAAACATGAGTAGCAGGGGCCTAACTGATATATTTTTTAAAACAATTCTCAGCATTATTAGTTATGGTAGACAGTTTACGATTTCTACAATTATGATGGATCCTATGAATTCTTAATGAAGGATCAACAATATTTCCAACTCATGAGTTTATAAGTTTCGCACCCCTCCTGTGATGCGCCTCGAGGAGGGCCCCCTCAGTGCATAGCTCAGGAGTTATGTATCTTTTCTTTCCATACTTTTATGCGTTCTGTTGTTCATCCTGGATATATGTATGCGTAGATTAGTTTTAATACTTATTTGATATCATATTCAATTCTGTACATAAATGTCTCCCTTCTGTAGTTCTATAACACTGCGTCTGTAGTTCTGTTACACTACGTCCGTAGTCCTGTAGCTACCATCCGTGACTACAATTCCCAGATTTACATTTCCATGGTTTTATACAGTATTCTTAGACTAGATCAGATTTATGCTCTTGAATGATGATTTCCTGTTCCAACTCAATGAGATCTATGGTTCCATTAGGTCAGATTCATATGTTGATCTAGAGAAGATGTACTTTGGATTTCTTAGATTAAGTTTCCTGCTTTCTAGATTAAGTTTCCTGCTTTCTAAGATTAAGTGAATTCTTTCTAGATTAAGTTTCCTGCTTTCATAGATTCAGTTTCCTGCTTTCTAGATTAAGTTTCCTGCTTTCTTAGATTAAGTGAATGCTTTCTAGGTTACATTTCCTGCTTTCATAGATTCAATTTCATGTTTTCTATATTAGGTTTCATGTTTTATTAGATTAAGTGAATGCTTTCTAGATTAAGTTTCCTACTTTCATAGATTCAATTTCCTGCTTTCTAGATTAGGTTTCCTACTTTCTTAGATTGAGTGAATGCTTTCATAGATTAAGTTCTCTATTTTTTATTATTACTTTCTACAGGTTGGAGTTGTGTACCCGTAATATCCTGGGATGCTCTTTCGAGGTTTTGTGACGCACGTAATAAGTCCTGAGGATTCCACAGTATGGCCAGTGATGACGAAGACCTGCAGGTGGTGGGCCTACATCCAGTATGAAAAAGGACTGGCTCTGTAGAACTTCCTATGACGAGTAGATTCAGAGATTGATTGAGATAGCAGCAGCAGTGACGATGATGATGACTCGATGACGATTATCTAGTGACGATGATCTAGAGAAGATGACTTGTGCTAGAAGAACTATGCTGAGAAATACCTTCCTAGTTAAGAGGGAGTGTTGATGTATATGTAACTTCGGAATGTATTTCACATATATGTATATTGTATTCCTATAGAGATGGTATTATTCCTCTATAAGGAAGTGTCGTCATTTATATTGTAAGTGTCGTAACTTATACTTGAGGGGTTATTAGACCACCTTGTTTGGGGTCGGCCCTGTATAAGTCATGTGGGTCAAAGGGTTATTAGACCACCCTATTGGGGGTCGGACATGTGGGTCAAAGGGTTATTAGACCACCCTATTGGGGGTCGGCCCACTCAGCATTATGTTATGTGGTTAAGTTCGAGCCGACATGAGTTAGGTAAAAAGGCAAGTCAAGTCAAGTATAAATAGAGTGCGGGAGGCACTCTATTTACTCACTCACTTCTCACACATGCTCTCAAGGAGGAGAGGCGCACTTATGGAGGAGGAGGATTGCTGCTAGGTTATGGCTATCTCTATTGGTTGGTTGTATCATTGCTCTATCTATCTCTGAGGAAGTTATTGGGGTTTTTCACCTTTATGGTTTTCCCCAAGTAAATCTTTGTGTCTCTTGTGTGCTTGCATTATTGTCTCCATGATTGATATGCTGTAGATATGATGTACATGTTGTTCTCTCAGTTAAGATCCTAGATCATATTGAAGTAAATTCTGAAAATTTAACATGGTATCAGAGCTATCCTGAAAGAAGGCATGATATGGCATGTATGACACTTGTTGCATTTACGATGCTAGGGCTTGATATAGTAAAAACCAGTCGTCGTAGAACTTTCGCTATAAATCCGTTTTGGCGAAGGTTTCGGATCTGAAATTGTTACAGGTCGAAGCTAAAATCTCCAGGTACCTGGTGTCCAAAGGACAACCTCTAATTCGTTGTACTTTGTGATTTATGATTTGTACAATATAGGGTTTCTGCCTCTTCCAGATCTGAGTCAAAATCAGGTGACCTTGGGAAAAAGGTCATAACTTGGGCTAGGAAGCTCCAAATGAAATTTCGTGAAAAGTGACAGGTAGTACACAGGCCGAGCTATCTCAGAAAACTTTTTCAGAGGCCGAAGGTCAAACAGTGACACGTGGAACGCCGTACAAGTTCGCTCTCCTGTATTATCCCATAAACAGGTCACGTTGCGACACTTGGCATATATCTCTCTCAGAGAATCCAATTGAGGTCAGACCTGTCAGGATGGAAAGATAATAGGCCGAGCTATCTCAGAAAAAATTTTCAGAGGCCGAAGGTCAAACAGTGACACATGGCACGCCGTACAAGTTCGCTCTCCTGTATTTTCCCAAAACAGGTCACGTTGCGACATTTGGCATAACTCTCTCTCAGAACATCCAATTGAGGTCAGACCTGTGAGGATGGAAATCTAACAGGTCAGGCTATCTCAGAAAACTTTTTCAGACCCTGTGGATCAAAAATTTCGGAGTTACACCAGAAACAATCAGGTACATATTTCTGTCAAAACAGAATTATTTTTTTGGTACCTTCATTCATGGCTTCCGGAATTTAGGGCTTTGAAGAAAGTTGGAATTTTTGTAATCGGAGACCACGGCTGGATGCTACTCATCAAAATAGAAATTTAGAGACCAATATCAGAATTTTTGGCTAGGTAGAAGGCCGGGCTTGATTAGACCCTAGTTCGGGACTTTGATCAGAAAAGTGGAAAATTAGGGCTTCTATAAAAATGGGAATTTTTTGAAATCTGTGACCACGGCTGGAAGCTCCTCGGAAAAATAGAAGCTTAGAGCTTTGGATCAAACATTTTGATTGGGAAGAAGAGTGGGCTTCATCAAACCCCAGTTTAGGGTCACGTCCAGTGAATCCAAAAGTTTCAAAGGAAAAATTGAGGAGTGAAACTTTGCAGTTTTCAAATCCTGAATATACCAGTTTGATCAGTTCATCAAGGCGCATATTCCTATCCTATCGGAAGGTTGAAATTCAAAGTTTGAATTTTTGGGGTTTTTTTTCTGACAAAACCATATCCAGCTCTAGGTCCAGTTCTTGCAAATCAAGTGGATTGGGTTAATCCTAGAAGAAGATGGATTGGTCACCTGCATAAGTGAAGAAGTTCGTGTTTCAGAGGGAGATGAGGCTAAGGCCTTACATAAGAAGTTTTCAAGCGATCTCGACAGGTATGACTCATCGAGGTATGTTTCGATATTTGTCCATGATTAAGTTTATGGTATGTTTGTCTTCATGTTATTACGGTTAGTACAATTTTGATTTTAGATTTGTCGTTTCACCTTAACAAAATTATGAATGCATGATAGAAGATATTCATTGGTTAGGGTGTTGACACTTATGATTGTACTAATGCATTATGGTGTTGTATGAGGTTTATGTTGTCTACTAACATGAAAGGTACACCAAGAAAGACAAAGCATGTTCCAGTTCAAGAACATATGATCATGATGACATGAGGATAAAGACTCATCCATTGTCATGGATCTCATAGAAGATCCATTTACGAGGTATGTATAACTTGGTTTTATAATGGCTAACCTATGAGATATACAGGTTACTAGCACAAGTCATTGAAGAACAACAAGAAGACATCATGTGAGTATAAATAGCTAGCATGCTAATCCAGGTATGTTTTTCCTATATCAAGATAGAATCCTACCTTGTGTTAGGATCTTATACTGTTGTGTTGTTTGATAATGATTATTCATGAAGTCATAGGTTTGAATAAGTCATGGCTGTATGCGTATTATATTTCTTACCATAATTGATGATATGACTAACCAGAAGAATCATGAAAGTATAGGTTTGAATAATCACAGGTTTAATGCACATTATATCTCTTATCTTAATTGATGATTCAACTAACGCGAAGAGTCATAGGTTTGAGTAATTATAGGTTTAGACATGTTATGCTTTTTATGATTTGACTAACCATAAGATTCCTACATAAACCTTGAATGCTAATGCTTATTATTTCTGTTTGAAATGATCATGACTATACATGCTTGAGATTATTGTGTTTTAATAGTATACTAATGAATGTATGATTTTATATGAGATCACAAGGATAACACAATCATGATGCATAGGGACCAAGGATGAATGTAAGTTCAAGGATAGGTAATCCAGGAAGCAAAGATCAAGAGGGAGCACACTCCAGTTGTTCCTGCAAAGAAAGCAAAGGAGCACACTTCAGTAGCTTCTGCAAGGATGCAGATATTTAGAGGGAGTTGAACATCTTCCTACATTCCACAATAGAAAGGTGTAGAAGAAGCTACTTCAGATTATGACTCTAGTATCTCCCGCAAAGAAGCAAAGACTCAGAGGGAGTCCACCCAATGAACAAACAAAGATAAGTATTTTAATTATCATTTCTTACATATGTGTTTGTTTAAATAAAATTGTTCAAATGATGTATATGCTCATGTTCCTAGACTTAGGATATGTATTATGCATATTAGAATAGTTGCATTGATGAACAGTATACTACTAATATACATGGGTAAGTGGCCTATGGCACTGTACAACATTCCATTGCTACTTATCTAGAATGAAACCTCTTTGCTGACATGTTGGGAGTTGTGCACACCCTTAACAATGTTCTGGTAGAGATTGGAAGGCATCTAGAAAGCTACGGAATATGGATAAATGTTGTATTGAAGCATTGGCTAAGATAATTGCATGACTGTATGACATATTTCGTTATGTGTAAGAATTTGTTCTGAAAATTATGAGATGTTTCTAATCATGCAATTTAACCTGTTTTGTAGGAAAGACCGTATATCTTCACCTACAAAAGAAGAACTACAACATTTGTTCAACAACAAAATTATCTATTGAAGATATTGAAGTTCCCAGGATCTGGGATGAAGAAATGGAATGCCATGATCCGTAGATCATGAAGAACAATGTTTGGGATGTAGTCCCAAGACCTGAAGGGAAGTTTGTTATGACTTCCATATGGATCTATCAGATCAAGCATGTTGCAGATGACAGCATTGAGAAATATAAAAGTGATACTACTTTTGTATGCAGATAACTTGTTTGTTACAGGTGAAGATAGATTGATTGCCGACATGCAGCGAAAGCTTACTACCGAGTTCGAGATGAAGAACTTGGGAATGATGCACTATTTGTTTTTGGCATGGAGGTGTGGCAGAGTGATGGAATCTTCCTTGGACAAGGGAAGTATGCAGTAGAGATCCTGAAGAGGTTCGGGATGATGGACTGCAAGGCTATGGCCACACCTATGACATCGAATATGAAGCTTCTATGTGATGCTTCATCTGAGCTGGTTGATGTCTCTACGTATCGTCAGATGATTGGGTCCTTGATGTACTTGACGAACACGAGACCAGACATTTGCTTTGCTGTGAACACATTGAGCCAGTTCCTGACGGATCCGAGGGGTGTTCACCTGGTTACTCTAAAGCATGTTCTGAGGTACCTGAAGGGTACAGTGGTTTTTGGGCTCAGGTATGAGGCGAATCAAAAGTTTAACCTGCAGGGTTATGTTGATTCAGATTGGGCTGGCAGTGCTGCAGATAGGAAGAGCACATCTGGGTGTTGCTTCAGTATGGGATCAGGTGTGATCTCTTGGTTTAGCAGGAAGCAGTCCTGCGTAGCACTAAGTACAGCTGAGGTAGAGTATGTTGCAGCCTATTCAGCTAGTTGTGAGGCAGTATGGCTACGGAAGCTACTGTCTGAGTTATTTGATCTCCCGTTGGAGGCTACTGGTATCTTCTGTGATAACCAGAGTTGTGTGAAGCTGTCCGAGAACCCAGTGTTTCATGACAGGTCGAAACACATAGAGATCAAATATCACTATATCAGGGATATGGTGCAGAGAGGAGCTGTGAAGCTCCTGTATGTTGCAATGGACGAGCAGATTGCAGATGTGCTGACGAAGCCACTAGCCAGGGTGAAGTTCGAGTACTTCAGAGAGAGGCTTGGTGTTATTCAGATCGAGGACACTTCAAGGAAGAAGTGACGGACACATTTGCTGAAGCCATTCCAAGCATGTTGGAAGGAGGATCCTTCACATGGCTGTGGATGTAAGCGCTGGATGATGAGCATCAGGATGATGTTCTAGTTTCTGCTTGATATGATCAGTTGGATCATTTTATGTATGTACGCATCATGTTGGATGCAGGATATGATCAGTTGGATCATGTGTATGTATTGTTTATGCATCATGTTGGATGCTTGGACCATGTATCTGTATTTGTATCAGGTGGATACATTGATGATCAGGAGGATCATGTATGATGATATGTATCAGGTAGATACTTGGTATGCATCAGATAGATGCTTTGATGATCAGGAGGATCATGTATGATGATATGTATCAGGTAGATACGTGGTATGCATCAGGTAGATGCATTGATGATCAGGAGGATCATGTATGATGATATGTATCAGGTAGATACTTGGTATGCATCAGATAGATACTTTGATGATCAGGAGGATCATGTATGATGATATGTATCAGGTAGATACGTGGTATGCATCAGGTAGATGCTTTGATGATCAGGAGGATCATGTATGATGATATGTATCAGGTAGATACGTGGTATGCATCAGGTAGATGCTTTGATGATCAGGAGGATCATGTATGATGATATGTATCATATATTTGTATCAGGTGGATACATTGATGATCAGGAGGATCATGTATGATACTTGGTATGCATCAGGAAGATGCATTGATGATCAGGTAGATCATGCAGCAGGATGTTGCAGTGATGATCAGGATGATCATAGATGACGAGCTTCAGGATGTTGCTCCAGATGACATGCAGCAGGATGTTGTATTGATGATCAGGACGATCATGGATGACGAGCTTCAGGATGTTGCTCCAGATGACATGCAGCAGGATGTTGCATTGATGATCAGGATGATCATGGATGACGAGCTTCAGGATGTTGCTCCAGATGACTTGCAGCAGGACGTTGCAGTGATTATGATCAGGACGATCATGAGTACATCAGGATGATGTATGGTGAGTATCAGGTTGATACTCTGTGGCCGTGGATCAGGTTGTGCAGATGAGCATGTCTGGGAGATCCTATAGGTCGGAGTTGTGTACCCGTAACAGCCTGGGATGCTCTTTCGAGACATTGCTCTGGGAGGACATGTAATTTGTGCCCTGGGAGATCTCAGGTCGGAGTTGTGTACCCGTAACATCCTGAGATGCTCTTGCGAGGTTTTGTCCTATGGCATGTAATTTGGGCCCTGGGAGATTTCAGGTCGGAGTTGTGTACCCGTAACATCCTGAGATGCTCTTGCGAGGTTTTGCCATGACCACATGTAATTTGTGCCCTAGGAGATCTCAGGTCAGAGTTGTGTACCCGTAACATCCTGAGATGCTCTTGCTAGGTTTTGTGGTGGACCACATGTAATTTGTGCCCTGGGAGATCTTAGGTCGGAGTTGTGTACCCGTAACATCCTAAGATGCTCTTTCGAGGTTTTGTGGTGGGGTCACATGTAATAGCGCCCTGGGAGATCCTACAGGTTGGAGTTGTGTACCCGTAATATCCTGGGATGCTCTTTCGAGGTTTTGTGACGCACGTAATAAGTCCTGAGGATTCCACAGTATGGCCAGTGATGACGAAGACCTGCAGGTGGTGGGCCTACATCCAGTATGAAAAAGGACTGGCTCTGTAGAACTTCCTATGACGAGTAGATTCAGAGATTGATTGAGATAGCAGCAGCAGTGACGATGATGATGACTCGATGACGATTATCTAGTGACGATGATCCAGAGAAGATGACTTGTGCTAGAAGAACTATGCTGAGAAATACCTTCCTAGTTAAGAGGGAGTGTTGATGTATATGTAACTTCGGAATGTATTTCACATATATGTATATTGTATTCCTATAGAGATGGTATTATTCCTCTATAAGGAAGTGTCGTCATTTATATTGTAAGTGTCGTAACTTATACTTGAGGGGTTATTAGACCACCTTGTTTGGGGTCGGCCCTGTATAAGTCATGTGGGTCAAAGGGTTATTAGACCACCCTATTGGGGGTCGGCCATGTGGGTCAAAGGGTTATTAGACCACCCTATTGGGGGTCGGCCCACTCAGCATTATGTTATGTGGTTAAGTTCGAGCCGACATGAGTTAGGTAAAAAGGCAAGTCAAGTCAAGTATAAATAGAGTGCGGGAGGCACTCTATTTACTCACTCACTTCTCACACATGCTCTCAAGGAGGAGAGGCGCACTTATGGAGGAGGAGGATTGCTGCTAGGTTATGGCTATCTCTATTGGTTGGTTGTATCATTGCTCTATCTATCTCTGAGGAAGTTATTGGGGTTTTTCACCTTTATGGTTTTCCCCAAGTAAATCTTTGTGTCTCTTGTGTGCTTGCATTATTGTCTCCATGATTGATATGCTGTAGATATGCTGTACATGTTGTTCTCTCAGTTAAGATCCTAGATCATATTGAAGTAAATTCTGAAAATTTAACATTTAGTGCACATATAGTGCTTAGTACCTCTGAAGTTTGTATGTTCCCTGGTCGATATTTAAGGTGAACTTCTTGAATGAATACCTATAAAAAAGGTAGACATTTACGGATCCCACCAAGGTGAATGATGGGTCATTGAGTCAAAGTGTGAGTCATGAAACCAACTACTCAAATAGTGGGAGTATTCGATGGTTGTTTTGATGAGTCATGAGAATGAATAAGCTAGAAGTATTATATTTAGAATTAGTTAGCAGAATGATAGGGGTGTGTTGAAAGTTTATTGGATCTGAACTAGAATTGGTTTCAGAGTTCTCTGTATATATTGTGTAAGCCTACAAGGCATCGGTAGAGTGTGGCCAAACAAGGTAAATCAGGCCAAGAGAGATGATCATGTTTGTATCAAGCCTAAGAGGATCATAACAGAGGTTTTGAGGCATTTGTGAATGTACATGTCTCTTATGATTGAATGAAGGAAAGATAATTATGTATGAATTGTGATAGAAGAATAGTTCTCGCTGCGTGTATGATTCTATGAATTGAATGATTGATTAACTATGTCCATGCCTCACAAATATGTGTGTATGAATAGCCTGAAATTGGGGTTTTAGATAATTGGATGTTGCAAAGGATGTTTGACTGATCTTTGTGTGTGAGTTCATGAATGGATTGACAGTAGAGCACTCGTAGGAATATTGATAAGTATCTGTGTATGAATGTAGAATGTCTTTTTCTCTTAAAGGGGTAGTTGTTATAGTCTCCTTATGAACCCTTAAGTCATCGATCATTGGAAATATCGATGCTCTGTATATACAAATTTGCAAAGGTGAATCATGGAGATGAGGATCAGATCCAGCGAAGGAGATCAAGTCCAATGAAGGTCGATTGAGTTGATTGATCGATTCTCTGATCAATCAATGCAGAGTCGCATAAATTGTATTGGTTTATTCTGTAGAGTTTGAACGATCCAGATTGAGAGAAGACATATCAATGAAGGAGAAAGGATTTCATGAGGTGAACTTGCATGGGAGATAGAGCTCTAAAATCCAAAGTGAGCGTTCTGCATTGATCGCAGATCAACGGACGAGAGAAGCCGCGAAGTGATCAACGGCTCGAAGGGAATCTCGCTCGTGTACTTGAGAGGGGGTTAACAAAATAAATGGATGCGAAATCTCCATCAAATGTAACCTAAGTCAATTCAATCCACCGTTGATATGACCTGCATCCGGTCTGACGGTCCAAAGCAATTACGGAAGGTAATTGCAGAAGGTGAGACTCGAAAGGTTTATGAAATCTAGCTCATCGCCAGTTTGAAACCTTCCCTTCAAATGATTTTTTAGAGAAAGACTTAGCTGAATCTGCTAAGTTTGGAATCAGACTAATCCTGAGGAAAGCGGATTGGATTGGTTTTGTTGATCCCACCCGAATCAAGTGGTTTCAGATCTAGAAAAATATTATGCGTGCACTAAAAGGATATCAGAGCAGCAATTGCAGCCAGGTTGAAGAAGAATCTGAGCCAAAAGGGAATTGAAGCTGCCACGAAGGAAACAGAGGTAAATCAAATTTTGATTTTTAATTTATGCTGAAATTGAAGGCTGAAAAATGTGTGGAGCATAGAAAATATTTTCCTACTTCTTGGACAAAGATTAATTATGTATTGCAGGCTTGAAGTGGAAAAGTGAAGATTGAGATTGAGAAGGTTGGTCAAGTGGAAGTATTCAGAGTTGAATCAAATCAAGGATTTGTGTTAAAAGAAAATGACAGTTTCAAGTGTAATTTGGAGTTATTATAGAGAATAGTGGGAGCTGGTGTGCTCTCAAAAGAAAAATTCAGGGCAGATATTGATCCAAAGGAGATGGATCAAAAGGGAGAATGATAAGATCTTGGTACATATATTATAAGGTATTGATTGATGTGGTCACATTAACTCTAGTTTGAGATTATTTGCACATTGAAGCCAATGACAAGGTTGATAGTAGCAGACAGCTTGAAATCTATGACAGAGAACATGTGTGTTCTTGATGAGGAAGAGTTTGTGAACTCTTAGAAAAAGGAAGAAGCAGTGGCAGAACCTAAGGATCCAACAGAGGTTGGACAAGAAGGGGACAAGTTGAATGTTATCAGAAGAAGGGATCTGTAGAATCCCAAGAGTAGCAAAGGAAGTTGCTCAAGAGGTTCTATAGGAGAAGGAACCTAGGATACCAAAAGGACAATCTCAAGGAGAGATAACTTGTTGAGGTATAGAAGTAGGTATGAAGACTTGTTGAGAGAAGGATTGGGAGCAGTCCACAAGTGAACAATATGAAGTTCACAGAGGAAGAGGAGATGGAGACAATGACTATTGAAGGTCATTACAGAGGTTCAAAAGAAAGCCACAATAGAAGAAAAGATGCCAAGGAAAAAGGTATCAAAAGGATGAGTCAAGAGGAGTATGATAGGGAATTGGTTGAAATAAGCATACATATTAGTCTACTAGAAACAAGGCTACAAGAAGACCAGAGGTATGGTTGGGTAATGAAGAAGAAGGAAGAGAGATGGAATTCACTACAGGTCAAGATAAAGAAAAAGATGTCTGCCATATTGAAGGAAGAACTTGGGACCACTGAGTCTGAGAAGGAAGTTTTGGAATGTGAACCAAAACATGGTTCTTTGCTTGGAGAAGATGTGAATGAGGATGATGAACCAGGGATTATTGACAATTTTCTAAACTCTCTGATAAGTTCAGGACCACATGAAGATAGTATGGTTGAGACTTCAGATGAGGAGCGCTATGTTTTTAAATTTAATGGTTTGTGTATGACTGTATGTATTGAAGAACTCTTAGGTGATGTGTTTATAAAGGAAGAAACTGAGCAATAATATTGGACTATCAGGGAAAATGAAGGAGGGGGGGAAATGATTTTCAAAAGCATAGCAGCAGAACATAATCTTGTTGTAAAGGAAGATGAAATGGTAATCCATCCTGTAGCTCAGACTAGAGGAGAGATGGATGTTGGTGAAGAAATGAAGTTGCTAGAAGAGATGACTAAAATATAAGAGTTCTTAACTAAATGTGTATTCAAGGACAATGAAGATGGACATTCACTTGAAGAGGTGAAGGAAGAAAAAGAAATGTACAAAGACATTTCAGGAGGACAAGATCAGAATTGCATTCTGATGAAAAGAGAGGCTATGTTATCTCATAAAGACAGCCAAGGGGAAAATCCTACACCATTGAATAAAGAGATTGCTGAGAGACAGTTAGAGAAGACTGTTGCTGCACAAAGTAAAGAAGATTTGGCTCATGAACATAACCAAAGGGAAATTGAAGAGAAACATTATGATGCTAAAGAGAGACATGGATGAGGTCTCAAGAACTTTTTGGAAAGTTCAAAACAATATGAGGAGTTGGTGCTACAAGCAACAGAGAGGACCAAAGGTTTTTATATTTTTAAATATGATCATTTGTGTGTGATTGCAGGAAATGTCATTGATGAAAGTCTTGAAGTCAAGTATGATGAAGAGTACCTTTTTAATGGGGGGAATATTGACTTGTTGCAACTGAAAGAACTCATAGATGAGTTGTTATTTGGAGAAATACAACCATTGGGAGTTGTTATGAAGCAGGATCAGAAGAAAGATGAAGAAGTGAAGTCTCAAGGAGATTTAGAAAAGCATATTAGGGTGTCATATAACCGTGGCATAATTGGAAAGGAGATACAATAGCCAATAGATAGTAGTAGTAATACATTTCATCGGGGAGACAACAATATTTATGTTATAGGGTAGCAAGAGAGAAGACATTTAAATGCCTTGAACATCTATGAGATGATGTATGTTGAGGAGGAACAAGATAAGAATTTTGAAATTCTAATGCAATTAAGAAAAGAACAACAACAAGTTCACAACAAGGTGTACCAGCCAATGAATAGACTGGACAATGAAATTGAGATGATAACGATGTTGATGATGAAGGTGTCTCGAAGAAGACCTGGGGAGAAAAAGAAGATCTGCATCAGTAGAGCAAGAAAGCAAAGCAGTAGGAGACAAGTGACAAATGAAGATTGCAAAAGCAAGGCTAGTGGAGCATTGCAGCAAAAAGTGTGGAATCCAGGAGAGTTGCAGCCAGCAACAAGACAACGGGACAGCCACGAAGTAACTAAGAAGCTTCAACATAAAGTTTGGGACCCATGCATATTGAATATTGAATATTATGACCAGGAGGTCATATTTCTTTCTTCCTGGGGAGTCTAATGTAGGAGAATCCTTCTCTCCATCCAAGCCCAATGTTTGGTAATACCTTAAGGTCTTGACATTTGCCTAAGCAGAGGTATTTTTGATAAATTCATTGTAAATATTTTGAATTCCTTAGAGTTCTAGATAGATGATGAGTCATTAGGTGAATGATGGGTCATTGAGTCAAAGTGTGAGTCATGAAACTAAGAACTCGAATAGTGGGATCATTCGTTGGTTGTTTTGATGAGTCATGAGAATGAATAAGCTAGAAGTATTATATTTAGAATTAGTTAGCAGAATGATAGGGGTGTGTTGAGAGTTTATTGAATCTGAACTAGAATTGGTTTCAGAGTTATCTATATATATTGTGTAAGCCTATGAGGCATCATTAGAGTGTGGCCAAACAAGGTAAATCAAGCCAAGAGAGATGATCATGTTTGTATGAGGCCTAAGAGGATTGAGTTGATTGATCAATTCGTTGATCAATCAATGCAAAGTCGCATAAATTGTATTGGTTATTCCATAGAGTTTGAATGATCCAGATTGAGAGAAGACGTATCAACGGTGGAGAAAGGATTTCACGAGGTGAACTTGTGTGGGAGATAGAGCTCTGAAATCCAAAGTGAGTGTTCAACATTTGATCGCATATCAACGGACGAGAGAAGTCACAAAGTGATCAATGGATCAAAGGGAATCTCACTCGTGTACTTGACAGGGGGTTAACAAAATAAATGGACACGAAATATCCATCAAATGCAACCTAATTCAATTCAATCCACCGTTGATATGACATGCATTCGATCCGACGATGCAAAGCGATTACGGAAGGTAATTGTGGGAAGGTAATTGCGGAAGGTGAGACCCGAAAGGTTTATGAAATCCAGCTCACCGCCAGAATGAAATCCACCCTTCAAATGATTATTTAGAGAAAGACTTATCCAAATCTACTAAGTTTGGTGATTCTGCTAAGTTTGGAATCAGAATAATCCTAGGGAAAGTGGGTTGGATTGGTTTTGCTGATCCTACCTGCATCATATTTGGAGACTCAAATATCGTCATCCAGAAGATGCGCAATATTCAATCAGGTAAAGATCAAGGAGCAAGCAGGATACATTAAAGAATTCTTTCTTGAAGGACCCATCACATGAATGAAAGGACCCCATCACAGGAATGAAGTGCTACTCCCATATTTCCCTTTTTTGAAGTAGTTTTTTTTATGTTTTTCTACAAATATCTATGTAATCAATTTATTAGAATATATACAGTAAAAGGCATAAATGTAGGACAGTTAAGAAACTATGAAAGTTTGCATATGTTTATGGAGACTTTTCCTCCTAGATGTCCTTCTCTCAGGATTTTGGCATGCTCTTTTTTGGAGGCCTATTTGTTCTCTGTACTATTTGTTTATATATATAAATATATTTATCATTCTTGTTAAAATAAAAATAAAAAATGACCAAATGCCACCCAACCTCAACAAGTTTTGTTACAGAAACCCTTTTCTAACCAAGGGGTAGTTATCCAACAACAAGATCCTCTCCCACCAAGTGATGGAACCTTCCATAAAATCTACATGAACATGGCCAAATTCAACCTTCAAACTCGTTCCAAAGGTTGTGGAATGACTGATACCCCACAATGGGAGGATGTACCCGCTACCTATAGAGATCCTTTGTAGATACCTCACCCAAGCAATGATCAGATCCCTACAATCCCTAAGACATTGATTCGACAAACCACCCATAACCTATAAAAGTTGCACACAATTACGTCAGTGTGGATGATTTGGATCAATCCCCTGCCACCATGTCAACAGTAGAGGTCCTCCAATGATGTCCTTCTCAAAAGAAAGCATTGTTTAGCGCATTAGTTGCAATTCACACTTAATGACCTTCGACCTTGATAAAGGCAAGTCATGACAACTCTCATTAGTCACTTTCCAAATCCCTGTCACAATCAAGAATTTGAATCATTCATCGATGCATAGTTGATGAAGGAGCATCTATGTGTGTGATGTCTACTCATGTCTACAAGCGTTCGGGCTCACCAAACTTATTCCCCTCATCTTCGCTCTTTCTACTTATGATGGGAGACCATAAAAACGATTGGGTATGTACCAGAACATCCCTATTGATCTAGGGGAAAAATGGTACTCTCAGATATCAAAGTGGTCAATGCTCGACTCGACTATAACATTCTTTAGCGACATAGTTACATGTATGCCATGAAGGTGGCAGCTTCATTAGTTTTTCACATCATGATGTTTCCCCATAATGCAAAAATCATCACCTTTGACGAGCTAAATTAATATAACCCTCGTACCAACTCAAACCTTAACAACATCCTACCTACCATAGGATCAACCACCTCCCCCTCATATGTTGATATAGATCTAGGAATTTACAAAGATTCCACATTGTTGGGGGCATATTATGTCCCTCCACCAGTTATCCCCACATCCACAGATAATATTATGTGCACTATATTCACCTCTAAATATAATTCTCAAGCCCCTTTATTACCAGCATCAAGCCCTCAAACTAGTTGTGGCATGGAGCAAATCATAATTCCATTAGTGCCACCTATATTTCAGGTCCCTTTCTTATTCCCCCCCAGGATTGTAAGGAACTTCGATGATGGACCAACTCACATTACCTGGGATTACTTGGTACCTCACACAACCATATCCAGAAATGGCACTAAATCCAATAACCTACTATGATTTAATTCTGGTATCACCCACAAGCATACCATCAGGACCGCCCACAAGCATACCATCAGGACCGCCCACAAGACCAGTTCCACCTATGACAAATCCACCTACGGTCATAAATAAACCCAACACTGAGGACATCAAACAACCAAAGTTGCAAGCCCCCATTTTACCAAATACTACCCCTGCCCCAAAGTCAACCAACCTTGTGCTTTGTCTAAACAGTTAGGACATGCGACAAACATGTGCCCCACATTGCCTAAGCTCGGGAATTTTCTCAATGCACGTGTTAGTGCAGTGCATGTTGCTAGCACTTCAGTAGGGGCACACTAGCCACCTCGGTTATGCCCAATACTAAATCCAAACCCAAGACTTTGCACACCAATCATGCATGCATTATTTGTTCACAACTTGGTCACTATACACATCATTGTCCTGAAATCCCTCGATTTTAGGATGTGTTGGCGACCATTCGCCTCACACACCAATAGTATAATGACCCACACCCATTCCTCAGGAAACTGTTTTATCAACGTTGTAATTCATTCAGAGCCAATAAACGAAGAACACCATGGGATTGTGTCATGCGTACATCACACCCATATGATCCCATCTACTATAGGCACGATCCCACCTAACTGTGCCACTAGACCACTAATACTGGCCCATACACCCAACCATATGAGTGCCACTTGACCATGTTGATCATGTAGGTTGTTAACCCATTACTCATTTTAGTGCCCCATCCTGCACGTGGAACAAGTCATATGCTTGGAACAAATGCAGCTATAAGATAATCCTCATCCCCCCATAGCAAACCAACCATTGTTGCCTCAAGAGAAGATATTTCCCGCATACCACCAATCACATTGATATCATCAATATTTCATTGTTATCAATCTTGTCTACTAGTGATGACACATCATCTACATCCTTGAAGGAATATCATGGTTCACCACCGATGCAAACCTCTATCATTGTAGACAACCATGACCCAATACACACTCCTTAGATCTCATGAGACCTCTGTCATGTGTTGGGTCCCTGGAGGAGATCATTTTAACAACCCTACTAATACGTTGCATTCAACGAAGCCCTCCCTATAATTTGAAATACTTGGGACACCACATGAACGTGCAAATTTTCTATCACCTAGATAAGTTGCATCAATTACCAACACCAATGGTCTCTATAAAAAACACCACACACTGGGTGACTGTTAATTTTTTAGCATTTAATTCAATATACTTTAGGATCTTTACTCAGAGAATAACATGTACAGCATATCAAGCATATCAATCATAACAAGCAATCACATGAGACAATAGACACGCAGAGTTTCACTGGGGAAAACCATAAAGGTGAAAAATCCCACAACTTCCTCAGAGATAGAAAGAGCAATGATACAACCCAAGTACAAGAGATAGTCCTCCTAGCAGCTACTCCTCCTTCCTCACTTGTGCGCCACTTTCCAATGAGTGTAGAAGTGAATAATGAAGTGATCAAATAGAGTGCCTCCCGCACTCTATTTATACATGACCTGACTTGCCTAATAAACTAGCAGGGCTGACTTGTCTAACTCAGTCTAATAACCCATGGTAATACTAATCAGGGCCGACCCCACACTTGGTGGTATAATAACCCATCACATGCAAGTTGCAACACTTGTCAATACAAATGAAGACATTTCCATATAGAGGAATAATAACATCTCTATAGGAGTACAATATACATAGGTGAAATACATTCCGAAGTTACAATTACATCAACACTCCCTCTTAACTAGGAAGGTATTTCTCGACACAGATCTGCTAGCACAAGTCTTCTTCTCTGGATCATCGTCACTGGATCATCGTCATCGAATCATCGTCACTACTGCTGCTATCTCAATCAATCTCCAATCTACTCATCATAGGAAGTTCTAGGGAGCCAGTCCTTTTTCATACTGGATGTAGGCCCACCACATGTAGGTCTTCATCATCAATGGCCATACTGTGGAACCTAGGACGATTACGTGCATCAACAAAACCTAGCGCAGACCATAGGTTCTTTTACATGTTGACCTTCACAAAACCTACTCAAAGCATCCTAGGATGTTACGAGCACACTGCTCTACCTGTCTGGATCTCGATAGACCATCCCAGGCTGTTACAAGCACACCACTCTACCTGTTCGGATTTTAAAGGATCTTTTCTATGTGAACTTTCACAAAACCTACTCAGAGCATCCCAGGATGTTACAAGCACACTGCTCTACCTGTCTGGATCTCGATAGAGCATCCCAGGATGTTACGAGCACATCGCTCTACCGGTCCAGATTTTAAAGGATCTTTTCTATGCAAAATCGTAGCAAAACCTACTCAGAGCAACCCAGGATGTTACGATCACACCGCTCTACCTGTCTGGATCTTGATAGAGCATCCCAGGCTGTTACGAGCACACCACTCTACCTGTCCATATTTTAAAGGATCTTTTCTATGCTACCTGCACAACCTGTCCACAGTCACAGAGTATCAACCTGATACTCACCATACATCATCCTGATGTACATCATCACATGATCAACCTGATCATCAATATAGCATCATCCTGATGCATATCATCTGGAGCAACATCTTGAAGCTCGTCCTCTGTGATCATCGTGATCATCATCATAGCATCATCCTGATGCATATCATCTAGAGCAACATCCTGAAGCTCGTCATCTGTGATCATCCTGATCAAACAATATATCCATCTGATGTATATAATGCATCCACCTGATACATACATAAGTACATGATCTATGTGATCGTACAATGCATCCACCTGATACATACATAAGTACATGATCTACCTGATCATACAATGCATCCACCTGATACATACATAAGTACATGATCTACCTGATCATACATAATTACACGATCCACCTGATCATACAATGCATACACCTTATACATACATAAGTACATGATCTACCTAATCATACAATGCATCCACCTGATACATATATAAATACATGATCCACCTAATCATATCAAGCATCCAACATGATGCATATACAAATGCATGATCCAACTGATCATATCAAGCATCCAACATGATGCATATACAAATACATGATCAAAGCATCCAACATGATGCAAATACAAATACATGATCAAACTGATCAAAGCATCCAACACGATGCATATACAAAGCAGTAACTGGAGCATCGTCCTGATGCTCATCATCCAACGCTTACATCCACATCCATGGGAAGGATCCTCCTCTCACCATGCTTGGAATGGCTCCTGCAAATATGTCCATCACTTCTTCCTCGAAGTGTCTTCAATCTAAAGAACACCAAGCCTCTCTCTGGAGTACTCAAACTTCACTCTGGCTAGTGGTTTCGTCAACACATCTACAACCTGCTCATCCGTCGCAACATACAAGAGCTTCACTGCTCCTCTCTGCACCATATCCCCGATATAGTGATATTTGATCTCAATGTGCTTTGACCTGTCCTGGAGCACCGGGTTCTCAGACAGCTTCACACAACTCTGGTTGCCACAAAAGATACCAGTAACATCCAAAGGGAGATCAAATAAATCAAACAGTAGCTTTCGGAGCCATACTACCTCACAATTAGCCAAACAAGCTGCAACATAATCTACTAAACCAACAGATCACACCCGATCCCATACTGAAGCAGCACCCAGATGTGCTCTTCCTATCTGCAACACTGCCTACCCAGTCTAAATCAACATAACCATGTAGATTAAACTTTTGATTCACATCATACTTGAGCCCATAATCAATTGTACCCTTCAGGTACCTCAGAATATGCTTTACATCAACTAAGTGAACACCTCTAGGATCCATCAGGAACTGGCTCAGTGTGTTCACCGCAAAGCAAATATCTGGTCTAGTGTTCATCAGGTACATCAAGGACCCAATCATTCAACAATACACAGTGACATCAACCGGATCAGATGAAGCATCACACAAAAGCTTTAGGTTCGATGCCATAGGTGTGGCCATGGCCTTGCAATCCATCATCCCGAACCTCTTCGGGATCTCTACTGCATACTTCCCTTGTCCAAGGAAGATTCCATTTGTACTCTGCCACACCTCCATTCCTAGGAAATAGTGCATCATCCCCAAGTCCTTCATCTCGAACTCGGCAGCAAGCTTCCTCTTGGTATCGGCAATCAATCTATCCTCACCTGTAACAAAAAGGTCATTCACATAAAAGAGTAGTATCACGGGATTGCCTTCCTCAACCTTGTAGTAAAGGTTGGAATCTGCTTTACTCTTGGTAAATCCCAAACTGGATAGAAAGTTGTTTATCCTACCATACCAAGTCCTAGGAGCTTGCTTCAGGCCATACAAGGCTTTCTTCAACCTACACACATATGACCCCCTATCATGTGTCTCAAAACCAAGTGGCTGCTCCACATACACTTCCTCCTCGACTACACCATTCAAGAAAGTTGTCTTGACATCCATCTGGTGTATCTTCCATTTCATCACTGCAGCCAGGGAAAGTACCGATCTGATGGAAGTGTACTTGGCTACAGGAGCAAAATTTTCTTCATAGTCTATTCCCTCTTTCTGGGAGAAGCCACGAGCTACAAATCTCGCTTTGTACTTTTCTATGTTGTCATCTGTAGCATGCTTGATCTTGTAGATCCACTTGGAAGTCACAACAAACTTTCCTTCAGGTCTTGGGACTACATGCCAAACATCATTCTTCATGATCGACTGGTATTCCTCGACCATGGCATCCTTCCATTCTTTCTTTTCCACTGCTTCTTCATAACTGGAAGGTTCTTTGTTCATAATATCTTAGAGTAGGGAACATAACTGGTATGTGATCTAGTCCTCTTCCTTTCTCTGTGTTCTTCTTCTGGAATTCCATATCTTTCTGCATCTTGAATGAGCTCTCTAGCCCATGCAGGTTTCCTCTTGTGAGAGTTCTTCTCACGGGGTGGATCTACAGGTTCTTGCGGATCTTCAACTTCACGATCTGCTTCTGGAATTGATTCAGTCTTGATGGTGTCTTGGAATCTGTTTTCCTTTGGTTCTTCATGATCTTCAACATGTGTCTTCTTTGATTTGATGTAAGCTGAGTCTTCATCAAATGTTACATCCCTGCTGACATCAATCTTCTTGAACCCTGGAAAGTATATTCTGTAGGCTTTTGAGTTTTCACTATAACCCACAAAGATGCCCTTCTTTCCTGAACGATCTAGCTTTGTCCTCTTTTCTTTTGGGATATGTGTATATACTGGACAACCAAATATTCTGAGATGGCTGACTTCAAGTTTCTTACCAGAGAAGACCTCTTCTGGTGTCTTGTTGTCCAATATCTTGTGAGGTGTTCTGTTCTGCACATATACATTTGTCCTAGCTGCTTCTGCCCAAAGATGTATAGGCAGATCCTGGTCATGTAGCATTGCATGTGCTGCTTCCATAATTGTTCTATTATTCCTTTCTGCAACTCCATTCTGTTGTGGATTGTAGGGAGCAGTCAACTCCCTCTTAATCCCTGAATCACTGCATAGCTTCTTGAAATCACCTGAAGTGAACTCTCCACCATTGTCGAATCTGAAGGTCTTGATCTTCTTATCAGTTTGATTTTCCATCAAGGTTTTGAATTCCTTGAACTTATCAAACACTTCATCTTTGTTCTTCAAGAAATAAACCCAAGTCTTCCTAGAGAAATCATCAATGAAAGAGACATAGTATACATACCCACTCAAAGAACTGGATGACATCGGTCTGCATACATCGGAGTGGATAATTTCCAAGATCCCTTTAGCTTTGCTTTCACTGCCTTCTTAATGTTCTTTCCTTTTGCACATCCTTTGCAAACACTTTCATGCTTTGTCTTGATTTCAAGAAGACTCTCTACAGCTTTACTTGCAATTGGTAGTGCTCTATAGTGCACATGTGCAAGCCTTCTATGTCAAAGTTCACTTGGCTCCATGGATTCATGAACCATGGCATGTTCAGGTTGTCCCTTCAATTTGTACAATCCTCCCTCTTGCTCTCCAATCACTACTACATCATCTATAGTTTTATCTTTTGGCCACATTAGGACTTGACCATCTACAAATGCAACCCTCATGCCTTTTGCATCCAATGCAGATATGAAGAGTAGGTTCTTCTTGAGCCCAGATACATATAGAACATCTTTCATCTTCAAAGACTTCCCAAAGTCTAGGTTGTAGGAGGCTTCACCACTTCCCTTGATAGGATATTGATAGTCATCCCCAAGTTTCACTTTATGGGGTGACTTATGTTCAGATAGATTTACAAAATATTCTTTAAACTGAGTCATGTGTTTGGAAGCCCCACTATCAATAAGCCAATCATTACATACATGAGAGATAGTACCTGTGAGAGCAGAGATTAGAACATATTCATCTTCACTTGATGAAGCATCACTTTCTGCCCTAGCCTTCTTCTTGGGAGGTTCATCATCCTCAGCAGCATGAGCATGAAATCTCTTCTTGTTGTACCTCTTCTCCTTGTTGAATTTGTTGTTTTTGTCTTTATTCTTCTTGGGACAATTGGAAGCAAAGTGTCCTATTTCATTACAATCGAAACATCGAACATGAGATAGATCTTTCTTCTTATGATGAGGGTGAGAATGTTTCTTGTTATGAGATCTCTCCCTCTTAAACTTGCTTCCCTTGGTGTGTGTTGTGAGAGCTTGATCTTCATTCCCCATCTTTTCTTCTCAGGCCACAAGCCTTGCTTCTTCTTGTGATCATTCCTCCCATAGTCTATTGAATGAGATCAACTTCCTTCTTGCACAGATTTCTTGGATGAAGGAGTCCCATGACCTAGGTAGGCCATTCAATGTGGTCATGACAACTTCACCATTGTCCACTACTTCATCCACAGTTTCAAGTTTTTCCTTGATCTGAGAGACCTTAGAAACTTAAGATTGAATGGTCTCTCCATTCTGAAGCTTTACCCCTTTCAATTGGTTTCGCAGAGTCATCTTCCGATTTATGTTCTTCCCTTCAAATAGCTCGGTTAGGGAATCAAACATCTCCTTGGGCGTCTTAAGAGATGACACATGTGGTATGAGATGGTCTTTGATAGAATCAGTAATGATCCTCTTTGTCTTGACCAATTTCTTCTTATGTAAGGTCTTAGCCTCTTCTCCCTCTGGGACATGGACCTCTTCACTTATGTAAGTGTCCAACTCATTTTCTTCCAGGATTAACCCAATCCTATACTTCCATGCTCGAAAGTTATCAGCCCCTTCAAGCTTATCCTCAAGCTTGGTATGGTGAGACATCTTAAAGAGTAATTCAAATGGAAATAGAAAATATTTAGGTCTTACCACTTGATTTGCAGAAATCTGGATCTGGTGTTGGATTAGGGTCTGTCAGAGAAACCCTAAAAAATCAAAATGTGAATTTCAAAGTTTTGAAAGGATAGAAAGATGTGCCTTGATGAGCAGATCAGCCTAGTATACTCAGAAATTGAAAACTGCAAAGTTTCACCGTTTAGAAATGCTTTTCAATCTCCCGGATTCACTAGGGAGGACCCTGAATTAGGGTTTGAGTTTCTCGAAGCTTCACCCAACCAAAAAGTTTGATCCAAATCTCTAAACTTCGATTTTTCCAAGGAGCTTCCAGCTATGGTCTTAGAATTTAGAAATTCCTATTTTTGTGGAAACCCTAATTTTTAGGGCCAAAAATGAAAGTGCACATAATTGAATTCTGATTAGACAGAAAGATGCGCCTTGCTAAGGAGAGTCAATCTACCCTACTGCCTTTCCAAAATCTGTGAAGAGAAACCCAAAAACAAGAATCCCTAGCTTCCGCAACTGCATAGTGTCTTCTTCTCAGGTTCGCTCTGATACCATGTTAATTTTTTAACATTTAATTCAATATACTCTAGGATCTTTACTGAGAGAACAACATGCACATCATATCAAGCATATCAATCATAACAAGCAATCACATGAGACAATAGACACACAGAGTTTCACTGGGGAAAACCATAAAGGTGAAAAACCCCACAACTTCCTCAGAGATAGAAAGAGCAATGATACAACCCAAGTACAAGAGATAGTCCTCCTAGTAGCTACTCCTCCTTCCTCACTTGTGCACCACTTTTTGATGAGTGTAGAAGTGAATAATGAAGTGATCAAATAGAGTGCCTCCCGCACTCTATTTATACATGACCTGACCTGCCTAATAAACTAGCAGGGCCGACTTGTCTAACTCGGTCTAATAACCCATGGTAATACTAATCAGGGCCGACCTCACACTTGGTGGTATAATGACCCATCACATGCAAGTTGCGACACTTGTCAATACAAATGACGACACTTCTGTATAGAGGAATAATAACATCTCTATAGGAGTACAATATACATAGGTGAAATACATTCCGAAGTTACAATTACATCAACAGTGACACCCCTATTAACCCTCTACTATTCTCCAGGTATGTTGTGTTTCTTGTTAAGGTTTTCTACATTGTCAATACTCTTTTCATAATCATTACCATGCTTGGGTAGTGGCATTATGTATGCGGGATCGTCATCAAGAAATAGTTTCTACATCACATAACAATGGTGCACATACCCCAATCACAAGTATATCATCTCGACCTTGCATATAGGAAAAGTATTCCCTCTGCTTACATTGCATCTATCCATTAATCCCAATGATAACCATAGGATCCTAATTCTCAGTAATGGCACATCATCAATGTCGTTACCAAGAAGAGCATGTTCTCCCATGGGTGTGTGAACATTACAACCCATTCATACTTTGGCACCCATGATGTTGAACCCTCCCAAGTTTGATAAATATGATAACTCACCAAGTCTATCAAATTGAATCCACATATCATCATCTTGGATTCTTCCCACTTAATCCCTCAGATTCCTCGGCACATATTACGATTATGATTCATAGATAACCTCTCATCCTTCCATGATCAATATACCATATGCATTTTTCTTTGCATCATCAACCCCAGAGAAGACCACAATGGGGCCCCACCGTATGAAGACACTAATCCCATTTAGTCATTCTCGCAAGAATGTTCTGTATGGAATTTATTCACAGGGAACCCATCTTCTTGGTTGCACAAAACCATTACATCATCATCAAAATGCTTCCCCAAATCCATCAAAATCATGGGAATCCTACCCATATCATTCTTCGGTTCCCCAGCCCAATCAAAACCATGGAAACTGCATCTATATTATGTTTTTAAAAATGGTTTCTTGATTCACTCAAAACTATGGGAAACCCATTACATTATTCTTTTGGCAGCACCCCCTGGTCACCCTTGATCATTTTACTTGAGTCCAAACAACCCCAGCATTGTCAGTTTCATCTTTCAAATATATTACCCATCAATAATGCTCCTATGATAAAAACCTTTGTATGCAGACTATTTCCTTCTGTTGGACCCTATATCACCATTTGAAGAATGTTTTTGACGGCCACTCACCTAGTTTACAATGATTAAGAGAAGTCATGAGATTCATTCTTATCAACCAATCTTGTGTCAGGTCTATCAGTATCCCAATTGGTTGCAAAATGATCCTTGTTATTAAGATAAGGCCCTCATCTTATCAATTGCTTTAGCTGACATCGACATCGGATCACCTCATTCTGAGAGCCACAGTAGTTACAATTGTATCTTGGGGTCCCTTCTCACCAATATAAGGGATAACCTCAACCTCAGTAGCTCCCCTATGGTCGATGCCAATAAGTCTATTGCATTAGGAGGAGTCATATGTTCTGATGGTAGCAATAGCACATCTGATATACAAAAGTCCCCCATCTAGCAACTTCATCATTATGTTGGTTCCCCACCCTAGTGGGATGTTCATAATCATCATAGTTATGCTTATTTTACATTAGGGACATTGCTCCTTTCCATGACTCATTTACTGATACAGAGATCGAAGACACATTTGTCATTGTAGAAATAGTATCAAGAGCCAACCCCTCGGTCCCATCTTATTGTAATCTATTTTGACATTTTTCGTGAGAATAGGGATGCATGTCTCATTTGTTTAAAATGACATTTGTTCATTATAGCTTCAACAATTATCACCAAAAACCTTCCCCATGGGTAGGTATTTTTACCCACAAATGCTTGATAACTTACCAAAACATGGAGAGAAAGAAATGATGATGTATTTCTGCCATACATTGCCTTCCAAACCTCATACAACAGGGGGCATTTATTAACACTTAAATTTTGCGCACATGCGACATTTCAGCTAATATTGTAGGAATAAATCATCAATATACAGCATGTAACTCATCGAATACATCCTCATCATATCCATAAGAGAAATTGAGCCCCAAGATGACATAATCAATGTTTTGGACATTAGTGCGATTATTTACATTGAACGCCCATGTTATAGCATGACTCCTTGTTCAATGACCCGTGCAACCTAGCACGACTATAAAAATGGTTGGACCACTCATTTTTGTGGTGCATTCAACGCTCATAATGACTCCCTTGGCTCCAAAATTCGAACTGGACTCCTCACATGATTGGGATCATTTAATATCCCCCTTCAAGTACTGGAAGAACTAGTTCAATAGAAAGGGTGTTCACATTGGGATTTAGATGTTTATTGGCCTCCATTTGTCCTATAAAAGAAATCCATGGGCATGCATTATATAAGAGAAAATTAAGAGAAAAGTTATGCTACAAGAATTGCATTGAGAGCTTACCTTTCAATCCATTACTTACCTCGATTTGGCATGCAAAGCTCCCTTACCATTGTTCTATGTTAGTATATTGAAATTGTGTGAACAAAAAGGACCTCCCCAAGGGATATTGTTGGCTTCCCTAAGCCCTCACCTCCTAGGTGACACCATTGTATTTAGTTGGACTATTGGGAAATCAACATTTGGTTTGGCATAGTCTTGTTATTTTTTTTCATAGTACTTGTCCATTTTATTTTGTTTTTATTTCTTGCTTAGAGCTTGTTTTTCCATTTGGTGTATGGAATACTAACACTCAATCTACAATATTGGGTATGTGTTGCAACCTTGAGGATTTCCAACAAGTGGAAATACTACTCACCACTAGGGCTATTTTTCCCACAACACGCAACATAGAAAGAACAAAAACTCTAAATTTAATTTTTGAAGACTGAAGTGATCTAGATAAAATGGCACACGATTTGTGGTGCATATAGATATATACAACGCACTGAAAATATAGAAATAAAAAAAAATGATTATATTATTTCAGAGATATAAGTACTTTGTATATATATGGACGCACCATCAATGGTGCGTCAATATATATAAAGTGCACCATATAATGTTAAAAAATAGTAAATTTATTTTTCAAAGACATCGGTGCTCTAGATATATTTACGCACTGCCCCGATGCGTATAGATATATACATTGAGCCTCAATTATATAAATCCAAAAAAATAAATTATTTTTGTAAAGATATTGATGTGTTATAGTTATTTAAATGCACCATTTACAGTATGCTTCATTATGATAATCAAATGCATCGTCATGAAATTTTAAATATACCTACAATGACTTCGGTGCGTTGTAGTTATTTTAAAGCGCCGCTAGTGGTGCGATTATGTTTCAAAAGAACTATTTGTAGTGTGATTATGTTTCAACATCACCGTCGTAGACGATGCATTATTGTTTTTAGGGTGCACTGGGTATGTTTGTAATTTGGTTTGAGAAAAAAAATATGGTTTTGATAAATAAAAGTGTACATTAATCAAATTTGTTATGTTATATGCTTGTGTATGTGTTTCTAACAAGTTATATGTGAATCAGATACAGGAGCGACGAGACAAGCAACAACAATATATTTACTTGTACAATGTTGTAAGAGAGTGGGTGGCTTGTGAGAGGGAGAGGGATTCTCTCCCTCGTCGTATTACAACAGAAAATCGAGCCTTCTCGCGGATTGTTGGTATCCTCAAGTTCTATGAGGAGGGGACAACCCTAAGGGGGCACTCATGATTACTCAGGTTATTGATTCATCATGGGGATCAATGTCAACAAGAATTTAGGTTCAATCCTGATCTATGGTTCCATCCCATAAAAGAGGACATCTACTTCATTATTGAGTTATCCGGGAGAGGGGGGTATTTTACCCATTTCCATGATGTCATGCCTAGAATTGTAGCAGAAAATCAATTGGAATACATTCATAAATATTTCAATGAGGATGGTACTACCCCTGATGACTTCCAAGTAGTTGGTGGCTAGTTACAGATAGCTTCATTGGGTGCAGAGCAAGTTAGGTGCCTCTCATTTTTAGTCACGACGGTGGCTCACTACACATCTACTAGGCAAAGCATCAGTTGCCCCCTATTATATTATGTTCATTCTTTAGTGTTGATTCCTATACGCATTATGTGGTCTACCATTTTCTTGCAACATTTTGTTTTACTCTAGATCATTAAAACGTTATGTTCGATGGGAGGATAGGCTTCCCACTTGCTTCAAAGTAGTTTTGCTTATTTTTTTAGAGGTTTTCGATCACTCAACTGTCATTTGACTGCCACCCTCCTAGGTCATTGATCGAGGTGCATATGCACATGTGGAGGAAAATGTTTCCCAATAGGGGACAAGCAAAGTTCCCAAGTAGGATCACTCCATAGACAATTTGTTTTCTAATGAGGACGATCACACCATGGATCTTGTGGCATACCCATACGCAGGGCTAGTTTGACAAGGATGTCCCAACATCATATTTACACTGGATGAGCCACTAGATGCCAGAGGTAATATTAGTGTTATGTTTTGATTAATCTAGATGCATTTTATTGTCTTATTTAATGCATATGTATTTTATTCTAACATTTTCTTTAAGTTGTTTAATTATTGTTGTGTACTATTTTGCAAATATTGTCACTTATGTTGGGGAGGTTCCCCCCCAATGATGAGGACATGAATGAGGTTGATGAGATTCCCTATTTACAGAGACCTAGCCTGCAACAAAGGCCAACTAGTCGATACCGCCAAGAGTTGATGGATCGGTTATGCGGATTGTTGCCTCAACAGGGAGCATTCCCTATACAGGTTAACCAGATCCTACAAGACCCGAACCTCTTAGATATATGGAGGACCCTTCCACATGATAATGACATCATTGATGCATCATATTTTCGGTGTGTTCAATCTAATATAGAGGTGGAGGCATGCTCATAATTCTTCTGATTCATTTGATGAGGGTGGTGATCCTCCATCTCCTCCTCCTCCTCCTCCATAGGTTGACCAACCACCCTCTCCTCCTCACCAAGTCGACTCACCAACATCTCCTACTCCACAGTTCAATCGAACACCCTCTCCTCATCGAGATCATCGACCACCATCTCCTCCTCCACATGTTGATCAACCACCCTCTCATCCTCATCTAGTAGACCGACCACCATATCATTCTCACCTAGTCAACCCACCACCATCTCAAACTCCATTATATAGTTTTATATATATGGTGGTTGCATCGGGTCATCTAGATATTCATAGACAAATATTTGATTTTCTTCATTCTACATTTTTATCTAGAAGAGTTACTCATGCCCTTGGCTTTACTGGCAGAAGTACCGATGCCTCTGGCTCTAGTGGTGGTCCTGCTAACTCATAATAGTTATTGATCACATGTATATATCTTACTTTTATATTTGACTTGAGATGTATATTTGACATATATTATGATTTTTATATTATTGTTCATATATTTGTTGGAACCTAAGGTTATGTAGGTTGATCATACTCCTAGATATTGTGGAGATAGTCAATCAACTAGAAAACTATTCAACTGGAGGATTGACTGGAAGAGTAGAAGGCTCAACTCAATGGTCGATAAGGTGGTGGTTGGCTCGACTACAATAGCTGAATAAACTATGGGACATTGTGGATTTTTTGGAAACAGTTAGAACCAATGACCCCTATTTGTGGACCAAATCATCCTCACTTCGAGGGAGTTTGTTGTATTTGGATATTGTAAAAGAACGACCCTATGGGTTGTGCTAATGTCGTTAAAGTATGCTTTGTTATGTTTTAATCACAATGCATTGTGCTTAAGTGTTGTAACAGTGCATTTAGACACCACCTCTCTTCTTGGAACATTGTTCCTTTTTGGTATGTTCTTTCTTGTTTTATGGTTCAAGGTGAAGAGGTCCCCCTACATGGTATCAGAGCTATTTGTTTTGACATAGCATGTTGTCTATGAATCATGCTGTATCAGATCCACAGTTGATCGACTCTGGCCTAAAGATTTGTTGACTGAAACCTCTTCTTGAACCTATATCATATAAGTTTAACCAAAAGGATGAATTCCAATATAGAACCTGTTGTTCTAAATGGACACAATTACGCAATTTGGGTGCAAAATATGAAGACTTTGTTGAAGAGCAAGTGACTGTGGCAATATACGAAGATCGTTATTGCAGATCTAATGAATGTCAATACTAAGTTTGTCATCGACGAAAAGAAGGATTAGGCTATTGGGGTCATCACGGACATTTCGAGGGGCATTCTCTTTCATACAAGTGGGATCTACTGTCCTCATGTTGTTTGGAATAATATGAAATCATTGCTCAACAAGGTTAATGAAATTCAAGTCATGCATATAAATAAAGAGTTGATCTCTCTAGAACCTCTTTCATTTGACCGAATTGACGACTATTTAGCTCGCATCAAGGAGCTACAGTTTAAATTGGGAAAATTTGGTAAGGATTTTCCCAAGAAGCATGGATAGCTCATTGAATTAGTCTTGATGAATTTGAGGACACCTTATGATGTCTTATACTCCTCTTTTCGCACTAGTTGGATGTCTCACAAGAAAGACAATAAGGATTTCACCTTTCATAACTTTTGTGATTTGTTTATTAAAGACCAACAAAAATTTGCTTGAAGAAGGCAAGCTTGGTACCAAACACCAGGCTCACTTATTCAAAGTCTAGGTCAAGAAAAACTATAAAGAAACTAGTTGACCGGATCATCGACCAAAATACTAAAGGAAATACTAGAGAGTCATCATAGACGAAGAAGGATCGGAAGAAGAAAACTTGTCGGTATTATGGAATAGTGGGACATGCCGAGAAAACTTGCTGGAAGAAGATGAAGGAATTGGAAGAAAAGGTCAATCACCTTGAGGAAAGTGCATTGATTGGTCAATCAATCAATCAACCTACTAAAAAATTCACCTTCTTTGTTAGCACTTCCCAATCATTACATGCCCATATGACTCAAACATAATGGATAGTCGATTCTGGTTATACTCATTATATGGCTAAGGATGCACTTTATTCTCCTCCTTGAGTGGATCTCCATAAAAAAAGATTTATTTAGATCATGATTACACTCTCATGGTTGCTAGAAACGGTGATGTTGAATTCCATCATGGTCGAATATCCAATGTCTATCACGTGCCTAGCTTGAGCGCTAATTTGTTGTTGATTGCTCAACTTACATAGACCAAAAAGACTATTGAGTTTTGGTCAGATCGCGTTATCATAAAGTATCTGAGGCTTGGGATGGGAAACTATTGCTTCAGGATATTTGGATCCCAAAGATAGACTTTACAAGTTCTGTGATTCTCCCCAATCGATTGGACCAACAACTCTCATTGCTCAGACTGACAACAAATGTCAAATTTGGAATGAACGAATTAGACATCTGAACTTTCAAAGTTTGAAGATGATGGTAAAGAATATGGTTACTGGTCTCCCAAAGACAGTTCCAACTAATGTATTTTGTAAAGCATGTGTGCTTGGAAAGCATCATCAGACACCCTTTTATTCCGGGAAATCATGGTGAGCACAGAGCCGACTGGAACTTGTTAATAGTGATCTCTATTGCATGAACAAACCCTCATTAGGAGGTGTGAAGTATATTTTAACCTTCATTGATGATTTTCTAGATTCATATGGGTATATTTCTTGAAGAATAAGATTCATGTCTTTGAAAGATTCAAGGAATTTAGGGTATTGGATTTAAAGCAATGTGGTCGACCCATCAAATGTTTGAGATCATATAATGGTGGTGAATATGTGAGTCGATAGTTTGAAGAATATCTCTTGTAAAATGGTATTTCTTCGAAAATATATGTCCCTCACACCCCTTAGCAGAATGGCATTGTAGAAAGGAAGAATCATGCTTTGATAGAGATAGATCGATGCCTACTGCAGACTAAGACCTTCCGACTAAATTTTGGGCAGAAGTTGTTTATTGTTCAAACTATCTCCTGAACCTTGTTCTGACTAGATCAGTCATTGACATGACTCCAGTCAAGAAGTGGAATGGAAGGAAACACTCTGGCAGACACCTAAGAACCTTTGGATGCGTTGCTTGGGAACATATCACAGATAACTGTAGGAAGAAATTGGATGCAAAGAGTCACGCTTTCAACATGATGGACTATTCTGATGAATCGAAACCCTATCAACTTTTTGACCCTACCAAACAATAGATCATTTTGTGCAAGAATGTGATCTTTGATGAGAATATTTCAAGTAATAAGTTGTTGAGTTCCTCCTATGTTCTATTGCACAGTGATCTGCTTGACAATATTGAAGAATTTGGATCGACTATACCCCATTTTGGAGTTTCGATCGAACCGACAAATTCTAATCCTTAGTCGACAGTTAGTCAGTCTACCATGACTGAAGGTGTCGACACACCAACTCAATCAACTTACAATCACTGAATTGAATTATCTCCAACTTGTTTACCTTAGTGGGTTGTTAAAACAATTGAAGCTACTGGACCAGATGTTGGAGATGCTAGTATTGGTCGGTAGACCCGTAGTCAGAAACAACATGGCAGTGTTGCACTAATGACACATGTTCTTGAAACCTATGATCTTGACACTTATGTTGATGTTAAAGGAGTGTCTAAATGGGAAAATGTTATGATTGTTCAAATTGATTCTTTGAAGAATAATTAAACTTGGGAACTTGTTCCTCGACTGCAATGAAAGAATGTTGTGAATTGTTGATGGGCCTATAAGACCAAGTTTACTTTCAATGGTGTTGTTGAATGTCACAAGGCTCGTTTGGTATCCAAGGGATTCTCTCAGCAAGAAAGCATCAACTAAACTTAAAAATTTTCCCCTGTTGCAAAGATGAACTATGTTCGGTTGATTCTTTACCTTTCTACTCATTTTGGATGGGAACTTCATCAAATGGATGTTAAAGTTGTTTTTCTTCATGGATACTTGTATAAATAAATCTATGTGGAGCAAATTCCTAGGATTGTGACAAATTATAGTCTTGTTTGTCAACTTAAGAAGTCGTTGTATGGTTTGAAATAGGCACCTCGTGCTTGCTATGAGAAGATTGATCGTTTCTTTGTCAATATTGGCTTCAAACATTATGAATCCGATCAAAGTATTTATGTATTACATGTTCATGGTGATACATTTATTGTGGCATTGTATGTTGATGACTTAGTCATTACTGGAAATAATTTCAATCTGATTTGGGGTTTGAAGAAACAACTTCCATATACCTTTGAAATGACTGACCTTGGTTTGTTGCATTTTTTTTTGGCCATTCAAATTTCTCAAATGGATGATGGTATCTTTCTATCTCAACACAAATATGCTTTGGATCTTTTGAAACGATTCAAGGTGGACGAGTGTAAGTCTTGTGCTACACCTTATCAGTCGAGTGTGAAGTTGTCGAAAGACTGTGAATCTTCACAAGTCGATGCCACTCTTTATCGACAGTTGGTCGGTAGCCTGATTTACTTAACTCACAGTCGATCGGATCTCTCCTTTGTTATTACTATGGTCTCCCTATTCATGCAAGAACCTTGAGAAAGCCACTGGAAAGATGCAAATGTAATTATTTGCTATATTAAAGGAACTTGACAATATGGTATTAAGTATTCTCTCTGATTTCTGGACCCTTGGTCTAGTTGTGTAAGAAACAAAAGGTAGTCTCTCTTTCAACTACAGAAGCAGAGTATCGTGATGTTGTTAATCCAAGTATAGAGGTAGTTTGGATCCAACATCTTTTAAAAAGAATTGGTTTTCCTATTCATGCCTCGTCTGTTATTCACTATGATAATCAGAGGTACAATACAAGTTGTTGATAATCCTATTGCTCACAACAAGATGAAGCATGTTGAACTTCATGTTCATTGTTTGAGATAGTTAGTGCAAGATAATGTTGTCTCACTTGTTTATTGCAGGACAATTGATCATGTCATTGATATCTTTACGAAGCCTTTACTAGAAGTTATGCTTGTGAAACTTCGGTCTATGCTTGGGCTTCAAGAAACTATAATTATGGGGGGGGTTCATAGAATGTAATTACATCTCCTAAATCTCCAGAGCATTGTGTTGATGAAGGGGTGTTGGAACCTAAGGTTATGCAGGTTTATCACACTCCTAGATCTTTTGGAGATAGTTAATCAATAGACAACAGTCAACTAGTAAAGAATTTGATTGGAGGATCGACTGGAAAATTCAAAGGCTCGACTCAATGGTCAACGAGGCTGTGGTCGGCTAGACTACAACATTCGACTAAACTATGGGACGGTGTGGATTTCATGGAAAGGGTTAGAACCAACGAACCCTATTTGTGGACCAGATCTTCCTCACTTCAAGTGAGTTCATTAGATTTGGAGACTGTGAAAGAACAACCCTATGGGTTGTGTTGATATCATGATATATCCTTTGTATATGATTAAGTATGCATTGTGATTAAGTGTTGTAACAATGTATTTAGACACCACCTCTCTTCTTGGAATATTGTTCTCTTTTGTTATGTTCTTTTCTATTCTATAGTTAAAGGTGAAGAGGTCCCCCAACAATATATTATGTTTTTTTCGTATCGCATTGATTTTGATGTATATCCTGTTGATATCATTCATGTATATTTATTTCTTTTCATGTCATGTTGATTTTTTTTTTATATAGTGTATTGTGTGTCAATGATCTAATTAGAGATGCAATATCATGTTTGTCCTCGTCTCGTTGCTTGTCCCAAACCACTCCACCTGGTGTGTCGTTAATTTTCTTGATGTATTAACTAGCGTAATAGAATGACTCATATAATATGTATCCCTGTGACATAGACCCCTAGATTTTTTCCTTGAACTTGTGAGCAATTCCTTGTCAAACATATAAACAATCTTAGTGATCTCTCGATGCCATCGTTGAATGCTAGCCATGTGAATATCCTTTGATGTAATCCAATGTACAAATGTAAATAATTCAGATATGAATTGTCATAGACCCTAGGGGAAGTTTAGTTTCAAGTGAAAGGTGTTCCTACCTTGGAGAATAACTTGGTTTAATAGAGGATGGAGGTTGTGGGTTCTAAGGTTTCAGGTGAGGTTTTAACCCCTAAGCCTTCTAGGGGAATTCCTGGTGTAGCTTCTTTTGGACACCCTTATGGTGAGGGTTTTGCTAAATCAGATGATTTATAGGCTCATTAACAATGGCCCAAGCGGTGTTTCCATATTCAAGGGGATGGTAGGCAGTCATTGATATCCCTTTTGAATGGGTCATTGAAGGTTCCGATCTGATGCAGAATCGAGTGATGTATGGATACTTTTGTGGTCAAAATCCTTCGTTACCTAATATGTGTTAGTGGCAAGGTGAGGTCTGGGGAAAACTTTTCCCTGGTAAGGTAAGGATTTATCCCTTGAAACGAGGTTTTTTCTCATTTTTTTAAATCAAATGGAAGACAGAGATGAGATGCCACTCTAGAGAATGGGCCTTGGTGCTTCGGTGATGTTGGCTTGGTTTTGTTGGCTTGGAATGAGCATTTTGACTCAGTGGTGGCTTTCCAGGATCTGCAGCACCTATGGGTGTGCCTTGAAGGACTACCTCCTCACTTCATTTTTTAAAAGGTTCTGCAGTTTATTGGTGATGAGATTGAGGATTATCAGCGCACTACCTAGGAAACCCTAGCACATGATGGAGTTCTTAGGATTTTGGTGCTGATGGACATAAGTGAGGGTCTTCCTGATTGTATCTCTTTGGCGTGTGGAGAGTCTCGGGTGACTACCGATCTGGATTATGAGAAAATTCCATTTAGGTGTCGATTCTATCACATGACTAGTCATATTCTTCAGGATTTACCTAGACGGGGTTTTGCTTACAAGAAGACGAAGAAGTTGCAGTCCACCTTCCCTTCTTCTGAGGAAGAGTTCCCTTCGATTGGGAAGACATATATCACTTTTCCTTCTTGCATAGACTCTCTTGATGAAATGTCCAAAGATGGCACTCCAACTAGATCATATTTGTAGGTGAATCACCCTCCTCCTTCTCTCAAATTCAAGGTTTTGATTCCAGATGAAAATACTCCCATAGTTGACGGGCTTGGAGATATCTCTCAGTCGATCTCCTTATTTCTCCCTTTTCCCTTGTCGTCTTCAACAACTTCTATGCCACCTTAGTAGCCTCTGTCTACTCCCTTGTCATTGGAAAGGAATGTTGATGGTAGTTGTTGACACAAACCCAGTCGACACGGATTCCCAACACTGTCAACACCCAAACCACCGTGATCACCCTGAGCACCGGCCCAGATAGGTTTTACCCTGTCCAACAACACCTGCAGAGTAGATGAGGTCTCACCTGAGATGTTCAAGGGAGAGTTAACAGAACCATGTTTCCATCAAATGAAGGAGGATGTTGTGGATCAATCACTTAACTTATTGCAACATTTCAGAAGTAGATCTAAGCATTCAACTGAGGCATTTAATCATAATTGCGACATCATTCAACAGGAACAAATCATAATTGCAATAGATATAACAGTAAAGCATTAATTGCAGCAAGGAAACATCACATCATATATTCATATCGCAAAATGCATTACCACAGATAAACAAGAAAGACACAGGAATTCTGCTCAAAAGCTCTGTCACATCCTATTAACTCCACAAAACCCAGGTACAACAAAATACTCAGTCTCAGCTTTGGATCAAGATCTATCAAATGTTAAGATTCAACAATCATGCTCTCCAAAAAGATATCTCAACACTTACAAACCTACGTCTATTTATAGGCTTGCACCTTACATTGTTTGTCCACTTACTAATTACTTCTTAACCGACACTTCAAAGCAAGAAAGCCATAATATACCTATTGTGGTCCAAATGACCCAAAAACCCGCATACTGCGGTTCTCTTGACCCAAAATTACATAAAATATTATCATTTGTGCTTAATTTTCTGCCTTTCGCAGTATCTTCAACCTTGCGCAGCATCCGCAATGCTGTGATACTGACTTGCCCAAACCACCAACCAACAGGCCCCCAACACGATCTTGTGGCTCGCCCTCAAGCCACATCAGCAGGACATGGTGTACTCAGTTGTCTTCAACCTAAAGTCTTTGTACTGCTGCTGGATTTCGCTAACCTACTACATGACTGTTGCAGCAACTTCCTAGCTCTCGATTAATTCCTATGCTAATGGATGTTTAACCAAGTGCGTATCAACTTTCTTCTTTCTATCCTGTACCGCCTGCAGTGCAGAGCCAGCCGCGGCATTAAATTGTGCACCGAGTTCTTGAAACTCGTCCAACAGCTCAATGCGCTTCTTCTGACGTTCTTCTGCTTTGGCGACTCGCTGCTGCAACTCCTTTATCTCTGCCTTTTTGGATACCTACGCCATCGGTGGCATTGCGCGCATGGATGTCTTCAGTGTAGTAAGTTGTTCTTTCACCTCACGGCATTGCTTGGTTAGATTCTCTAATTGCTCATCATGGACAATACTGCCCCAAAACAACATGGTTTCAATAGTAATCTTGGTCGCTTCCTGTTCCAACTCGCCTAGTTGAGTCGCCAATTCTTCGATGGTGCTCTTCTGCTCTACGACAACTTCCGGTGGTGTGGTCGGCTTGAGTGCATGGGTCAAGATAGCTTTTTTCGTCTGTAAATCGGTGATGATAGCCCCCAGATTCTTCGCTCACTTGACCGAATCCAATGTCATTGTCGGTGCCAGTACATGTTGACAGGCTTCAACAACGGCCTCCTCCAACTGCACCGTACTGTTGACGGTGGTTTTCTCCACTGTCAACCGATCTTGTTCCTCCTTTAACTCTGTTACTTCACTAGCCCTATCATCTCGAAGTTGGTCTAGAGTATCCTTAAGTACATCGGCCACTTCCCCTGTCGCTACTGCCTTCCCCTTGAGTTCCTCAAATTCCTTCTGGAGCACCGCTTCGCCCTCCTGCAAGCGCAATAGCTGAGTCTTGACATCCTTCTCTCTATCCGCCAGTTCCTGACTGGAAACCGTCTGTAGCTGCACCAACATCTGTGAGGACAACGCGTTGATGTTAACAGACAATACGCCAACTGCTGCAACAAAGCCTTTAGAGCCTCATCATCAGTCGCAATCGCAGTCGGGGGAATTTGGACATTCCGGACCCGCGACTCAGTGCCGATTGCGCCAACTGCCTGTACAGTTGCTCCCTCTGGTGCCTTCTTCAAAACAATGTCGCATAAGGAATCCAAGCGAGCAGTTACCGCATGAAAACCTTCGTCTGCATTTGTCATCATTGCTCGATCTACCCCATTGGTTACATTATTTATAACGAGTAGTAGTCGGTCGAGCTATCCCTCCGTCGACAGGGGGATCCCACTGATTGTCCCATATTCATAGCGTGCTTTTGTTCTTCCCTCTTCGATCTTGTGCTCTTCATCCGTAGGGGTCTGCAACGACTCCTGGTCTGACTCGTGATGATGCAGTGGTTCCATCACTGGTGCATCTGATGGTATCCCCATGGACTCCTCCTCCTGAGCAACTGGTTCACGCCATTCGGTCGACCAATCATCAATGATTGCATCTAAGTCTACATCTGATAACTTATAGGAGGTCTGCAACCACTTCTTATCCTTATCCCATCGCGCTTGTACATGGATGTTGTGTGGGCTGATCACGAACCATGTGATCCCCTTATACCTTTCAACAGCTGTCTGAGTCAACCGCGGAACTCGCTCGGCAGCTATCTGCAGCGATTCCCAATAGAACCAGAACTGCATTGTGCAATCCTTGATGCGCTCTAGTTCCTGCACCCACCACAGGTTTTGGTAGTGTGCCCCCTTTCGAACTTACACTGTGTCCACCTCCATTCCCTAATAATCGTCGGGCTCCATCCAGGCGACAAGCGCAACTAAGATCAGCAACCAGCTATATGCGAATGGCCGTTGTCCCGCCTGGGCCACCAACGCGTCCTCCATCAACTGGTTTAGCAAAAAAAGTGACCAATTCACCTGTATGCCTTCCGCACAGAGCTCTGCGCATGCAACAACCCATGAGTATTTTTATCGTTTTTCTTCCCCTTAAAATATTGCGATGGGTTTACCCCATCCTTTTGCAACCCCGTGATTTCAGAAATCAGGTCCACCATGACAGTGACCGTCTTGTCCAACCATAAAATGCCGCCATGGAAACAAGCCAGCAGCTGTTTCACATAGGCATTTGCTTCCGTCAACCGCCCAAAATGTGGCATATTGATCAAAACCAACAACCCATCCTTCTCCAAATCGTGTGCCCAATCATGTGGCATCGGTCCACTCTCCCCCTCTGCTCGTGGCTTGAATGGCTATGTCATAACATCTTCCAACACCAACAAATCGTGATCATCGTACCGCAGCTGCATCAACACAGGCACAATGTCTGTGGTGTAGCTCATGCCTGGTGGAATGGCCGGCATCTTTATTTGATACCGTTGGTTCTTAGTGGACTTTCGCTACTACACACGAGATCCACATGGAGGTCGGTAGCCCAGGATATCCGTTGCAAAAACACCTGCCCGGACGGTGAATTCCACAACACCATAACTCGATGGGATCGCCTCAGGGACCCCTTCCATCACTTGGACAATGGAACGAGTTTTCCGCTTCTCTGGTCATGGGGAGCTAGGATGCGTCCCCCCCTCTTCTGTTGCACAATGGAGGATGATCCCACCGTCATGCTCACAACTTCTTCCTCAAGATTGACCTCTTCGTTGATACTGACCGGGAGGATGGGTGACTCAGATTCACTTGAAATCTTGACCGTATCTGGCTCACCCGGCATACCACGCTCAATTCCCACAATGCCAACAGATGGCTCTATCTTACTCAACCCCAGAACTTGCTCAACACACCACGACGACACTCTGCAACACAACCCAACTTTGCACAATTCAACAATTGGGAGCTGAACTTAGTCGTTACGAACAGGTGCCTTCCGACTAGCCTCGGCCTGTTCTTATAACTCCAAGCTCGATCCCTCGTAATCATGACTAAATCATGCATTAATTTAGACCAAATCCTGTCTTAATGACAAAAATCCATCGTCAATCCTATCCGATTGGCCGGATCTGCCATTAATGCTCATCATTCGAACAAGCGTCGTTAATTAACTGTCTTGAACTTTCTGCATTTATTACCGATTTGACCCAGTCGCGACCTTGCAAGTTGTCGTGGACCGACTCTCAAACTGAGATATGATCATGTATGCTTGCACATGCTCTTTCTGCGGGTGCGCCATCCTGCCACCTACCACTCTACGCTCTGTTTTTTTCTTTCGATGTGACTCTGGCATCACGCTGCTCCGAGCCCGTCCTATAGGGCCACAACCGACTACCATTAATCAACTTGGGGAGCATCGCTCCATCTAACTGTTGTGGTTGTATTGTGCCACCTAACGTTATGCAACTGATGCGATATGGACCAAGCCAATGCATCTGCAACTTTTCTGGATGCTTCATAAACTTGTTGTCATACAACAGCACCAAGTCACCCTACTGAAACTATTTATTTTTTATATGGCAATCATGCCAAGCCTTCTGTCGATCCTTTTCCACACTCTGATGAAACTCGGCAATAAAGAGATCTTCCTCAAGCTGCACTAGCTGTGTCAGACGTTCTCCTAATGTCATTGCATCATCCATACCTATTGTCGCCACTATGCGCAGACTCGAAACGATGTACTCCATAGGCATAATCGTCTCTTGTCCATATACCAACTTAAATGGGGTTTGTCCCATCAACCTTTTACAAGTGGTGCAATATGCCCACAAAACAGTTGGAATCTTCAAATCCCAGTCATCGCGGTTTGCATTGCAAACCTTTGTCAGCGCATGCTCCAAGATCTTGTTGAAAGCTTCCACCGTGCCATTTTCCTGCGGATGATATGGTGTGCTCTTCTTGTGTTGTATCTGTAGTTCCGCTATCAATGTGTTGATGGTGCAATTGATAAAATGACTGCCCTGATCACTCATCAATATCTTGGGGCAGCCAAAGTGAGTGACGATGTTGTTAAACAAGAAACGCGCGGCTGTTATCGCGGAACAATCAACGACTGGTGCAGCCTCCGCCCATCTTGTCAAATAATATGTCGTCGTGATGATTTATCTTGCACCAGTTCGCTTCCCAGGTGGGTTGATAGGGCCCACGAAATCCACTGCCCATTTTTTAAATGGCTATAGGGTAACTTGAGGTTTTAAGGGCATCTCATCCCTCCTAGAGGGTTTCCCTATTCGTTGACAGACATCGCAGCTCTGTGCATAATCTGTCGCATCATTATGAATTGTCGTCCACCAAAGCCCTGGGCAGAGCACCTTCCTGGCAGTCACACAACCACCATAGTGCCCACCAGCTACTCCTACATGTGCTTTCGACAAGATCTGCCCTTGCTCATGAGGCAGAACACAACGCAGCAAGATCTCGTCTGGTCCTAGTTTATACAATTATCCTACAATCAGCTGGAAATCCGTAGCCTTGACCACGAGCTGCTTCTTCTGACTGGTAGTGAGTCCCTCCGGTGCGGTTCCTGTCGCTAAAAATTGAAGAATCTCTTTGTAGTAGTCATCAACAGCTTCAATTCGAGAGAGTTGCACATCTGGCAACCCATCTTCGATGTTGGTAGGTTCCTCCCCATTTTCAATCCATAAAAGATGATCAGGTCTAGCGTTCAAGCGTCCTTGCTTCACAATTACTTCGAAATCAAACTCCTGAAAAAGAAGTAGACAGCGACAGATATTTCCCCCCAACACAGGCTTATTGACCATATATTTTAAAGCTGAGTGATCCGTGAACATCTTGAAATGACCCCCCAATAAGTAGTGTCGAAACTTCTGCAGTGCATAGACCATTGCAAGACCTTCTCTCTCTGTAGTGGTGTAGTTTCTTTCTGCCGAAGACAACTTTCGACTTGCGAAAGTAATGGGGTGATCCAGATCCCCTTCCCCTGGCTGCACAAGCAACACTCCTAGCACAATCGAGGATGCATCCACATGAACATGGAATTCCTTGCTCCAGTTAGGAAAGACCAATATGGGTGCGGAAGCCATCTTAGCTTTCAACATTTCAAAACTGCCTTGATACTCGGGACTCCATAAAAATACCGCATCCTTCTTTAGCAGCTTTTCCATAGGAGCTATGATCGTTGCATAGCCACGGATGAATTTGCGATAGTACCGGGTGTGCCCCAACATCGCTCTCAATTGCTTGACATTGTTCGGCGGTGTCAGGCTCAGGATGAGCACAATTTTACCAACAAGCCTTCCTTGCAGACAATGTGACCCAACAGTATCCCAAATGGCACACAAAAGATGCATTTCTTTAAGTTCAGTGATATCTGATACTGTTGATAGCGCTCCAACATCAGTCGCAGATTTGCAAGATGATCCTGATCAATCCATACACTGTCTAGTCGTCCATGTACACCTACAGAAACTTCTGAATAAAATCCCTGAAGGCAGCAACAACAACTCGAGAGAATATAGCAGGTGCATTCTTGAGACCAAATGGCATCACCGTGTACTGAAAACAACCCCATTCGGCCACAAATGTCATCTTATGGCGATCCTCCTTCACGATCCTGATTTGATGATAACCAGAGAAACCATCTGTGAACGAATAAATCTCTTGACCACCCACGCCTTCTAACACCTCATCAGTAAACGGGGTCGGAAAGGGATCATGCAGACATGCATCATTCAACTTCCACAAGTCAACACAAATACGCACTTCACCTGTCTTCTTGTCCTACACCACCATAGGACTAATCCATTATGATTCCTCAACCGGTTCAATAATGCCAACATCCAGCATGCGATCAAACTCCACTTTGACCCTTTCCTTATGGCGTGGATTCAATCGATATGGTCGTTGCCTAATTGGTTTTGCACATGGCTTCAAGTGGATCTTCATCTCCCCTAAATCTCCTAAGATTCCCTTCATCTCGGAAAACTTTGTCAGGAATAAATCTTGGAACTCACGCAACAATTCAGTGATCTTCGCCATCATCTCGTCATCCCAATAATCCCCAACGTTTGCAAATTTTGGATTTTCCTCTGTGCCAATGTTCACCTTCCTTAGCTTGAGCGAATGATTGAATGAATCTGTTGTTGCATTAGGTGTTACAACATCGTGACCCCCTTCTGACTCTGGAATGTTGACATTACGTGGATCATCCCCATCTTCTGGTCCTCCACTAATATTATAACACTCCATCATTGACTGCATCTTGCACTAGATATGCGGATCCATAGGATATGCCACTGGAACGACCTTCAAAACTATGTCGCGGATCAACTGCAAGGAATTGTGAACATCTAGGTTGGGATCCGCGAAGCTGAAAGTATGTGTAAAGAAAACCGTCAACTCTAACCATGTGGTGATTTCCCTGCATAGTTTAGCTGACGCATACCATGACTGCGGCATTTCATCCAAAGTGTGGATAAAAGCATGGACCCATTTGTCCCTTGGTCATGTTGCCCATAGAGTCTGACACTCCATTAAGTGACTCCCAAGGTTGTTTCGCCCGTCGTACCTCCCAATGTGATAGGTTTTGTTGTTGCTAAAGCGAACCATCAGCAGTCGACGACACTGCATCCAATCAGTAATCAGCTTCTTATGGGTCTCCCACCACCTTGCCGGAGTAGCCTTCAGTGCTACCTCCAATGACAGAAGCCGCTGCGGTTTCGATACTCTAGCTTCAAATGCAACCAAAAACTCAGACATGCCCGACAGGCCTTCGTATACCGGCAGCTCAACGGTCTCAGTTGCAACACGACACATCAACTGTGTAACCAACCCACACTTCCTAAATGATACTTCATGCATGCGGTTCTGCCAACTTTCTAAAGCATCTTTGAAATCAGAAGTTGCAAAGCTGGAACTGCACCAACCGATTTCGCCCTCGACAGTTGGATGAACATTATCTTCGGAAATGTTGTACGCATGGTCCCACCCTCATATAATTTCATCTTTCATCGGTTCAATATATCATCATCCTTATGCCGTATCCAATGGAGCTACGACACTGAGGTCGCAGTTTTCAAAAGTCATTATCTGCTTCTTAAAGTTGATGACCGCTGCACTATCATTAGCCCATCCAATCCCGAGCAATGCGGGATAGGAGCTTCCCACTTCAACTACTTTGATCACGTCAAAATCCGCATATGTCTTCATTCCCTCAATGTCCACCACCAAGCGGGGAAGTCTTCCAATCGGTGTCACCTTGGCCTAATTAGCTAGACGGAGCTGTACGGGAGACCAGCTCAACGTGGGACTCCCCATTTTCTGCCAGGCCTGCTTAGTTAAGATGTTGACATCCAAACCAAGATCCAAAATAACTGAATCAACTTTGTAGTCTCCAATTTGAATGTTCATGCACATCTCCTTACTAGTCTTTTGCCTCTTTAAGGAGTTTACTGCGGACTCTTGCCGTCCCTTGGCTGATCGCTGCAACAGTCCCTCAATTTCAGCAAGGGCATCAGGATCCTTTTCCAGTGCTAAACAACTCTCAAATTTTTTTTGCAAGGTCCCATACTGTCACGATGGACCTATCTCTGAAGTGGCGTAAAAAACATGAGGCATGTCGCAAATAATGGCCTTACCGCGGTCTTTTTCCAGCGCGTTACGTGCTTCAAAAAATGGATCACGCTCGGCACCAATATCAAACCGGGATTTCTTCATCTTAGTCAGTCGGATCAGAGGATGCGAACTATCTGTGCCTGTCATTGCACCCCCTCGAGTAATAACAACAACATCTTGTGCCCGTGGCTTTGCTGAAATTGTCGCAACAGTGGATCCTTGGTTTTGGTTTGGTGGCTAGTTCACAGGCTGGTTCACATTCTAAGGTACATTACCTAGCGATCGTTGATTCTGATTTTGCGGCTGATTCAGATTTGGAACCTGGTTTTGATTCTGTATTTGCGGTATATTTCTGGCCTTCCATCGCGCAATTAGCTGCAGACAATTTTCAACAGTGTGATCAGGAACAAAGCAATATGTACACTGCGTATGCAACTGTGGGCAATCCCTCCGATAATGCCCTAATACCCCACAATCATAACATTGGATTAGTTTGCAGCCTCGTCCTCCTCCGCGACCTCCAAAAACTCCTCCACGTCCTCCTTGAAATCCGTCGCAGAATCCCCCTTGTTGTGGATATTGCGGTTGGTTAAACTGTTGTTGCATGGGAGTTGGTTGCAACTGTCCTGCCTAAGCATACTACGGTTGTTGAACGTACTGTGGCTGTTGAACGAACTATTGCTGCGGCTGTGGTGTGAACTGCATTTGTGGTTGTGGTGGCATCTGAACCACTTGTGGTTGCGGTTGTGGTACTACACGTTGATCATCCTTCACATAGTAGGCATCATACGTTCCTTCATGAAGTAAGACATATGCATGACAGTCCTTATCGTCATGTACCACAGACTTGCAGAAAATGCAATATAAATTCAATGGCTTTGTAACCAGCTTCTGCATGTATGGATACTCCTCGTTGAGGTGCCCATATACCTGGTAGATGCGACACCATGGCATGCCCGTGCCACTCAAGGGGTTCGGTGCCCTAGATACTAGATAATTGCGAAAATCTGGGCAGCTATCCTTAGTATGCCCCTCTCCGCGACATTGCGTACACCATACTTCTTCTCGTTGTTCCTTTCCCTTCTTAAGATCTTGTAGCTGTATTGTCAAGTTGGCCAGTTGTGTCTGAATCTACGACATACCTGCCGCATTCTCACCAATTGGCAAAGCTTCTAATCGCATTGCAATTTCCAGAGCCTCACTCGGTGTGGTAATGTTCTGTTGCATCAGTGGTAGCTGAATATGAGGTAGCAATGCTGCGATGAACCATTTTTTGTGCTGGACCTTGCTCATGTCAAAATCGACCCGTGCCATCAGCGTTTTGAATCTTTGGTCAAAATCGCACATAGTTTCATTGGGATACTGCTTAATTTCTTTCAGTTCTGTAGTATACTGTGCTTTCGACTTGGGCTTCCTGAACTTTGCAATCAATCCTTTTCTAATTTCATCCAGCGTCTTTTCTGGAGCGCCGACAGGAACTTGAACAAACTTCACAAACCAGTCCAATGCACGACCTCGAAGAGTTGTTGCCAATTGTCCTTTCTTAGCATCATCTCCAGTAATCTGCTTAACGGTCCATACTGCTTCACATAAAAACTAGTACTGCTCTGGGTTGTCTGTTCCACTTCCCTAGAACAATGGCATCTTCGCATCCTTTCCCACCATCTTGGGTTTCCTTCCTACTTTCGCTGTCCCACTAGTAAGTAAATGTTGTTGACACGATGAACACGGTGGTGTCGAAGCGGTATTTCTTACTGGTTGTGCGATATGGAGCGGAGGTGTGGGTATGCTGCTGCTGCTGGGGTTTGGTCTTGCCTCTATCCTGTGCGTAGCCTGGTTGTCCTTGTCAGCACTGTGAGGTCACTTCGTCCCGCGTGGTCTTACTTCACGACTTTGCGTTTTGACCATAGTAGGACCTTTCCCTATCCTCTACCTCTTTTCTGGTTGAAACATTGCTCCTCCTCTAGTAAGACCACTCTCTTCCTCGGCTTCCTTCACAGTTTTGTCACAACTTCCACCCATCTACCCTGTATCATGCCATTCACTGCCCCCCCTCAGCTATGATACCCACGGCCTCCTCCCACCAAGTTTTCTACTAATCAAGATGCATCTTCAGTATGCCTTTTTTGCAAATGAGCATCTTGATCGACAACTGCAGTCTTGATCGACAACTACAGCGACAACAGAAATCTGCCTCGTGGTCCGCGGAAGAAATATCTTTCAGCTTCATTATAAGACTTGTTCGTATCAACCGCGAACTCAGTGATATAGCCTTCTAGTACATTGTCAAGCCAAACTTCGACAGCCCGCGACGCTTTGTTGTCAACCTCTTGAAGTTCCTGGATCAGTTCTAGGGTCCAAGACGTCGGCTCACCACCTTGAAAGTTCCTCTTCTAAAAGGCCAATTTTTCCAACCACTCGAACAAGATGTCTGGGAATTCACAGAAAAAATATTCGTACGAACCGTCATGAATGTACCTTTCCACCCACTGATCTACCATCAGCCAAGGGTTCTAGTTTTCTTTTTCAGCAAACTCTTGCAACTTCTGGTCAAACCAGTTCTGGATTTTTGGTTTTGTCGGATGCTACAACATATCCTCCTTTCCCTTCGTGCTATGGTCCCGGCAATGGAACCATTTGTTGACACAAACCCAGTCGACACCCAAACCACCGCGATCGCCCTGAGCACCGGCCCAGACAGGTTTTACCCTATCCAGCAACACCTGCAGAGCAGATGAGGTCTCACCCGAGATGTTCAAGGGAGAGTTGACGGAATCATGTTTCCGATGAATGAAGCCCGATGTTGTGGATCAATCACTTAACTTATTGCAACATTTCAGAAGTAGATCTAAGCATCCAACTGAGGCATTTAATCATAATTGCGACATCATTCAATAGGAGCAAATCATAATTGCAATAGATATAACAGTAAAACATTAATCGCAGCAAGGAAACATCACATCATATATTCATATCGCAAAATGCATTACCACAGATAAAAAAGAAAGACATAGGAATTATGCTCAAAAGCTCTGTCACATCATATTAACTCCACAAAACCCAGGTACAACAAAATACCCAGTCTCAGCTTCGGATCAAGATCTCTCAGATGTTAAGATTCAACAATCATGCTCTCCAAAAAGATATCTCAACACTTACAAACCTACATCTATTTATAGGCTTGCACCTTACATTGTTTGTCCACTTACTAACTACTTCTTAACCGACACTTCAAAGCAAGAAACCCAGAATCTACCTATTGTGGTCCAAATGACCCAAAAACCTGCATACTGCGGTTCACTTGACCCAAAATTACATAAAATATTATCATTTGCGCTCAGTTTTCCGCCTTTCGCGGTATCTTCAACCTTGCGCAGCATCCGCAATGCTACGATACTAACTTGTCCAAACCACCTTCCAACAGTAGTAAGGAGTCGATGGGGGAAATGCACAGAGCGACTTCGAGTTTGGGCTCTAGGTCTTTGGTGGTTGGGGTTGAGTCGTTTCATTCTAAATTTGTCTCGCTCCCTCTATCTCTCATTCTCTTGGATGGGAAATGCCAATATTTTCTCTAAGTATCCCTCTCTGCTCCTCCCTCATGATGTGGATAATAGATCTCTTCCTCTAAGTGAGATTCAGATCCCTCCTTTGGTGGGGGTGGGTGGCGCCAATTTTGGAGTGGTTCCTTCAAGCAAATGTTTTGATCTCAAAGTGTGGTTCTTTATCGTTCTTTCTTCATGAATGCCATTTTCCATAGGTAAGGTTAATGGTAATATAAATCTCCAAGCATCTCAAACTCCTCTCCTTCAAGTTCTATGACTCATAGAGCACTGAGGAGATCTACAACTTCTCATAAGTAATCTCTCCTATGGAGGGGTTGTTTTTGTTGGTCTATGGATCAGTGATGACCGATGGATTATTCTGAGTATGAATCCTTTTGGCTTAGTTCTTTGATCTCACTTCTGTAATTATCTTTCCATTGTAAAGATCCCTCTAGAGGATCAGGTATATTACAAATTCAAATTTTTTGGGGCATTCTACCTACTCTTTTACGATATGTAAGCACTCTAGTGCAATATTTTTTCCATTGATGAATAGAAAAACCATGACTTTTTTATGCAGACAAAAAAGATCCTAGGGGAATTCATGGTTCACACAACCACACACAAGCAAAGGATAATGATCACACTACAAAATAAACATGTAAGGAATTAATTAGCATAAAATTGTGAATGCCAAAAAGAAGCATGTAATTGAAATACATATGCAAGGTTTGTATGGTCATGCCACTTCAACCGCAACAATTATTCTTCTAATATGAAGTAGTGTTGTAGATTCAACCCATATAATAAAGGCACCTTCACACTCAATAAAACATCATTTGCCAAAGAAAGATCATATTTCTTAAAAATGCACGAGACATCACCTTCTTTAAAAGACCAGAGATTCTAGCCCCTCCTTTACTTTCTTTTCTTGACCAAACTTTCTTTTTAGTATTAAAATAAATAAGATCTCTCCTAACATCCAATGTGTCGGTTCTTTTCGATGATATGTGCCTCCATGAAAATGATGATTTTTTTTTTAATATATGCATGGGATCTAATAAGTGGGAAATGTTAAGATGCTCCCAGTATGGGCTCATAAAGCACATTGTTCCTTTTCATCCCAATGGGCATTTTCTCAACATAAGTGTAAAAAAAATCAAGATCATCGAACATAGGTTTTGTCATGTCCATTTTCGGATGACCACCATGGGGATGACTTATTAACCTATCCATTTCCCGTAAGCTATAGTCGAGTATAGAGGGGAATTAATTAATTATTAAATTTCACCTAGGCTTAATTGTGTTTTATAAAGTGACAATTAATAATTAATTCTTAAAGTGACTTTATAAAGGTCACTTGAGTCAAAAGTGATGGAATAATGAAAAAAGGAGGTTCAAAGTGAAATTAAAAGACAAAAATGTCATTTTCTCCATAAAGTCACTTTTTAAATATTTAAATGAGAGAATTGGTCAAGGAAGTTGAAGAGTCACAAGGGGGTCAATGAGAAAATATAAAAGGGACATGAGAGCTCATTCTTTCCATTCTTGTCTATTGCATTTTCGAAAACTAGAGCTCTTGAGCTTCAAGCTTCTCTTGGACGAAACCCTACGAGGAGGAAAAAGAAAAAAAATGGTTTCGATGGTGCGACAAATCCACCCTAGCTATTGGAGAGGGAGAATCTCTCAAGCTCTTCATTGTTTTTCATTGCTAGCGACTAATCACTTCTTATTTGCATAGATTGGAGGGATTGCAAGCAATTGTTGAGAGTATATGGAATTCATGGGCTCGCTAGAGAGGTCATGGAGGTAAAAAAATGGGATATATATTATTACAATACTTGCTCACTACATTGGAGGGTCGTACACATTCATTCTAGGCCATATTTATCTAGTTGGGTCGACTTGTATTCATTTTGGGCCATATTTATTTAGCTGATCCTACTTGTCTTCATTCTGGGACCAAATTCTTTTAACTGATCTAACTTGTACTCATTTTGGGCCATAGTCCTCTCTTGGGGCCAACTTCTTATTTTTCCAGGCAAAGATATTATAGCGTGGGCCAATATTTCTTCTTGCTGGCGAGTTTACAGTGTTGGATATCGAATTTATTCGTCATTGGGTGTCCTCAGTTGAAAAGGGAAGACTCAGCTATCATTTGCTAAGCCAATAGGCCACATTCCTTGTGTGTAATACATCACCATGTGGGAAAACAAAGGAGGGTGCATATATTTCTTGTAGTAGTCTTCTTATGGTAGTGTCCAGCTTGGGAACAACATATATGCTTCATTATTGGGTTGGGGTTGACATTAATAGATACATCCAACTGAATTTTGTGTGTGTACGTTGTACATTCCTTGTGTGGAAGCAATAATACCATCTCCCAAGTGATCATTAAAGTCCGCATTTGAACAAAAGGAATACTTGTACACCTCCAATACGCTACAAGTTAGATTATGATGTATCTCAGTTATGTATGTGACTATTAGTAGTTTTTATACACTTGTTTGGGTATTATGTTATGATAAATAAGGACGGATCTGTTTTCCCTTCATTTCGGTATGCTTTGGGTAATGTTTGGATCCACACTTATTGATTGTTATTTCATTAAAAATATGGTAATTACAAGTTAGGAACAACATTATAAACATATTCTGGAATTGGGTAGATAGCTGCAGCAATAGACATCTAAAGTGTTTGTTAAAATGCCCCCACCAAATCCACTAGCAAAAAATATAAAAATCAGGCTTCAAGTAAGGATTGGAATCTACAACAATATTCTTATTTTAAAACCATGTGATTTATGTATCCAAAGCTTGTCTCACAGTTAGTACAAATTATATCATACTTGGGTCTATAGGATTGCACAGTAAACAACCTGGCAGGTGTACTAAGTATTTGACCCATCCATTTACCAAATTCATGATCATTCCTTGAGAAAATTGTGCTAAGTGAAGTAAGGGTTATCACAGGTTCCCCATTCGAATCGAACAATTCTGCAATTTCCTCCTTCTTCTCTATGTCGCATTCCCTAAGCCAGTGTGTCGATGTCATTATTCTAGGTCTCTGGGTTCTCTTTGGCTTACCATTGAAGAAGATGTTTCTCTTCTATAAGGGTGTTCTTTTGGGAGGAACACCCTTGATCAATCATACATCATCTTTCGTAGGTGGTCGAACCACCTAGCCTTATTGAAGGTCCACAAAATTTACATCCATGATACCCTTTTGTTACATGACCTATGATGTTATTGTATACAGAACATGTTAGCACCAAAGAAGGTAGTTGCACCAAATTAAGTTTGTTAAACAACATTACGGATATAAACAAATCAATCTACATGCTTACAAGAGCAAATTCCTAGTATGGATAATCATGCATGGTGTATGCATATATACCATACAACGTAAAAGACCTCCACCGAGATGGGTCTTGATACATTGTATACATGTATCCCTTCCCATAGTTGCTTGAATTTGTTGATCAATGGTTGGAGGTAGACATACATATTCATCACTTTTCTTATACCAAGAACTATAAGAGACAACATAAGATGTTCATTCTTCACAAACAACCATAGATGGATATTTTTATTGATCACTACCACTAGTCAAACAAAATAATTGGTGTTTTGGAGGGAATAGGGGTTAACTCCATCCATGGCTATGCTCAATCAAAGGCTTTGTACTTCATCCTTGAATTTATGAGGCCATGTATTCTCTATATGCTTCATGGCTATTGAGTCTGCAGGAATCTGCATAACTCCTAGCTCATTTATGTGTGACGCATGCCACCCCTGTAACATGGATAAATATTTACACCGAAAAAGCATTTGAATCATTCAATTATAGGCACGTTCTTAAATATCTTATGGGGAGGACCATGCGCCTCACCCTTTTTTTTCATCTAGTACCATCATGCCCACATTTAGGACATATCTCTTTATTTGTGTATTCGCCTCTATATAAAATACAATCATTTGGACAAGCATGATATAATATGCACTAAACACGCAAAATTTTTCAGTACTTGCTTTTCTAGGGGGCATGAACACAACAAGGGGTGTCTAATTCATCCCCTAAGCCCATATGATGAAATACAAACCTTCTAAAGATGTGCGCAATGCATAGTAAACATACACAGTGGAATTAAATCTGATTAATGCATCTAAAACATGCAATACTATGAGCATATTTAACCCAAGCAAAATGATGAAACAATAAAAAAAATGAACCAACCTCATGTTCAGGCTTATACAGAGACTTCCTACTGATTAATTCCATGTGATCATTTCATTCAGATTGACTTGAAATAATAGATAAGCACAACATACGAAGTAACATCGTTTAAGACCACAGAGAACACTTATCTTTTAAGATGAAACTGTCCAAGCAATTAGCTATGTGAGAGAAACGTTCCACCCAACCATAGGTCTCTCTCCAGCCTATATTCTTTCAGCTGAGGGACCACCCCCGAGCTGGGTTATGTATCCACTAAGGAGGAACTAAACAGGCTCACTCACAGCCATGGTTTCACACAAACAAACATGATAATCCAACACACCGTTGGGTTTATCAAGCATGTAAAAGACAATGGAGGAGGATGCTAAGCCCATGAGCTCAACCCTAGATCTACAGGCCTCTCAATTCTAACTCAAACAGCCTTGGCACCCACAATACCTACCACACCCAACACAAGGAAGGTCCCCTTCTCTATTGCACAGTCCCTCATGCGCCCCTTCCCTCCAGTGCTCTTCACGGTGGGCATAGAAAGGTCCAAGTTGTTGATTCCTTGAGACTCTATCCTTCACTGAGTTTATCAAGCAATTCCACCTTCTGTTCTATTTCTTCTCTGTCATTCCCACGTGGATTTTCTCAATTTCTATGGCCAAAGCTACTCTGTCCCGCAACTGGATTCTCGACTACCAACTCAGGGTTTTCTCATGGGTTTCTGAGCATCTCACACTCTTAAAATTTCCCCAAGGTTCATGTCGACGGATCCCCTGTTGCATTTAACTTCCCACACGAATATATGGGCGGATTTGGCACTCCAAATCGCGATTTTCTCCGAATCGCAATTTTCCTTTTTCTCTTCACTGCTGGGCTCTGTCATGCATGAAAAATCCCCTTTTCTAGTCAATAATGGAATGGGGATGAGGGAAAATGAATTTCTAGGAGGCAGAGTGACTTGTGGATCAAGGAAACAAAGCCCCATACCCTGCCATCCAAAATTTCAGGACTGCCCATACTCCATCGACCTCATGAACAGTTTTCTTCAATCACTTCCTTACAACAAAATTAAATATCAGCAAGGAAAGTCAAATGGGTTCTCAAGATGACATTTGGAAGCCTATGGTTCAATCCCACAACCCCCTCACCTCTCCCTAGTGGATACACATGGACCCCTCTTATTAGTTGCCTCCATAGCTAGTTTGTTTTTGGTATTTTTATTGCAATATTAATATTTACATAATTTACAATGTCCCATGGATTAATAGCACATGGATAACAAAATATCAAATACTTTCATTTTACATAAAATCGAGCATCCACTAGTGGGGCCTTGGCCTTGATCCCCACGCTATGAAAACATACATCGCATGTATACAATATTTACATTGAAATCCAATATGTCGTAAGGGTCAAAATGGGGGTATTACATTTCCCTCCCCCTTAGAACAACACTATCCTCGGCGTTCTCAAAACTGAACAAAAATGGGAATGCCTCTCTCATGGCATCCTCCAGCTCCTATGTAGCCTCACAAGGACTAAGGTGCTTCCATTGCACCTTTACCTGTACGATGGCTCGGTTCCAGAGCAATGTGACCTTCTTGTCGAGGATGCACATAGGCTCCACTTGGAACTCTCCCTCGAGTTCCACCTGTATCGCATTCCAATCAATTATGTGATTATGATCATGTACATATTTCTTAAGCAAAGAAACATGGAAAGCATTATGAGCTCTCATGTTAGCAGGCAAAGCAATTCTATATGCAATTGGTCCTATCTTATCAAGGACTTCAAATGGCCCACAATATCTTGGTGCCAACTTGGCACAAATCCCCAACTTTAGGGAACCTTTCCTTGGTTTCACTCTCAAATAAACATGATCCCCAATCTTAAATTCCTTATGCACGCTTTTCAAATTTGCATAACTCTTTTGCTTGTCCTGAGCTACCTTTAAATTCTGCCTGATTTTAGCAATTGCATGTTCCATTTCCTTGATCATCTCTGGTCCAAGCACTACCATGTTCACCGGACTATCCCAATTCATTGGAGTCCTGCATCCTTCGCCATACAATTATTGATGTATATGTAACTTCGGAATGTATTGCACCTATGTATATTGTACTCCTATAGAGATGGTATTATTCCTCTATACGGAAGTGTCGTCATTTGTATTGACAAGTGTCGTAACTTGCTATGATGGGTTATTAGACCACCAAGTGTGGGGTCGGCCCTGATTAGTATAACCATGGGTTATTAAACCGAGTTAGACAAGTCGGCCCTGCTAGGTTATTAGGCAGGTCAGGTCATGTATAAATAGAGTGTGGGAGGCACTCTATTTGATCATCTCATTATTTCACTTCTACACTACTCAGAAAGTGGCGCACTAGTGGAGAAGGAGGTTCGACTGCTAGGAGAAGACTATCTCTTGTACTTGGGTTGTATCATTGCTCTTTCTATCTCTAAGGAAGTTGTGGGATTTTCACCTTTATGGTTTTCCCCAGTGAAACTCTGTGTGTCTATTGTCTCATGTGATTGCTTGGTGTGATTGATATGCATTGTTATACTTGATATGCTGTACATGTTATTCTCTCAGTAAAGATCCTAAAGTATGTTGAATTAATGCTCAAAATCTAACATGGTATCAGAGCTCACCTGAGAAGAAGACATTGTGCAGTTGCGAAAACTAGGGTTTCTTGTTTATTGGGTTTCTCTCCACAGATTTTGGAAAAGCAATATGATAGATTGACTCTCCTTAGCAAAGTGAATCTTTCTGTCCAATCAGATCTCAATTCTGGGTACTTTTATGTTTGGCCCTAAAAATTAGGGTTTCCACAAAAATAGGCATTTCTAAAATATGAGGACATAGCTGGAAGCTACTTGGAAACATCAAAGTTTAGAGCTTTGGATCGAACTTTTTGGTTGGGTGAAGCTCCAGGAAACTCAAACCCTAATTCAGGGTCCTCCCTAGTGAATCCAGGAAGACTAAAAGACATTTATGAAGGGTGAAACTTTGCAGTTTTCAAATTATGAGTATACCAGGCTGATCAGCTCATCAAGGCACATCTTTCTATCCTTTCAGAAGTTTGAAATTGAAAGTTTGAATTTTTAGGGTTTCTCTAACAAACCCTAATCCGGGACCAGATCCAGTTTTCAGCAAATCAAGTGGTAAGACCTAAATCCTTTCTATTTCCATTTGAAGTACTCTTTAAAGATGTCTCACCACACCAAGCTTGAGGATAAGCTTGAAGGGGCTGATAACTTCTAAGCATGGAAGTATAGGATTGGGTTAATCCTGGAAGAAAATGAGTTGGACACTTACATAAGTGAAGAGGTCCCTATCCCAAAGGAAGAAAAGGCTAAGGCCTTACAAAAAAGGAATTTGGTCAAGGCCAATAGGATCATTGTTGATTCTATCAAAGACCATCTCATACCACATGTGTCATCTCTAAAGACACCAAAGGAGATGTTTGATTCCCTGACCAAGCTATTCGAAGGGAATAACATAAATTGGAAGATGACCTTGAGGAATCAATTGAAGAATGTCAAGATCTAGAATGCAGAGACTATGCAATCTTATTTCTCAAGGGTCTCCCAGATAAAAGAACAACTTGAAGTTGCGGGGGAAGACATAGAAAATGGAGAAGTGGTAATGACCACTCTTAATGGCCTTCCTAGGTCATGGGATTCCTTCATCCAAGGAATTTGTGCTAGGAAGAAACTTATCTCATTCAGTAGACTGTGGGAAGAATGCTCACAGGAAGAAGCTCGAGTTGTAGCTCGAGAAGAGAAGATGGGGAATGAAGACCAAGCTCTCACAGCACACTACAAAAGACATGGTGACAAAAAGACTCACCATCATGGCAAGAAAGAAAGACATCGCCATCAGAATCAGAGGGGTAGTCCCATACCTCAAAGAAACATGTCCTATGTCCGTTGCTATACATGTGATGAAAAGGGACACTATTCCAGAGACTGTCCCAGAAATAAGAAAGATGGTTCTCACAAGAAGAAGAACATCAAAAGAAGACATCATGCTCATGCTGCAGAGGATGATGAACCTCCCATGAAGAGGGCTAGAGAAGATTCTTCAAGTGATGAAGAATATGATTTGATTTCTGCTCTCACTGGAACCATTACTCATGGAAGTAATGATTGGCTTATAGACAGTGGGGCTTCTAAACACATGACAGGATTCAAGGAATCCTTTATGAACCTATATGAACATGAATCACCCCACAAGGTGAAACTTGGGGATGACTACCAGTATTCAATAAAAGAGAGTGGTGAAGCCTCCTATAAACTAGACTCTGGAAAGTCTATGAAGATGAAAGATGTACTATATCTTCCAGGTCTCAAGAAGAATCTACTCTCCATATCTGCATTGGATGCAAAAGGCATGAGGGTTGCATTTGTAGATGGCCAAGTCCTAATGTGGCCAAAGGGTAAGACTATAGATGATGCAGTGGTGATTGGAGAGCAAGAGGGAGGATTATACAAATTGAAGGGCCAACCAGAACAAGCCATGGTCCATGATTCAGTAGAGCCATGTGAACTTTGGCATAGAAGGCTTGCACATGTGCACTATAGGGCGCTACCTATTGCAAGCAAAGCAGTTGAAGGTATTCCTGAAATCCAATCAAAGTATGAAGATGTTTGCAAAGGATTTGAAAAAGGAAAGAACACAAAGAAGGCAATCACAAGCAAGTAAGGAAAAAAGGAATTATCCACTCCGATGTATGTAGTCCGATGTCATCTAGTTCTCTGAGTGAGTATGTATACTATGGTTCTTTAATTGATGATTTCTCTAGGAAGACTTAGGATTTATTTCTTGAAGAACAAAGATGAAGTATTTAGCAAATTAAAGGAATTCAAGGCCTTGATAGAAAACCACACTGAAAAGAAGTTCAAGACCTTTAGATCCGACAATGGTGGAGAATTCACTTCAGCAGACTTCAAGTGCTATGCAGTGATTCAGGGATTAAGAGGGAGTTCACCACTCCTTACAATTCACAACAGAAAGGAGTAGAAGAAGTTACTTCAGAATAGGACTCTAGCAGCTCCTGCAAGGAAGCAAAGATTCAAAGGGAGTCCACCCAATAAACAAACAAAGATAAGTATTTGAATTGTCATTTCTTGTATATTCTGTTTTTTTAAATAATGTTATTCAATGATGTATATGCTTATGTTCCTAGACTTAGGTTGTGTATTATGCATATTAGAATATTTGCATTGATGAACAAGATACTACTAATATGCAAGTAATGGGTAAGTGGCCTATGGCACTATACAACATTCCATTGCTACTTATCTAGAATGAAACCTCTTTGTTGACATGTTGGGAGTTGTGCACACTCTTAACAATGTTCTGGTAGAGATTGGAAGGCATTTAGAAAGTTACGGGATATGGATAAATGTTGTATTGAAGCATTGGCTAAAATAATTGCATGACTGTATGACATATTTCTTTATGTGTAAGAATTTGTTCTGAAAAATTATGAGATGTCTCTAATCATGCAATTTAACTTGTCTTGTAGGAAATATCATATACCATCACCTACAAAAGGGATACAACATTTGTTCCAGCAACAAAGTTATCTATTGAAGAATCTGAAGTTCCCAGGATCCGGGATGAAGTAATGGAAGGATGCCATGGTCCGTCAATCATGAAGAATGAAGTTTGGGATGTAGTCCCAAGACCTGAAGGGAAGTTTGTTGTGACTTCCAAGTGGATCTATAAGATCAAGCATGCTGCAAATGGTAGCATGGAGAAATACAAAGCGAGGTTTGTAGCTCGTGGCTTCTCCCAGAAAGAAGGGATTGATTATGAAGAGACTTTTGCTCCTGTGGCCAGATACACTTCCATTAGATCAGTACTTGCTCTGGCTGCAGTGATGAAATGGAAGGTACACCAGATGGATGTCAAGACAGCTTTCTTGAATGGTGTAGTTGAAGAGGAAGTGTATATGGAGCAGCCACTCGGGTTTGAGACACATGACCGAGGGTCACATGTGTGCAAACTGAAGAAAGCCCTGTATGGTTTGAAACAAGCACCCAGGACCTGGTATGGCAGGATAGATGGCGTCCTATCTAGTTTGGGCTTTACCAAGAGTAAAGCGGATTCCAACCTTTACTACAAGGTTAGGGAAGGCAATCCAGTGATACTACTATTGTATGTGGATGACCTGTTTATGACAGGTGAGGATGGATTGATTGCCGACACGAAGAGGAAACTTGCTGTCGAGCTCGAGATGAAGGACTTGGGTATGATGCACTACTTTCTTGGTATGGAGGTGTGGCAGAGTGTAGATGGAATCTTCCTTGGATAAGGGAAGTATGCAGTAGAGATCCTGAAGAGGTTCGGGATGATGGACTGCAAGGCCATGGCCACACTTATGGCATCGAACCTGAAGCTTTTGTGTGATGCTTCATCTGATCCAGTTGATGCTATGATGTATCGTTAGATGATTGGGTCCTTGATGTACCTGACGAATACAAGACCATATATCTGCTTTGCGGTGAACACCTTGAGCCAGTACTTGAAAGATCCAAGACATGTTCACCTGATAGCTGCAAAGCATATTCTAAGGTACCTGAAGGGTACAGTTGACTATGGGCTCAAGTATGAGGTGAATCAAAAGTTTAACCTGGAGGGTTATGTTGATTCAGATTGGGCAGGAAGTGCCATTTATCGGAAGAGCACTTCGGGGTGCTACTTCAGTATGGGATCCAGTATGATCTCTTGGTTTAGCAAGAAGCAGTCCTGTGTGGCACTGAGTACAACCGAAGCAGAGTATGTCGCAGCTTGTTCGGCTAGTTGTGAGGCAATGTGGCTTAGGAAGCTACTGTTTGATTTGTTTGATCTCCAGCTGAGTGCTACTTATATATATTGTGACAACCAGAGTTGTGTGAAGTTGTCGGAGAACCCAGTGTTCCATGACAAGTCGAAGCACATTGAGATCAAGTATCACTATATCAGGGATATGGTGCAGAGAGGAGCATTGAAGCTCCTGTATGTTGCGACGGACGAGTAGATAGCCGATGTGTTGACCAAGCCATTGGCCAGAGTGAAGTTTGAATACTTCAGAGGGAGACTTGGTGTACTTCATATCGAGATACCTTCCAAGGGGAAGTGATGAGTCTGGAGACATAGATGCACACGGGCCATTCTTACATGGTGGTAGGAAAGTCCTCCCATGGTAAGACATAAGGGCTAGGGCCATTCCGACATGGTGGTAGGTTGGTCCTCCCATGGTCGTTGATGTAAGTGCTCTGCCATTCCAACATGGTGGTATGTTGGTCCTCCCATGGTCGTTGATGTAAGTGTTGTGCCATTCCGACATGGTGGTAGGTTGGTCCTCCCATGGTCGTTGATGTAAGTGTTGTGCCATTCCAACATGGTGGTAGGTTGGTCCTCCCATGGTCGTTGATGTAAGTGTTGTGAGCCTTTCCTAGATGGTCAGAGGAAAGTCCTTCCATGCTGGTGAGTGTAAGTGTTGTGTGTGTGCATCTGGGTTGTGCTCCGTGGACGATGACGATGATGTGACAGTATGGTACATAGGTTTTGTAGAGGCATATAATTAGTCCTGAGATGCTCTTGCATGTTTTGCAGAGGCAGTGTAATCAGTCATGGGAGATATTGCAGGTTTTGCAGAGGCAGTGTAATCAGTCCTTGGAGATCTTACAGGTTTTGCAGAGGTAGTGTAATCAGTCCTGAGGTGTACCTACTTGATGGCTTGCTAACTGAGATGACATGATCAGTATGATCATGAGTATCAGGATGATACTCTGTGGCCATGGACATATTGTGTAGTTTCATGTAAAATATCCCGGGAGATCCGATAGGTTGAGCAGTGAGCTCGTAAAAGTCCTAGGATGCTCTTTCGGGGTTTTGTTGACGCACGTAATAAGTCCTGAGGACTCCACATTATGGCTAGTAATGATGAAGACCTACAGGTGGTGGGCCTACATCCAGTATGAAAAAGGACTGGCTCTATAGAACTTCCTATGACGAGTAGATTGGAGATTGATTGAGATAGCAGCAATAGTGATGATGACGATTATTTGATGATGATGATCCAGAGAAGAAGACTTGTGCTAGCAGATCTGTGTTGAGAAATACCTTCCTAGTTAAGAGGGAGTGTTGATGTATATGTAACTTCGGAATGTATTTCACCTATGTATATTGTACTCCTATAGAGATGGTATTATTCCTCTATACGGAAGTGTCGTCATTTGTATTAACAAGTGTTGCAAGTGTCGTAACTTGCTGTGATGGGTTATTAGACCACCAAGTGTGGGGTCGACCCTGATTAGTATAACCATGGGTTATTAGACTGAGTTAGACAAGTCGGCCTTGCTAGGTTATTAGGCAGTTCAGGTCATGTATAAATAGAGTGCGGGAGGCACTCTATTTGATCATCTCATTATTTCACTTCTACACTACTCGGAAAGTGGTGCACTAGTGGAGGAGGAGGTTCAACTACTAGGAGAAGACTATCTCTTGTACTTGGGTTGTATCATTGCTCTATCTATCTCTGAGGAAGTTGTGGGGTTTTTCACCTTTATGGTTTTCCCAGTGAAACTCTGTGTGTCTATTGTCTCATGTGATTGCTTGGTGTGATTGATATGCATTGTTATAATTGATATGCTGTACATGTTATTCTCTCAGTAAAGATCCTAGAGTATGTTGAATCAATGCTCAAAATATAACAACAATACCTCAAAAGGACTCATCCCCAATGATTCTTGATGTCCATTATTATATGCAAATTCTACCAAGTGTAGGTAGTCCTCCCACTTGTATGGTTTGTCCATCACATACATTCTCAGCATGTCTTCAAGAAACTGATTCACCCTCTCAGTTTGGCCACCTATTTGAGGATGATATGTTGTACTAAAATTCAACTAAGTTCCCAATTCCTGAAATAGTCCCTTCCAAAAATTGGATGTGAACTTTACATCTCGATCTGAAATTATTGCTTTGGGCAATCCATGCAATCTGAATATTTCCTTCATGAAAATATTTGCTATGTCACTTGTCTTATGAGTGGACTTGAATAGAATAAAGTGGGCTACCTTTGATAGCTTGTCCACCACTACCATAATTGAATCATGCTTCCTCACTGTCATTGGCAAACATGTAATAAAATCCATAGAAATTACTTCCCACTTCCATTCCGGAATGGGAAAAGGCTGCAATGATCCCGCTGGATGTTGATGTTCTACCTTGACTTGTTAGCATTTTTTACACTTAGAAATGTATTATGCTATGTCCTTCTTCATCCCATGCCAAAATTATTGCTTTCTTGTTGTTGTTATTGTCTTTTGATATCCTAGATGTCCATAGTGTGGCATTTGATGTATTTCATCCATCACTAACTTCTTTAAATATGCACAATTTGGAATATACAGTCTAGTACTTTGATAAAGGAGAATATCATCTTCACCAAGCTGATATCCTGCACCCTTTTCATCTATATTTCTCTGCTGCAATTTTTCTTTAATTTGAAGGTAAGTTCCATCACTGGTTTGGGATTCAAGAACTCTTGTCTTCAAGTCTGATTTGCACATACTTAATGCTGCAACATGAAATTTTCTGCTAAGAGCATCTGCAACCTTATTCTCTTTCCCTTTTACATGCTTAATTTCAAAATCAAAGTCACAGAGAAATTCCATCCACCTAGCTTGCCTAGCACTCAAGTGTGGTTGGTCGAACAAATACTTCAAGCTCATGTGGTCTGTCCTAAGCTCGAATCTTCTCCCCAACAAGTAAGGTCTCCACTTTTTGAGAGCATGTACTATGGCTGCTATTTCTAAAGCATGCGTGGCATAATTCTTTTAATGCTCTTTTAATTTCCTTTACTCATAGCAACTCACAAATCCTTCTTGCATGAGCACTCCACCTAGTCCTTCAATGCAAGCATCTGTGCACACTACAAAATCCTTTCTTGGATCTGCAATTTTCAAAACAAAAGCGCTGGTAAGTAACTTCTTTAACTTTTGAAAGCTTTTCTCACATTTTTTAGACCATACAAATTTGACATTCTTCCTCTGCAATGATGTCATTGGATGAGCTATATTGGAGAATCCTTCAATGAACCTTCTATAATAGCCTGCAAGACCCATAAAATATTTAACATTTGTAACATTCTTTGGAGTAGGCCATTCCATTATGGCTTCAATCTTTTATGGATCCACTGCAATTCATTCTTCTGAGATGACATGACCCAAATACCGTACATTCCTTTGATAGAAATCACACTTGCTCAACTTTGCATACAATTGGTGTTCTTTAAGAACTTGCAACACCATTCTTAGATGTTCATCATGCTCTTCTTCATTCTTTGAATAAGCAGGAATGTCATCCAAGAACACTATCACAAACTTATCCAAATGCTTGTTGAAGACACTATTCATGATACACATGAATGTAGCAGGTGCATTGGTAAGACAAAATGGCACCACTGTGAACTCATAATGGCCATATATTGTCCGGAAAGTTGTCTTGTGAATGTATTCTTCTTTTATCCTCACTTGATGATAGCCAGACCTTAATTCAATCTTTGAAAACACTTTAACTTCCTTCATTTGATCAAACAAATCATCAATTCTTGGCAATGGGTACTTATTCTTGACTGTCACTTTATTTAGCTTCCTATAATCAATGCACAGCCTTAAAGTCCCATCCTTTTTCTTGACAAATAACACCGGTGCTAGCCAAGGAGATACACTTGGCCTGATATACTTCTTGCCCATTAATTCTTGTAGCTGCATCTTTAACTCTATCAATTCTGGCGTGCTCATTCTATAAGGAGCTTTGGAAATTGGTGTTGCCCTTGGAATAAGATCGATGGTAAAATAAATATATCTCTTTGGTGGTAGTCCCGACACTTCATCCGAGAACACATATTTGAACTCTTTCAACAATTGGATGTCTTCTATCCTTGGTCCTTTGTCCTCTAATGAATCTGATATGTGAACTGTATACAATTGGAAACCCTTCTTATAAAACTTTTTCAACTGTAGGGTTGAGATCTGTCTTACCGAGACTTGCTTGGGAATTCCTCTTACCAATCTTGGTCTCCCCTCTTCATCAGTGCATTCAAGTACCTTTTCACAACAATCTATCTTGGCTCTACGCCTTTCCAACCAGTCCATACCTATTAGGGCATCATAAGATCCTAATGGTAGGACATTCAAATTTACTTTCGTGAGGAATCCATTCAACTCCATGGGGCACTCCATCACTACTTGAGTCATTTTTTTCCTGGTCCCTGTGGCTAACTGAACTAGCCAAGACTTAATGTGTTTCATTTTCCTAAGAGAACAACCTTCAACCACTTTTGGGGAAACATAACTATGAGTAGATCCTGGATCAATCAAAACAAAAATAGATTGCTAAGCAATCTTACCTTCAACTTTCACCACTGCTGATTGATGGTTTGCCTGATGATTATCCAACACTGCATAAATTCGAGGTGTTACCCTTGCCATATCCTCCACTGTAGCTGCTCCTTTTAAGTTGTGCAAGCTGCGGGGATTCTCCCTCCGATGTGGACAATCTTTAAGCATGTGGTTTCCTCCACATCCCCAACATTGAAGTGGTCATTTTAATGCTTTTTTTGATACAACTGTTGGCTTGTTCCCACTTCGTGCTTGTTGGCCCTGTGGAAAATTTCTTGATTGATTGTTGAATGGTGGCTTGAATCCACTTTTCCTTTGATCAAACCTCCCTCTTAGCTTTCCTTTCCATGTTGGGTGAACCTATGATTTTCCTTTGCTCTTCTCATAGCAATGCATTGCCATCCTGATGGCTTCATCAATACTTGGTGGATTAACAAACTCAATCCTATCTCTGAAATTTTGAGATAGACTTCCAAGGAAGCATTGGATCTTTACCCTCTCATATTTGATATAGTTCACATACCTCAACAATTCCAAAAATTTATGGACATGTTCTTCCATAGATTTCTGTCCCAACTTGAGTTCATTGAATTCTTTCCTTTTATTGTCATAATACCTACCAGAAAGGTATTTTTCCTTAAAATACTTCTTAAATCGCTCCCAATTGATCCTCCTTTCACTGATCCCTTTTACTTGTATGAGGTGCTCCCACCAAATTGAAGCTCTACCATTTAGATTGTAAATGACAATTTTGACCTTTTCATTTCCTGAGTAATCATGAATCCTGAAATATTTCTTCATCCCAAGAAGCCATGCCTCTGCCTCTTGGCCAGTCTTACCTTCTTCATCAAATGTGTGAGGCCTTGCCTTCCTAAATTCTCCCTATGGAATTCCTTTGGATTTCTTTCTTCCTTCAAATTTGCTAGAAGTATGCCTTGGAATTCTTCGAGGGCCTCTTGAGACACATGACTTGCTGGAAGAAGATCTTGAGGAGGGTGTTTTGTGCTTTTCGCTCACATAACTCTTTCTTGTGCCTAGAGTTATCTTCCTAGAATGACCTCTAGAGTGACTCTCTGCACCTCTTCCTTCTTTACCTACATTTCTTGGATTGGACCCAAGGTTTACCCTCTGCTGCATATCAGTGAGGCTCTACAAAATAGCAGCATTGAGCTAGTTCTGCTCCTCCTGAGCCTTCATCAACCTTTCATTAAATATTATCATGGTTTCAACTAAATTCTAAGTAGTTATTTGCTCCCTTCTCCCATTGGATTCAGTCTCAGCATGTTCTTCTTGCACATTTTCTCCTAACACATCTTCATCATGCTCATAAGGATCCTTAGCGTCATTCATGGTCGCCATTTTCCTTTGGAGATTTCTTTCCCCTGCCTGCTGCTCTCCGCTACAACTATTCAAATCCTATCAGCTGCAAACAATGTGCATTATAGAGACGTTTATTAGACATCTTAGGAATATATATAAAACACAAAACATCCATATTTAACAGAAGTAAACTCATGGAATAATTCACAGAGCTATTATGCCTTCTTTTAAATATTATGATTATCTTCCTGTAAGCTCCTACTTTGGTCCAAGCAGCCCTAATGCTACAACCTTGGGCTATGATACCATTTGTAATGTACCCGATCCCCTTGGTTCCCTTTAGAGGTGGTGGGGGAACATCATGATAATATTTATTTTTGTAAAAACTCTGCACTATTACGCAACTGCAATTTTGCAAAACCAACTTTAGTCTGTAATCCGCAAGCCGCAATGCAGGAGTCAGAAGTCAACACTACAATGCACAACTTCGGGAATTACACCTCCGACTTTCGCAATCCATAGTCCGCAATGCGGAAGTCAGAAAGTCATAACCCAAAATTCTCCGCTTTGCAGAATCACGTCTCCGACTTCCGCAATCCACGATGCGGGAGTCAAAGTCAGAACCCCGAATTCACAACTCTGGAAAAATTACGCCTCCTACTTCCGCAATCCACAATCCGCGATGCGGGAGTCAGAAGTCAGAACTCTAATGTGCAACTCCATAGAAATCGCACCTCCAACTTCCACAATCCGCAATCCGCGATGTGGAAGTCAGAAGTCGAAACTCCAAATTCACAACTCCGGAGAAATCACACCTCCGACTTCCACAATCCGTGATGCGAAAGTCGGAAGTCGGAACTCCAACTTCACAAGTTCGGAGAAATCGCACCTCTGAATTTTGCAATCCACAATCCGCGATGCGGGAGTCGGAAGTCGGAACTCAAACTTGCAACACCGTAGAAATCACACCTCCGACTTACGCAATCCACAATGCGGGTTCGGAAAGTCGGAAGTCGGTCCATAGCCCGGTTATTGCCAATATTCTCACGCTGGTAACTTTCTCATCCTAAGTCCATGTTTGACATACTTAGTGCCATTGGAAATCTCTCAGCGAGCTCTATGCAACAGTGTGATCCTCTACCACACCTGAGAACTCTGACTTTGCCACTCTTCCAACCAAAATGCTTCCCCGAACTCCATCAATGTCTCTTTACCCCTCTGTAAAGAGCTTTGGTATCACCCTGTCATGGCCCCTCTCTTCATCTGACCCACAGAGGGGGCATGAAAACAACAGGGGGTGTCTAATTGATCCCCTAAGCCCATATGATGAAATACAAACCTTCTAAAGATGTGTGTAATGCATAGTAAACATACACAGTGGAATTAAATCTGATTAATGCATCTACAACATGCAATACTAACATCATATTTAACATAAGCAAAATGATGAAACAATAAAAAAATGAACCAGCCTCATGTTCAGGCTTATACAGAGACTTCCTATTGATTAATTCCATGTGATCATTTCATTTAGATTGACTTGAAATAACAGATAAACACAACATAGGAAGTAGCATCGTTTAGGACCACAGAGAGCACTTATCTTTTAAGATGAAGCTGTCCAAGCAACTGGCTATGTGAGAGCAACATGTCTCTGGCCATCCTATATCTTTTCAGCTGAGGGACCACCCCCGAGCTGGGCTGTGTATTCACTAAGGAGGAACTAAGCATGCTAACTGACTGCCATGGTTTCACACATACAAACATGCTAAGCCAACACACAGTTGGGTTTATCAAGCATGTAAAAGACAATGGAGGAGGAGGATGCTAAGCCAGTGAGTTTATCAAGCAATTCCACCTTATGTTCTATTTCTTCTCTATCATTCCCACTTGGATTTTCTCAATTTCTATGGTCAAAGCGACTCTGTCCCGCAAATGGATTCTCAAATATCAACTCGGGGGTTTCTCATGGGTTTTTGAGCATATCACACTCTGAAAATTTGCCCCAGGGTTCAGGTCGACGGATCCATTGTTGGATTTAACTTCCCACACGAATTTCTGGGTTCCTTTTTCTCTTCACTGCTGGGCTCTGTCATGCATGAAATCTCCCCTTTTATAGTCAATAATGGGATGGGGATGAGGGAAAACAAATTCCCAGTAGGCAGAGTGACTTGTGGATCAAGGAAACAGAGCCCCATACCCTTCCATCCGAAATTTCAGGGCTGCCCATACTCCATTGACCTCATGAGCAGTTTTCTTCAACCACTTCCTTACAACAGAATTAAATGTCAGTAAGGAAAGTCAAATGGGTTCTCAAGATGACATTTGGCAGCCTATGGTTCAATCCCACAACCCTCTCACCTCTCCCTAGTGGATACACATGGCCCCCTCTTATTAGTTGCTTCCATAGCTAGTTTTTTTTTGGTATTTTTATTTCAATATTAATATTTACATCATTTACAATGTCCCATGGCTTAATAGCACATGGATAACAAAATATCAAATGCTTGCCTTTTACATAAAACCGAGCATCCACTAGCGGGGCCTTGGCCTTGAGCTCCATGCTAGGAAAACATACATCGCATGTATACAATATTTACATTGAAAGCCAATATGTCATAAGGGTCAAAATGGGGGTATTACAAGAAGGGTTAGCTAGTTGGTCCTGAAAAATACCAATTGAGAGAGTCTACCATGGACCTTCAACATATTGGCAAGGCAAATGTAGTAGATTTGTATATGTATTGTGATTTTTGAGTATTGAAAATGAATAGACAAATTCCTCTATATTGATTATAATTTGGTTTTATATGTCCTCTAAAATTATTTCAGCTTTTGTGTTTCTAACGCTTCTTTATTTGTTGCGAAGCAGTACACTTAATTTGCATAATTGTGATTTCTGGGAATTATGCCCATCACCTCTTAATGTGCCATAGTAGTAACCACCTTCACAAATTTAGTTCATTTGATATATTGTATTAAAACAAAGTTTTTTTAAACATTAAGATTTTTGTAACTTAATTTTATTTGATGGAGTTGTCTAAAAATTGGACAGCTTGGGCCGGACGGGGGCTTTTCATCAGAATCAAACGCTTTTTATTTTGCAAAATTTGAATTGAATTGTGTTTAATGGCGATTTTGATGGTAGAAATGGATTCAACACCATCAAAAACCCCTGAGACACCCAAAATTTCAGAGTGTAAGAATTGTAACCAAGATTTAAAAAAATTTCTATCCAATTTTTTCAGAAGAAAATAAATATATATATAGAATGAATTAATATATCAAGATAACCCTTTTTCTAATAATTTTTTTTATTAAAAATCTATTATTTGAGACCTTTATGTATCTTATATCAATAAACTTTGAGTAATTAAAAGAAATTGCTACAAGATTACACTACTTAATTGATAATTAAAAGAAATTGCTACAAGATTACACTACCCGTACCCACGACACCATTCTAGATGCATATATCAGAGAGAAATGATAAAAATGAAATACAACCATATATGAATTTCCTTTTCCTTAGGAAAGAAGACAAAAATAAAACAATATTCTTTCCTATAAAACCGTTAGATTTTTAATTTTTTCTCGATTGACGCAATATGTTTGACTTGATTATAATATTTGTAATAAAGTTTATTTCGAAGTTAAATGTTGTAGCAAACGCAAAACTTGATGGGGATCGAACTCGTGACCACAATAGTAAAAGCACGTAACCATATATTATCCCTAAGCAAATCACTAAGTGCAAGAAAAATCTGGAAATCGGTTGGTGCATTTGAATTCTGGAAACCTCCCCCGGGTTTTCGAACTGTCGGCAAACCCCGGAGTGTGATAACAGCGGTTTACCGGCTTAACTTTTAGGCCAACGGGGAGACGCCAGGTCGTTTCACGGCACGGTTTGAAATTTGAAAATGGGCGGGCGAGTGGTGTTTGGTGAGTAAATGGAGGTTTCCAGGCGGTTTTTCCTTCGTATTAAGCCGCAGAAGAGAGAACAGGGGAGTGGTACAAGCTTCGGAAGAGGAGCTTCTAACCAGAGACCAAATCTTCCCAAGGAGCTCCTCTATATGTCAGCAAACACTGGCTTCTCTTTTCCGCAGTTCCATTACTCCTATTCACATTAGCTGGGACAAGCTGATCGGCTATGGTGATCCTTTGGACGGCCCGCAAAATCTGGTATGTCGAAGTAACTCCGCCATTTTTATTTTCGGTTTTTTTCGTAACTGAGGGTTTTCAGCAAACATTTCGAGAAAGTTTTCAAAGTCCAAATTTTCTGCCGTGAAAAGCTGCAATTAAAAGTTTTCCAACAAAAGGCTCTGTTTCTTGAGACCATCGGGCTGAAGTTCTTGAAAAATATTCCTGTTTTTATTCACATTTTCAAGTTTTACTGTTCGTGAGCATTAACTATTTCGAATATTTGCCGTTCTCTTCTACTAAATACCGAGTGTACCTACCAGTAGTGCTCATTTGCCCCATACATTGGAGGTCTTGTACTTACAATCTATGGCATTTGCCTAAATCTTCACTTTTATGCTGCGGAATCATGCTTTTCCATGAAACCACTTATATTAGCATTTCGAACGAGTGCTATGTGTTGAAATATTTAGTGTCAATGACGTCAGATGTTGTACCTACTACAATTTTACTGGTTTAGACTCTCAAATCATTTGTCAATCTGGTGCTTGCAATTGCGCTTGAAAGTGCTGCTGGTTTATACGCATAAATTTTGTATTTTTAGAGTAACTTTATATAATGTCGCCATGCAAATCACATTTTTTGAAGATACTCTTGCCTTACGCTATCAGGCATGCTTTTGTGTACAGATATTACTTACTTATCACGAAGCAATTGCGAGAAACTTTATCAAAATTGTATTTATTGCAAGAAGCTTTTTTTGCCATCGGACTGAGGTTTATTATTTTGGGATCGACAGGTAGACTTCCACGGCCGAATATCTGAATATTGCTGCTTGATTTACATAAATTCAAAGGTGTAGAGCTATCTTGTACACCTTTAAAAAATAACAATGACTGGAACCGAACCATCCAATATTCGTATTACCCGAGCTAGGGCGGCAAAGTCTGCCTTGAACAATGCTATTCCACCTGTAAAGCAACTTCCACCTGCTCCGATAGTCCAAACTAAACCGAACGGAAAGCGAGCAGCAACTGAGTCAAATATTTCCGGTTCCAGTGTTGCTGCTGAACCCGTCAAACGGCGTGCAGTATTAGCAGATGTGTCCAACATTTGCAGGGAAGCGGCCGCGGTTGATTGCTTGAAAAGACCAAAAACAGTGAAGGTTACTGAAGAGTTCAAACCAGTAAGTTTGGCATTCTGCAACTTGTGTGATATGTCAAATTAGAGTAAGGATTTACGAGGTTGGCAGTGTTTCAAACATTGCTTAAGCATTTTAGAGCTAATGTGGGAGGTGAATGCCACATTATTTGTTTTCTAGAAACAAGCCTTAATATTTTTACTATTCCATTTAACCAGGGCTCTAGAAACCCATCGAGCAAATGTGGGGGGTGAATGCCACATTATTTGCTTTCTAGAAACAAGGCTTAATATTTTTACCATTCCATTTCACAAGGGCGCTAGAAACTCATCGGGGTTTCCCCAACTCATTCTGTAATGAACAAATTGTTTTTGGTAGGTGTGGATGCTTGTCTTTGCAGCTTGATGTGAATTCAAATTTTCAGCTACATTGTTTTTGGGCTTTACAATATTTATTCCTTTTCTTTGTGTGAGTGAAGGTTGTATCTCAGAATGCCACTGGCAAGGGAAGAGGCCGAGGATTTCCTCGGGGTAACAAGAAGGTTACCCAAGAGGCAGAAATAAAAAATGAAACTTCACCAGTTATTCGTAATGTTGTCAATGTATCTACTAGTAAAGCAATTGGGGTTGATAAGGAAAACAATAATGTGAACCCTCTACAAGAAGTACATAATCCTAAAGTACCTAATCCAACTACTGAACAAATTTCAGTGCATGCTCATTGCAAACTGACAGAAGAAAAACCAAATGATAACAAGATTGTACCAAGTAACACTGAAGCAGAAGTTGCTTCTCTGAAGCAACAACCAACATTGCAGTCTCTAGATATAGCAAGGCAACCCAAACCCTCTCTGAAGCAAGGTACATAATTTTAAAATAATTTACTTTGTACATAAATTTAAAATAATTTACTTTTATGTAAAGTTAATATATCAACAGAAGTGTACGCTGATGAATTTAATTTCACTTGTTGCTTTTATGTTTCTTTCCAACCAGTTCTTTGTTCAAATTGCAGTATTACATGATTTAAATCTTTTAAAGATAAAAACAGGTAATCCTGTTCCTCTGGCGAAGCTACATGAAGATGTGGGACGGTCTAGCTGTTTGGATTTTATTGACATTGATTCAGAATACAAAGATCCTCAGATGTGTGTTGCCTATGTTACAGACATATATGCGAATATGCGTGTTATAGAGGTTTGTACTGCCCACCTTGTTTTTTTTCACATAAACGGTTATATTGTATCAACAAATTCCTCAGCCAGGCAGAGTCTAAAAGCTTTTACATTCCATTATCGTCTGCTGCTATGTCCAAAATCTTTTGAAGAGCATCTAGAAGGATATTATTATTCTCTACAGTCTTGCTGAGACAAAATATTCTACTGGTGTATTTGGCTGGCTGCCTTACGAGAACTAAGAAACTTCTGTAGCTTTTGATAATGTCCCAACATCCCTGCAACTTGGAATTTTGATGATGTCCCAACACACCGCTGCAAATTGTATTTTCTGTTGACGTCTCAGAACCTTGCAAATTCAATGATAAAGAAGGGACAGCGCAATTCACATGTACATTAGAAAGGCAGGGTCTTCAATTGCCTTAGGCCCTTTGTCGTCCTATTCAAACGTCTGCAATGCTTGGGATGCCAGATATGTGACCAGATATAGCAATTTGAAATGAACTTTGGCTGGTATAACTTTGCCTGTGGATTTAGAAAGAAATTTGATCTGCTTCTCTGTTTCAACTTGTGTATAATGTACCATGAATTGATGAAGCTTACCTTTGTGTTTGACTGTGAATGATTCCCACAGGTGTGGCGAATGTTCTGAACTGACATTATTGCCTTCGAATCATGAATTAAGTCTTCAGGATTCCCGCTTATACTCGATCTATTGAGCTCTCTGCCTCTTATCCATTTGTACATGTCGATTTGATTGATAGATAATTTATTCAAATAAAGATCATGGAATATGGCTTAATGAGATGGTCCCATTTATTTTAAGAGACTCTTCATTACTGCGAGTGGCATTGTTTTCCCTTTCATCAGCCTACTGGTTTTGATGACGAAGAACATGGAAGAAATTGATGTTGTTGAAGTTCTTGATCTCATAATTAATTCTGTCAATTCATCTGGTGAGAGCGATGTCTTTGGGCAGGGTGACACCATGAACCAACTTGATTATAATTTCTGAGTCTCCAACCACTGTGTGGCGGTCTAATCTTAGAAGACGAGCTTGTAGAGACATTGGTAAAGAGCACCAGCTTCTGCTTAATTGTTTGTGGTTTTCTCTAGGCTCCATTTCTAATGCAGTTCTTCTTGCCCACTGGGATCCAAAATGATCCCTTCTGCACCTATGGCCTCTAGGTTGCCCTTCGAGGCCCCATCAAAGAATAGGATGCTTGTTTTTTGCAGTGTTCCACGGGGATGCGTTTCTCGTGTTTCCTGCGTCCCCGGGACGGGGGGACTCTGGGAGAAATGTTTCTCCATGTTTCTCTTTGGGTGAACCTTTGCAAAACACAAGGAGAAACGTTTCGTTTTGCTGTGAACCTTCTGGACGCCCCCCCACAAAACTCCCAACCTCTTGGATGACCCCCCACGAAACTTCGAACCTCTAGGATGTCCCCCCACGAAACTCCGAACCTCCCGAACCTATTAGATTTTGATTTACATTGCATGATTGCACAATGATGAATGTAATATTTACTAATTTACTTAGGATGAATTGTTATTGTTGGGATTTATATTTTTCATATTTTTTATATTTTTATAATTTTTATGACCTTGATGTCCCCCCGTCCCCCTCGAAATTCCCTAAAATTTGGGGGTGGTCTCCACGTGTCCTGAATGTGCATTTCCTCGCTCCTGCGTCCCCCCATCCCGAGACATTGGGATCCAAAATGATCCCTTCTGCACCTGTGGCCTCTATGTTGCCCTTCGAGGCCCCATCAAAGAATAGGATGCTTGTTTTTTGCAATGTTCCACGGGGATGCGTTTCTTGTGTTTCTTGTGTCCCTGGGACGGGGGGACTCTGGGAGAAATGTTTCTCCATGTTTCTCTTTGGGCGAACCTTTGCAAAACACAGGGAGAAACGTTTCGTTTTGCTGTGAACCTTCTGGTTGTCCCCCCACAAAACTCCGAACCTCCTGGATGTCCCCCCATGAAACTTCAAACCTCTTGGACGTCCCCCCACAAAACTCCGAACCTCCCGAACCTATTAGATTTTGATTTACATTGCATGATTGCACAATGATGAATGTAGTATTTACTAATTTACTTAGGATGAATTGTTATTGTTGGGATTTATATTTTTCATATTTTTTATATTTTTATAATTTTTATGACCTTGATGTCCCCCCGTCCCCCTCGAAATTCTCTAAAATTTGGGGGTGGTCTCCACGTGTCCTGAATGTGCATTTCCTCGCTCATGCGTCCCCACATCCCGGGACATTGGGGCAACATTGGTTTTTTGCATAGTTTGCCAATTCTGGAACTCTTTGTTGGATGGCTTTGATTTTAAATTCTTGTCTACGTGCGAGCTGATGACCTTTTTTTGCAGAGAGGGTTGTTCCAACATATCCCTTAACCAGTCTCTTTCATTTTGATCTAATTGCTGCATATTCTGATTTAAGGCCTTTTTTGTTTGAAGGTAATCTTTTAACAGTCCGCGAGCTTTTATGGCTACTCTTCAAGGGTTGTCACACTGCTCTTGAAAAATAGTAGCATTCCTAGCTAACCAAACCTTCCAGCAAAGATACTTGGGGAGAGCACTCCACACTCTTTTAAGAAGAGCTTTTCTTTGAAAGTTTTTTTTGTACTGTTTATGCCAAGATTTGAACATCTCCTTACAGCTTAATGGCATTTTCCACCTATCTGCAATTGCCAAGAACGCCTCCTGCCACACTTTGAGAGTGTATGGGCATTCTATAAAGAGACGTTGACAAGTCTCCTCAGATGCTTTGCACAACTCACATCTGGAAGGGCCCTGAAGCCCTCTCCTCTGCAAATTATCAGCAGTTAATAATCTGTTATGCACCAGAATCCAGTTGAATATGTTGACTTTGGGAAGGCCATCTGGATACCACACATACTTCCACATCCTGGAAGTCTGAGGGATAGGAGGATTTTGAAGTTCTGATTCGTATCCTTCTTTTACTGAGTAGCCTTGCTTGCCCCAGCCCCTTGAATCTGCTCTTTTGTTAATGGGAGCACAACCAGTCAGGGCTGTGTGTACTAGTGTAGCTCATTCAAAAGAGGCCTCAAATTTTGATGAGTGTTAAGAATCTTCCAGGCTGTCCATTGATCATTACTTTCATTCTAATCTGAAATATCGCTCAAGATTTTGTCTGTGCTTCAGAGGGGGCCTCCCCATTATGCTGTTGTGCCAGACCTTCATATTTTTCCCATTTCTTGGGTACCATGTCAGTTTGGATTGGATTAAAGGTGCAGCAGCTTTAAGTAACCTCCAAATCGAGGAGCCTTTGGTCTTCGGAAGTGGATTATCTTAGCACCTCTCTCTGCTCCCTTTGAATATTTCTTGTGGAGAGAGCTCTTCCACCATTCCAATTTCTCGGTAATCATTCTCCACAATATCTTGGTGCCTAGAGCTCAATTCATGATCGAGGGGTCTTTTATCCCCAATTCTCCTCTGCTTTTGGCAGCTAGGACTGTGTTCCACTTTTTACAAGATGATATTTTTGGAGTTAGACTTTCCCCCCTGCCATAGGAAGTGCCTCATTTACATGTTAATCCGTGATAGCACCCCTTCTGGGGCTAAAGAGAGCTGAACATTTGAAAATTGGAAGGGCTGATGACACTGATTTGATAAGGACAATGCGAACAGCTGGGTTCAGCCAGTTTGCTCCCATTTACTGAAGTTGTTTTTAATTTCCCTGATGACATCGGTCCAGATCTCCATGCTGGTGGATGAAAGTGAGATGGGCATGCCGAGATGATTAAAATTCTTCCATGTGTTGGTGAAGGGAAATCTCATGATTCTAGCAATGTTTTGAAGAATTGCAGTGCTGACATTCCACCCATAAATCTTGCTTTTACCTTCATTAATGGCACCTCCAGCTGCATCTAAAAAGGAATCGAAAACTGATCTAAACTGGCAGCAATTACTTAAATGACCTAAACCTCCAGCCATAAAAAATAATTTAGTTATATATATATATTAAAATGGACTACTTTAAGTTGTTCAACTTCCAATTTTTAATTATTTCCAATTTTGTGCTGTAAGATTGATCGATGATTAGTTTATTTGCACGTTTTTTCACACCATTACAAGTTATATTTTATTGTTAGTTATGCTACTAACATGGTAAGCTTTAGTATGTGTGTCTTGCATAGAAAAGGACATTAAACTGTCATCAACTGATAATCATTTGCTTCATCAATGCTATGATGAAGTTGATTCAATTGGTGGATGCTTAACTTATTCCAAATATTTGCAACAGAAGCACTGCCAACAGATATCACTAAATCTGTTAGGATCAATCAGTTTCATGTCATTCTTTATGTAATTACTCGCTAAACTGGATATTGTCTTCTCAGCTAAAGAGACGTCCCTTGCCCAATTTTATGGAAACCATTCAGCGTGATATCAATGCAAATATGAGGGGTGTACTCATCGACTGGCTTGTTGAGGTTTGTTGGTTGCCTTGTTAATATAAATCTTTTAAAGCAAATTCTCTTTTTTGTGCTGTTTTATGTAATTTTGTTAAAATATTATTGTCGTAACAGGTTTCAGAGGAGTACAAGCTTGTCCCAGACACACTTTATTTAACAGTATCTTTTATTGACCGGTTCCTCTCAGCAAATGTAGTCAATAGACAAAGGCTACAACTTTTAGGGGTTTCTTGCATGCTTGTTGCCTCGTATGTATTTATTACTTGTTACATACCTTTTAGCTTCAGTTTTTCGAATTTGGGGAACAATTACTTACCCAAGCATTTGATGTAATCTTCAGGAAGTATGAAGAAATTTGTGCTCCTCCAGTAGAAGAATTTTGCTATATTACTGATAATACCTACAAAAAGGAAGAGGTAAATATTTTGTATTTCAACAATATTGAAATATTTCATTGCACTTGATGCTTCCATGCTTTTGAATGATCTCTTAATATTTATTCTTTTCAAATTAACAGGTCAATGTAATTGATGCTTCCATGCTTTTGAATTATCTCTTAATATTTATTCTTTTCAAATTAACAGGTATTGGACATGGAAGTTAATGTTTTGAACCGCTTGCAATATGATCTGACGACACCAACCACAAAGACCTTTCTCAGGTAACATCTTATTCATAGCTTGGCCTTGTGATGCACATTTATTTAATCATCCTTTTTCCTTATTTTCATAAAATTTCTCTCATAAATTTTAATATGCTCGTTTATTATATTCAATGATATTGCTTAATAGGCGTTTCATTCGAGCAGCTCAAGCATCGTGTAAGGTAGCTTCGCAATCTGTTTACCTTTTATTGTTTAATTGAATTACCACTGTTTTGTTTATCAAATCATCTGCACCTAGTCCACACTGACAAGAAGTTTCATGGTAGGTTTCAAGCTTGCATTTGGAATTCATGGGCAACTATCTCGCAGAGCTAACACTTGTAGAATATGATTTTCTCAAGTATCTACCATCTCAAATAGCTGCAGCAGCTGTATTTGTTGCAAGAATGACTCTTGACCCTAAGGTTCACCCTTGGGTAATGCTGCTACCTTTAATAGCTATTTGGTGTTTATGTGGTGCTACTTTTGTGGTTATGCATGAAAATTGCAATTGTCACAAGTTTAACTCCTATATTTTGTTCACTTTTCAGAATTCTACTCTGCAACATTACACAGGTTATAAAGTGTCAGACATGAGAGATTGTATTTGTGCCATACATGACTTGCAGTTGAACAGAAAAGGTTGCACATTGGCAGCAATAAGGGACAAGTACAACCAGCCCAAGGTAGTACCCAATTTTATTTTTGTTATATTTTCATTGTAGACTTAATGTCCTTTACTGATTTTCAACCTTCCTCTGGTAAGGGACAAGTACAACCAGCCCAAGGTAGTACCCAATTTTATTTTTGTTATATTTTCATTGTAGACTTAATGTCCTTTACTGATTTTCAACCTTCCTCTGGTATTTACAGTTCAAAAGTGTGGCGAACTTTTCTCCACTTCCAGTAATTTCTCCTCAGTTCTTTGGAGCTGTATAAGGGCTAACTAAAACGCCCCCTACTTGTTGGAATCTGGCAGAGCAATTCTTGCCAAAATCGCAATTTGGAGTGTTCAGATCACAATTTCAGTGATCTGGGCAGTTTTAAAATTGGGCAATTAGTCTAGTATAGGCAATCTGAATTGCTGAAATTACAAAAATTGCGAAAATGCGAAAATTGTCTTTTATCCTACACGCAGTTCTTCATAGATAATGAGGTGTAGTAAAATCATTTGAATACGTGGAACGCATCTTCATTTAGCAACATCTCAAATTTGTGTTTGGATATTCATCACTGAAAAGGAATGCGTCTTAATCCTTTAGGACATGTACTTTATGTCCATGCAAGTGCTTCTTGCCTAAGCTGTGTTGATACTTCACCTTTCTTAGATAAGAAAGGTAAGATGCTTGGTTGACGCTGTCATATAAATGACCCTGTTTACCATGCAAAAGAATTTAAACATTTTCTTGAAAACCAAGTGATGATTATCAGTAACGGTATCCAATTTTCACTTGTTTTTTATGTGGAATATAATCTGGAGGATCATTAGCCATGAGAGTGGGCCATTCTGTTTTTGAACATGAGCGAGGTTGGTTTTCTATAACAATCTTAGTTAACATTGAAATCATGGCTCAAATCTTGAAATTACTATACGAGATAGCATCCAAATTTGTAAATCTTGTTGCATTGTTAACTTTCAGCTTTTTATAAATTTGTTTGGTTATTGAATGCATTGTTTCTGGCTGGTGACTGACAGATAATATGCTTTTCAGCTTTATCTTCTTTGTTTGATTACTTTACTAGTTATTGACTCCGACTGTTCTGTGAAAGCCAATATTATTACATTAAACATTATCATGTCTTACATCTTGAACTAGAATAAACTTGAATGGCACTTAGGTTTATTCATGATTGTTTCCATCTGTTTATGGTGATTTTTAAGACTCAGCTATGTAGACTGTTGACATAGTTTTACGTCTTGTTTGGTATGGTAAAATGTTAATGTCCGCTTTATGACAAAGACTGGATCCCAGGCTCCCTGGTTGTTATTGGGATGCTTTATTGATTTACTTTTCTGTCTCATGAAGTTCCATATTCCTAGGTTTTGTTGAAGTTCAGTATTCCTAGGTTTTGTTGTCTCAGGTTATTTGGGCCTCGTTAAGGCTAGTTGTATACATCTTTGCAATAGCAAAGCTTTAATAACTTTCATCTACTATCATGATTTGGGAAGTGGTAACGGTGTAACAGATTACGTTGTTGCAAAAGATGATTGGATTTCTGTTCCTTGTTGGCGATGTATTTGTACAGTTGTGGAGTACTGACTTGTTTTATTGGAGTTTAGTTTTTGTACTCAATTGACAGAAGTGCTTTTAATGTCCCAGCATTGCTAATTATATATATTTCACTATTTCCCTGTACAGTTCTCATGGTAGGCGATGCACCCTGTTTGCAGGAACAATTGCAAAATAATACTGTTTATCAACTCATTGGTTAAGAATTGAAATATATAAGTTTGATAAAGACTTTCATACTCAGAACTTTTCCTTCACAATATTTTTGAACTTGTACCCTTACTGATACTCAAAGAAGGGAGGTGGAATATTTGTTATTTCATGTAATGCCTAAAAGGGTGGAATCTTTGTTACTTCATGTCATGCCTAAAAAAGGTATACATAAAGTTTATGTTATATATATCAACTCCGTGTATTAAGTGAGAAATTTACCTGGAGTCTTTTAATCTCTCTTTGTTGGTGCTTAAGATATTTGTGGTTAAGCTAAATCTACACTAGTTTTGATACTCTACTGATTTTCTCTTAACTATTTGGATGCATTATGTTTTATGAAGTTCTGCTCCTGAAATCAGGAGCATCATTTTAATGAGTTGGTTGTAACAATTGAGTATATAAATAACAGTATTATAGATTTTCTTTACTTAAAAAACCCATGCTATAGTGGCTCAAACTAGAGTTGTATCATAATCATGTGTTTTAGTTCTTTATTAAAAGTATAGGTGACATTAACTCAATCGATGGTCTCCTTTCGAAGTGTTCCACAAGAATGTGTCCCGCAGGGTTGAGGGTGTGCCGTGTCTGTCTCCTGCACTCTTCACACCCTTGGGATGGGGTTCTTGGTGAAATGTTTTGTCCCCTTTGAGAATTTTTGTTTGTTTGTTTTTTTTTTATTATTATTTTTTTTACTATCTTTACTTGGTATTGTTTAGAAAATAAATCAATGTATTTAGTATTTATATTGCATAATGATGAGTACTTAGATGAATGATTATCTTTCGAGATTTTTATTTTGTTTTTATTGTTGGAATATTGAGCAATATTGAGAGGGGGGGTGAATCAGTATTAAGTTATCTTTTTAAATTTTTATCACTTTAAAACATAATCAACAATAATAACATAACACAATATTATCATGGAAACCCAATTGGGAAAACCACCAATACTTTCTATTACTACAAAATTATATTTACAAATAGTTTTGTAAGCACCAACACCCAAATTTTCAGTTACAACTGAAAGATGCACCAACACCTTGTTTACTAGCAACAATTGGAAGGAGGCTACAACCCTTTACAGACTTGCAGCATGTCCTTGCACCTCCCAACCACCCCTATTTTGTCTTTTAAGAATCTTTAGAACTTCTTCAAGAATTGCTATTACTCTTCTGTGTCTTTAACCTTTGTTTCTGATTTGCTTATTGGAACCACAAAGATGCTTCTACCATTGGGTTGAATTTGTTTTTATATGCACCATTTCAAAAGGAACCATCGTGCCTTCTAATTTAAATATCACAACAAAACATTGTGTCTCTTCACAAACATGTAATATTTTTATTTTGTTATCATCTAATCATCATGCCTCTTCATATCCAGAATAAGAGAAACCTTTCAAACTTATATTTGATTAAATACTAACACGGAATTTTAATTAACGTGTTTATTCTTCAAACATCAGCGTGGATTTCCTTCAGTATGGATATCCTACAAGCTCATCCATTTTTGGGCATATCCTAAATCACTTGCGGGGATAACCTTGTTCACTTGTGGGCATATCCTCATTCACTTGCGGGCATAATTCTTGAGCAAGCAGGCATATCCTTATGCATTATGTGGGCATATACTTATGCCTTATGTGGACATATTCTTATGCCTTATGCGGACACATTTCACAACCCTGCGGGCATATTGTAAAGTGTGACCAACCATATTTTTTCTTGGCAGACCAAAATCTCGCACGCGTGACTATCAAAAAGGAAACCAAGATCATGGTTGGATGGAGAAATCATCAAGGAACCACCTCATAGCATTTGATAAATTTATTTATAGAATGAGCGCATATGGCAAGCATTTATAAGTGGCCTTTTAAACTTTTGGATTATACACTTCAAAACCCTAGGTAAAATATGATGATTTTTATTTTCACAAATATGGAAATATGAAGCATCCACAGCATGGGGGACATCATGTAGATTCCATCCATGTCAAGCTCATCCTTTGAAACCTCATTCTCTCTCCTTGGCGGGCATTTTATTGGAGCAGTGCAAATCAAGCTAGAGGGCAATTTTGGCAGACCAATAGCTTCATCCTTATTCATTTATTTGCCAGAGTAATCATATGGTTAGATGCACAAACCAACACTCTACTTTCCTATATCCTTAGATTTAGTTAATCAATCAAGTACAAAAGGTGGCGGACATTTTTCTGAGGCTACTTAGGCATTTTTGCAGGAAGAATTTATACTTAGCCAAATCTTTCAATTTTCAAGGTGAATCTTTATTTCACCAAATCACTGAAAATATGATACCAGACAATAGTATCCATCTAATTCAGTTTCATCACAATTGGTTTCATCTCTAGATTCATCATCCTTTGACCTGGGCAGGCATTTTATTGAGTTGGGTTTCCAACCAGTAAAATTGCTTGAACCCTTGTTTTGGCAGACCTATAACTTTGTCATAAAACACTCTTTTGGAGGAATGAGGCCATTATTAGATAGCCTTTTCAACAAGGTATAGCTTGATATTTTCAGATACTTTTTATCATTTTCTAATGAGGTATGGCAGGCATTTTTTTGAGGCCATTTGGACCAATTTTCCAACACTTATAGTCAATTTCAAGAATTTCTCCAAATTGACAAATCTTTATATAATTAGGTCAAATTGTAATAATGACATCATGAAGGTACTAGAACACCATTAGGTGGATTTGCATACTTATAACTCATGCCACATCATCATATATTCCATATCATCATATCCTTTGTCATTAATGAATACTTTTGGCATCAATGACAATTATACTCAACATTTATAATTTTAGAGATATCTCGTCCCCATGAATTTATCCACAATTTGGAAGTGTCTTCACATTTTCCCTAATGCAAGAAGATTCCCATTCCTGCTCTCTTATGTCCTGGAAACTTGGGGAACATTGTAAAGCCTACTATTTTCTATGGATAGACTAAAGAACAAGGATTTTTCAAAAGTTTAAAGTGTTTTATTATACTTTTTCAATGGGAATTATATCTAGTTTGTGATTTCCACATTATGCATGATGGAGGTTTTTTTTAGGATAACTTTCAGCATGGCAACATAGTACATTCACATTTTTTACTTTTACCTAAGTAAAATCCACATTACACTTGTACTTGGTCACTTTCCTTTTTCTTAGAGGGTGCATGACAATTTTAGTTATATTTCTCTCAGTTTCATTTTGCATTAACTCTTCAATTTGTTAAATTTTCACTTTTCATGATTTCTAGTGTGAAATTGGTTTGGGATATTGTTATTTATTGATTAATTAAACCCAAACCTTCGATTGAGTACTATTTTAATTGACCTAAAGTTGTAATTAGGCATTGAAGCCTCATTCCTTTAGTTTAAATTCAATTAATCACTAGGGAATGCAACCTTAAGTCATGTGTTATAGATTTGAGGGCGGGTCTCTTCATTGGCACACATATTGAGGCAATACACTAAAAATAATATTTAATTCTTATCTCTCTTCACCAATTTGTTTTTGGCCTAATATTAGCCTTGTTCACATGTGTCAATCTACTCTTTTGACTTATCTCATCCTTGGTACATGTAATGAGAAGGTGGTTCAACTTGCACATTGTTCAATGGGTTAGTATGCATGTGTTCTAGGCTTTTTGATCATCTCACTCATCCATCTATTAGCACATTTTTCTAATGCATTAGGTGGTGCGCTCCTCTAGGGTGTCCAATTTTGCCTTTGAATAAACCTATTCATGCCTTGCACACCTTGCAAAGTTTAAAGTGACTAATTAATCCACTTTTGGAGGGGGGTCATAGCTTTGGGAGCAATGATCTTTTGATAGAGTGCTTAGAATATTTCCATCTCAATGGAATTAGATGTAGAATGGTTTTGAGATTTTTGAAAAGTGGTTATAATATTACATTCAATAAATATTGAGGAAGTTGGCAGTTTCAAAATTGTCACCTTGAAACCCTTGCTTGATCCAGGAGGATCTTAGAGTTTGATCAAAATTAAAGTCTTCAAAAGTTGTAAATAAGCTTACAAATGTGTAGAGCTCGTCAATAGCTTTCCGACAACGCTCGTTTCATGTGAAACGACCTTTTGACGCAAAAGATATAGAGTTTCAAAGATTCGGCCAAAAGGTAAAAAATGGTGTAAAGAAGGGGAAAAAAGGGCCACGTGGCACACCCACAGGGTGCCATGTGGCATGGACAGCTCAATAGTATTGACATGTGGCATCCCTATAGGGTGCTACATGGATAGGTTTGGACAACATAATGCATACGTGGACCAATTAGGAATTGCCATGTGGCATCCCTATTGGCCACAGGTTGTACGTTTTATCAAAAAAATGGGGGAGACCATGGGGATCGAACTAATGACCTCCAAGTCTGCCGAGCCTTCGCAGAGCTCTCTTAGCCAGGGATCCCACTGGTGTCACTTAATAGCTATAGGGTATAACTTCTATTTAAGTTTGAAAGGGTTCATAGTTTGGAAAAATGAATGGGATCGAGGGCTAGGCCCTCAACCCCATGGCCAACACCAAGGCCGTGGAAGTGCCAACACAGAACCAACAATGAATTGGCAACTCGCAATCCAAGTCACAACATATAGCATAACCGATGGAGTACAGTGGCAAATCAACAAACAAATGGACCAATACATTACACCAACGAAACAACAAATAACGTGGAGTTGATGGGGATGGATCCCATGACCTCCGCCACAACGTTACAACGCCTTACCATCGGGCCAGTGCCCATTTGTTGGGTGGTAAGCGGCGAAATATTGGTAAGAATTTGTGGCAGAAATGGGGCTCGAAAATGGGCGCGTGGCCCTCCATTTCACGCCCACAAACCACCCAAAACAACGCTATAAAACCATGGTTTTGGCACAGATTTTGAGACGGTGGACATGGTACCATTTGCATAAAGTTCGAGGACAATCCAGGCGCTATTTTGCACAGATCTCGAGGCCAATTTTATGCACAAATCTTGAGGTTCGTACAATCATTAATGGGCACGCTTCTCGAGGTGGGTCTCCATATAGTCCGTACAGTTGTAGGCATATGTTGTCTCAATTTGCATGTTAGAGGCGGCCTCAGGAATACATAATCTATTTATACTCATTTTTCTGAGAATTTTGAGAGGAACGCAATGTGCAGTCTGTTTTTGATTTTGACTAATAGAACTCAGAAGTGTATCCAAAAACTCATATTTGTAAGCTTTGAAGACATAATAAGATCAACCTTCTCATTGGAAGTGGCCTAGAGATGTAGCCCAAGAAGGGTGAACTCCGTTATCATATGCTGTCTTCAATTTATGGTTTACATATTTGTTTTATTTTCTTATGTGTTTGATTTGAGCATTTAAATTTCATCTTTAAAGCCATTTTTATAAGGATCAACATGCAAATTTCACATGCTATTTATGGTTAAAAAGATCCTGAAATATTTTCAGATCGAGTTTGGTATCAGAGCAGCTTAACCATTGCATTGTGAGTTTGTTTATGTTAACAAGAGAAAGGCTTCAGAGAGGTGAAGGAGAGCTTGAAGAGTTTGATCCAGAGATTGGTTCAAGAAGAGGAAGAATGGCTTCAGAAAAAGGAGAAGATGGGACTTCTTCAATCCCTTCTGAAGGAGATTTCCTTAAAGATTTCATGAAGATGCAAAGAATGGTGGAAGAGATTTATCAAGATCGAAAGAAGGGAGAGTAAGGTGGTTCTTTGTTGGACACAATGTTCACACTAAGAGGGGGGGGGGTGAATCAGTTTGAAGGAAAATTTAAATTCACTTCTTAACTTCTATTATTCACCTGAATATTCATCAATGCATCATACTACCATTTTCATCATTTTATTAACATCCATCACTTAATCATCTATGAATCAAAAGCATTATTGAACCATAACAAAAACCACAACACCAAAGAACACAATTCAATATAATTTTTGTAATCTTTTTGTATTTGATGGGACCAGATACAACCGTTAGGGTAAATCAACACCAACTGATACAAAGAGCACCAACTCTTATTCTAGGACCCAACCTGGTTTTCTTAGACCTAGCTAAGAAGGGTTGAGGTGTCCAAACCCCAGATGCAAGACTAGCTTGCATTTACAATACAGTTTACATACTCATGTCATCATCACCAACTTGTCACTACCTTGCCCAAAACTGTCGACATCAATCACTGTCACTATCTTCATGCTGAGCACATCATTCTGCTGTAGGTGTCATTACTGTATCAAACTTTTGTCTAGGAGCATTCTATCCATCACCTCATCATACCGTCTTCAACATTCTGTCCATGAGCATATTATCCATATTGTCATTAGCATTATTTAGCCCCACAAATATCAACAAACTGTCCTCAAGTACATCTTCATTCTTTCTAGTCATCTTTCTGTCCATCAACATTTTGTCCCTAAGTTGATCATCTTCAATTTATCCATTAGCATAAAAACACCGTGTCCATCATCATATGATTCAGCATATCAACATTATGACTTCTTCAACATGTCATCTTCAAATCAATTGCTGTCTTCACAAAAGGAGAAAAGGTTTCAGGAGCTGGAGATCATTTGTTTCTCCACATGTCTGTTGTTGCCCCAAAAACTCAGACTCATGAACATGTCCTCATCTTCTTTAAAAACCCGAAATCAGATCTCCTCAACATATCCGAATACCCCACACAAATTCTCACCACAAAATAAAAATTCATCCTCTATTTATACCTTTTCATTCCATCAAATTAGGAGGCTGACTTGTCCTAATTTTTATCTTTTCATTAAAATAAATTATTTAATGGTGGACATCCTATAAACCAAATAAGATTTGTTTTGGGTGTCCTTGGTTTTATTCCACGTCATCTTCTTTAGGTATATATCTATATATATCATCACACTTTAACCAAATGCCACATCATTTGGTCTCTATGATTTTTATTTTGCCACATTATTCTCATCATATATATATATATCTATTTAATCTTTATGCCACATCATCATTATCATAAGTACTTTATTTTTTCATGTCATTTCTTTTTCTTCCAGAATTCCCATGCTATCCTTACTTATGCCTGCATAGATTCTTCTTTAGGCCCACAACTACCTCATACATATGCCCACATCCTTCACAAAAATGCTCGTAGTGGGATTTTAAAATGCCCACAAAAGCCATGCAATATGCCCGCACATACCTCCATTTATGCCCACATGGAGTGCTTAAAATGCCCGCCAGGGCCTTTCGTTTATGCCCTCGAGATCCTTGCAAAATGCCCGCAGGCCTTCAAAAAATGCCCGCAAGAGGGCTTTGAAATGCTTGCAAGGGGCCTTCCAGATGCCCGAATCATGCCTTAAGCAAAATGCCCTCAGCTGCCTTCTCATCATTCCTGTCCTTTCCATAGTCTTTTGCTTTTGTCTTGCATCTTCCACATCATCAGTTTTTCATGCTTGCCATGTTTGTCATACTTGTCATCTTTGCCATTCCTCAAGCCATGTCATCATACTTCTCCAAGTCTTCAATGCTGCTTGCCATGTGATCCATGTCACCATCATACACTTGCTTGCTTACTTCCTTTGTGTGTTCTCTATGTTTAGTCTTGTGCTTTGTCATTAATTTATTGTCATCAATGAAAACCATATTCATCAATCTCCCCCTTTGTCATTGATGGAAACCAGATTTCTCTCCGCCTTTGACATTACTGACAAAGGGCCAATTAGCCATTAAAGGCTTCACAATACCCAAAAAAAATTGTATCTTTGAATACATCATGAGACTTATCAATTTGTTCATTTGTTGATCTTTCAATGTTTTTGGTGCTATATGACATATTGCTCACCCTGAGCTTGTGTCCATTGAAACAACTTGTCCTTAAAATTTCATCATAATTCTGACTTTCTTCAGTTTTTCCATTCAAATTTCATACCGCCATGTCACTTGAGTTTGGATCCTTAAGCTTCATTGTGTTCTTCATATCCTTTAGATTTGACTTAGAGTTGTGCAGACTTTAACAAATTTGAAATGATTAGTTCTGCCTCAACTGACTGCTCCCAATAAATTCATGATCACTCTTTTCATTAGCGTGCTAATTTGTCTTTTAAGAAAATTTGAACATGTTTTTATTGAACTCCAATATTTCAACCATCCTTCTTGACCATAGAGATATGTTTCAGTACACAGGCCTGCCTTAAACTGGTGCTTCCTTGTAGATTTTCAATACTGACAGCTGCTCTAGTAAATTCATAAAAGGTAAGCATGCATCACCATGCTACTTAATGTTGTTTACCAACAATACTCCCCCTATCAATATGCATATTTATATTCCATTGTAATCAAGATCCTTGGACCTGTTTATACTTGGAGAACCATCATTTACCAATAGACTTCATCCTCCAATAATGAACTCATGGTCTTCAAAATACCTTAAACATGGCTTGCCACATGGCATCCACCTTCACTGCTATGGTCAACCTCATTTAGATTTGACAAGATATTTTTATTCACCCACACTTGCTTCTTGACATCTGTCTTTTCATCATGTTCTCCATTATCTCTATTGGTTTTCCTATTTGATCTGTATGTTAATCTTCTCATGGCATTCCAATAGTCTTGAGCTTTGTGCCCAAGGCCATTGCAATCAGTATGATACGAACCGTTACACCAAAACCTCGAGATGTTAGTGAAGGCTGCCCACTAGGATCTTAACATCCCACCACGCTCTGCAGTCCAGACTCTGGGCTGGATGTGCGCTCATACGGTGGTGTCCCCTTTGAGCCGTACGAGCCTTTGGCGAACACTGCAATGCTGACTTTGCCACCCGCTCTGTGACTTGAACCTTGGTGGAGGCTCTGATATCAAATGATACGAACCGTTACACCAAAACCTTGAGATGTTAGTGAAGGCCGCCCACTAGGATCTTAACACAGTACATTTCTTAGTCTGACAATGTGCAACAATGTGACCAAAACGATTGCATGTCCAACACTTCTCTTATCAACTTCTTTTCTCCATCCTTGAGAATGTCCTTGACTGTGGGTTCTTGTATTTTGATCTTCAAAACTTCTTGCATTGGTCTTCTTCCAAGATTCATTTGTTCTTCTTGTTGATGTGTACAAGGGGATCCTCCTTGATTGATTTCTTTGACTTGCACAATCTTGGGCTTTGTGACCAAACCCACTACACATGTAGCATCTTAAAGTATGATAGGTGGAAGCAACATGTCCATCTTGGTTACATGTCCAGCATCTAACCTTGTCATTTTGTCTTCTAATGTTCTTTCTTCCATCTACACAATCCATTGCCTTGTGACCAAAGTTATAACAAGAAAAACAATAACCATTAAATCCATTTTCATACCTTGGACATTGTTTCCATTTTGGAATTGTTTCTTTGCTTTGAGGATTGGGCCTAGCTCCTTGATGTATTCTTTAACTTCCAATGTCTTTGTTGTCATGTGCAGGTGCATGGAGAGTAGCTTTGGATGATGATGGACCTACTTCTGGAGTCTAGGGAGACCAAGTGTCTTGTTCTTCTTTCTTCTTGAACCCAAGACCAGTTTTTTCAAAGGGAGACCTTTATCAATCCAAAATTTCTTCCAAGATGACTGAGCTGTGTTTGAGCTTGTCCTATGCATCGGATTTTTTATTTTTCTTCTTGAGTCCAACCACTTCCATTTCAAGGTGCTCACAAATATTCTCCTTTTCATCCAAGTGATTCTTCAAGACCTCTTCCATCCTTTTGGCTTCTTCAAGTTGAGTCTTCAGATTAACATTGTCCCTTCTTCTTTCTTCAAGCTCTTTTGATTCAACCACTCTTTGATTGATAAGTTCAGACTTTAGTCTTTCAAATTCATTATTCTTGTCTTCTAGTTCTAATTGTAAGCTTGTCTTGAGTAGGTCCATAGTCTTCTCTTGTTCTTCTAGCTGGATCTTCATAGTTTCTTCTCTTCTTTTAGCTTCCTCCAACTGGAGTTTTAGATCAATATTAGCCCATCTAGTCTCCTCAAGGTCTTTAGGGTCTACACCAATCTCTTCTTGTTCTTTTGCTAAACCAATCTTCAATTTTTTGATTTCATCATTTTGATCTTCCAGCTTATCTTGCAAGTCTTTGTTCTTGAGTTTCAATATCATGAACAGGGCCTTTGTCTCCTTTTGGTATTTTTCAAATGCTCCCATAATCTTCTTTCTGAGCCTTGAATTTGATTTGACATCCCTATCCAATAGAGTACATGAAAATGCCTCTTTGAATTTCAATAAGTCTTCCTTCTCATTTTCTGTAAGTAGAATCTCAATATCATCACATTTAGAATCAAAAGAGTCCTTACCTTTACTTCTTTTTAAAGCTTTTGCCTCCTTCTCTTCTTGTTTTCCATCTTCAGAGGTCTTGACATTTGTTTCCTCGTCTATGTCTTGAACTTTTCTTCTTTGGTATTTTTCTTCTAGCTTGAGCCAGAGATCTTTGGCTGAAGTGTACTTACCAATATTTGGTCTTTCCTTCTCTGTTTGTGATAAGCCCTTCATGATCAAACTTAGTGCCTTTTCATTGCTTTCATGTGGCTTCTTAGCTGTTGCTTCCTTTGTTCTGCCTTTTGGAGGAGTGCAACCATCCTTAACTGATTCCCAGACATCATATCCTTGTGCTTGTATATGAACCCTCATTCTGATGCTCTAGGATTCATAATTTGATCCATTAAACAATGGAACTCCATATTCCGAATAAGCATCCATGATTTGCCTTCCACTTGTGTCTATGGATCCCTTCAAGTTTTCTAGAATTATGATGAAGGCTCGCTCTGATACCAATTGTTGGAAATAATGTTCACACTGAGAGGGGGGGTGAATCAGTGTGAAGGAAAATTTAAATTCACTTCCTAACTTCTATTATTCAGCCGAATATTCATCAATGCATCATACTACCATTTTCATCATTTTATTAACATCCATCACTTAATAATCTATGAATAAAAAGCATTATTGAGCCATAACAAAAACCACAACACCAAAGAACACAAGTCAATATAATTTTTGTAATCTTTTTGTATTTGATGGGACCGGCTACAACCGTTAGGGTAAATTAGCATCAACTGATACAAAGAGCACCAATTCTTATTCCAGGACCCATCTCGGTTTTCTTAGACCCAGCTAATAAGGGTTGAGGTGTCCAAACCCCAGATGCAAGACTAGCTTGCATTTACAATACAATTTACATACTCATGTCATCATCACCAACTTGTCACTGCCTTGTCCAAAACTGTCGACATCAATCACTGTCATTGTCTTCACGCTGAGCACATCATTCTGCTATAGGTGTCATTACTATATCAAAATTTTGTCTACGAGCATTCTATCCATCACCTCATAATACTGTCTTCAACATTCTGTCCATGAGCATATTATCCATACTGTCATTAGCATTATGTAGCCCCAAAAATATCAGCAAACTGTGCTCAAGTACATCTTCATTCTTTCGAGTCATCTTTCTGTCCATCAACATTATGTCCCTAAGTTGATCATCTTCAATTTATCCATGAGCATAAAACATTTTGTCCATCATCATATGATTCAGCATATCAACATTTTGATTTCTTCAACATGTCATCTTCAGATCAATTGCTGTCTTCACAAAAGGAGAAAAGGTTTTAGGAGCTGGAGATCATTTGCTGCTCCACATGTCTACTGCTGCCCCAAAAACGTAGACTCATGAACGTGTCCTCATCTTCTCTAAAAACCCGAAATTAGATCTCCTCTACATATCCGAATACCCCGCACAAATTCTCACCAAAAAATAAAAATTCATCCTCTATTTATACCTTTTGATTCCATCAAATTAGGAGGACGACTTGTCCTTATTTTTATCTTTTCATTAAAATAAATTATTTAATGGTGGCCATCCTATAAACCAAATAAGATTTGTTTTGGGTGTCCTTGGTTTTATTCCACGTCATCTTCTTTAGGTATATATATATCCACATCATCACACTTTAACCAAATGCCACATCATTTGGTCTCTATGATTTTTATTTTGCCACATTATTCTCATCATATATATATATATATATATATATATATATATATATATATCTTTTTAATCTTTATGCCACATCATCATTATCATAAGTACTTTAATTTTTCATGTCATTTCCTTTTCTTCCAGAATGCCTGCATTGTCCTTACTTATGCCTGCATAGATTCTTCTTTAGGCCCACAACTACCTCATACATATGCCCGCATCCTTCACAAAAATGCCCGTAGGGCCATTTAAAAAATGCTCGGATTGGCACTTAATTATGCCCACAAAGGCCATGCAATATTCCTGCACATACCTCCATTTATGCCCGCATGGAGTGCTTAAAATTCCCACCAGGGACTTTCGTTTATGCCCTTAAGGTCCTTGCAAAAATGCCCGCAGGCCTTCAATAAATGCCCGCAAGAGGGATTTGAAATGCCCGCAAGGGGCCTTCCAAATTCCCACATCATGCCTTAAGCAAAATGCCCTCAGCTGCCTTGTCATCATCCTTGTCCTTGCCATAGTCTTTTGATTTTGTCTTGCATCTTCCACATCATCAGTTTTTCATGCTTGCCATGTTTGTCATACTTTTCATCTTTTCCATTCCTCAAGCCATGTCATCATCCTTCTCCAAGTCTTCAATGCTTATTTCCATGTGATCCATGTCACCATCATACACTTGCTTGCTTTGTGTGTTCTCTATGTTCAGTCTTGTGCCTTGTCATTTCCCTTTGTCATTAATGTATTGTCACCCATGACCACCATATTCATCAATCTCCCCCTTTGTCATTGATGGAAACCTGATTTCTCTCCTCCTTTGACATTAATGACAAAGGGCCAATTAGCCATTAAAGGCTTGACAATACCCCACCAAAATTGTATCTTTGAATACATCATGAAAAATTTTCAATTTGTTCATTTGCCGATCTTTCAATGTTTTTGTTGCTGTATGACATATTGCTCCCCCTGAGCTTGTGTCCATTGAAACAATTTGTCCTTAAAATTTCATCATAATTCTAACTTTCTTCAGTTTTGCCATGCAAATTTCATACTGCCATGTTACCTGAGTTTGGATCCTTAAGTTTCATTGTGTTCTTCATATCCTTCAGATTTGACTTAGAGCTGTGCAGACTTTAACAAATTTGAAATGATTAGTTCTGCCTCAACTGACTGCTCCCCATAAATTCATGATCACTCTTTTCATTAGTGTGCTAATTTTTCTTTTCAGAAATTTTGAACATGTTTTTATTGAACTCCAATATTTCAATGGTCCTTCTTGACCATAGAGATATGTTTCAGTACACAGGCCTGCCTTAAACTGGTGCTTCCTTGTAGATTTTCAATACTGACAGTTGCTCTAGTAAATTCATAAAAGGTAAGCATGCATCGCCATGATACTTGATGTTGTTTACCAACAATACCCCCCCTATCAATATGCATATTTATCTTCCATTGTAATCAAGATCCTTGGACCTGTTTATAATTAGAGAACCATCATTTACCAATTGAGTTCATCCTCCAATAATGAACTCATGGTCTTCAAAAGACCTTAAGCATGGCTTGCCACATGGCATCCACCTTCACTGCTGTGGTCAACCTCATTTAGATTTGACAAGATATTTTTCTTCACCCACACTTGCTTCTTGACATCTGTCTTTTCATCATTTTCTCCATTATCTTTATTGGTTTTCCTATCTGAGCTGTATGTTAATCTTCTCATGGTGTTCCAATAGTCTCGAGATTTGTTCCCAAGGCCATTGCAATCGGTACATTTCTTAGTCCGACAATGTGACCAAAACGATTGCATGTCAAGCACCTAACTGAGTTGTTGAATCTTCCAACATTTCTTTGATCAACTTCTTTTCTCCATCCTTGAGAATGTCCTTGATTGTAGGTTCATGTCTTTTGATCTTCAAAACTTCTTGCATTGATCTTCTTCCAATATTCAATTGTTCTTATTGTTGATGTGTACAAGGGGATCCTCCTTGATTGATTTCTTTGACTTGCACAATCATGGGCTTTGTGACCAAATCCACTACACATGTAGCCTCTTAAAGTATGACAGGTGGCAACAATATGTCAATCTTGGTTACATGTCCAGAATATAACCTTGTCATTTGTCTTCCAATGTTCTTTCTTCCATCTACACAATCCATATCCTTGTGAACAAAGTTATAACAAGAAAACAATAACCATTAAATATATTTTCATACCTTGGACATTATTTCCATCTTGGAATTGTTTCTTTGCTTTGAGGATTGGGCCTAGCTCCTTGATGTATTCTTGAAATTCCAATGTCTTTGTTGTCATGTGTAGGTGCATGAAGAGTAGTTTTGGATGATGATGGACCTGCTTTTGGAGTCTTGGGAGACCAAGTGTCTTGTTCTTCTTTCTTCTTGAACCCAAGACTAGTTTTGTCAAAGGGAGACCTTTGGCAATCCAATTTTTTTTCCAAGATGACTGAGCTGTGTTTGAGCTTGTCATATGCATCAGATTTTTCATTTTTCTTCTTGAGTCCAACCACTTCCATTTCAAGGTGCTCACAAATCTTCTCCTTTTCATCCAAGTGGTCCTTCAAGACCTCTTCCATCCTTTTGGATTCTTCAAGTTGAGTCTTCAGATTAACATTGTCCCTTCTTCTTTCTTCAAGCTCTTTTGAGTCAGCCACTCTTTGATTGATAAGTTCAGACTTTAGTCTTTCAAATTCATTATTCTTGTCTTCTAGTTCTAATTGTAAGCTTGTCTTGAATAGGTCCATAGTCTTCTCTTGTTCTTCTAGTTGGATCTTCATAGTTTCTTCTCTTCTTTTAGCTTCCTCCAACTAGATTTTTAGATCAATATTAGCCCATCTAGTCTCCTCAAGGTCTTTAGGGTCTACACCAATCTCTTCTTGTTCTTTTGCTAATCCAATCTTCAATTTTTTGATTTCATCATTTTGATATTCTAGCTTATCTTGCAAGTCTTTGTTCTTGAGTTTCAATATCATGAACAAGGCCTTTGTCTCCTTTTTGTATTTTTCAAATGCTCCCATAATATTCTTTATGAGCCTTGAATTTGATTTGACATCCCTATCCAATAGAGTACATGAAAATGCCACTTTGAATTTCAATAAGTCTTCTTTCTCATTTTCTGTAAGTAGAATCTCAATATCATCACATTCAAAATCAAAAGAGTCCTTACCTTTACTTCCATTTAAAGCTTGTGCCTCCTTCTCTTCTTGTTTTTCATCTTCAAAGGTATTGACATTTGTTTCCTCGTCTATGTCTTGAAATTTTCTTCTTTGGTATTTTTCTTCTAGCTTGAGCCATAGATCTTTGGCTGAAGTGTACTTACCAATATTTAGTCTTTCCTTATTTGTTTGTGATAAGCCCTTCATGATCAAACTTAGTGCCTTTTCATTTCTTTCATTTGGCTTCTTAGCTGTCGATTCCTTTGTTATGCATTTTGGAGGAGTGCAACCATCCTTAACTGATTCCCATAAATCATATCCTTGTGCCTGTATATGAACCCTCATTCTGATGCTCCAGCATTCATAATTTGATCCATTAAACAATGGAACTCCATCTTCCGAATAAGCATCCATGATCTTCCTTCCACTTGTGTCTATGGATCCCTTAAGCTTGCTAGGATTATGATGAAGGCCCGCTTGATACCAATTGTTGGACACAATGTTCACATTGAGAGGGGGGGGTGAATCAGTGTGAAGGAAAATTTAAATTCACTTCTTAACTTCTATTATTCAGCCGAATATTCATCAATGCATCATACTACCATTTTCATCATTTTATTAACATCCATAACTTAATCATCTATGAATCAAAAGCATTATTGAACCATAACAAAAACCACAACACCAAAGAACACAAGTCAATATAATTTTTGTAATCTTTTTGTATTTGATGGGATCGGCTACAACCGTTAGGGTAAATCAACACCAATTGATGCAAAGAGCACCAACTCTGATCCTAGGACCCAGCTTGGTTTTCTTAGACCCAACTAAGAAGGGTTGAGGTGTCCAAACCCCAGATGCAAGCCTAGCTTGCATTTACAATATAGTTTACATACTCATGTCATCATCACCAACTTGTCACTGACTTGTCCAAAACTATCGACATCAATCACTGTCATTGTCTTCACGCTGAGCACATAATTCTGCTATAGGTGTCATTACTGTATCAAAATTTTGTCCAGGAGCATTTTGTCCATCACATCATCATACTGTCTTCAACATTTTGTCCATGAGCATATTATCCATACTGTCATTAGCATTCTGTAGCCCCAAAAATATCATCAAACCATCCTCAAGTACATCTTCATTCTTTCCAGTCATCTTTCTGTCCAACAACATTTTGTCCCTAAGTTGATCATCTTCAATTTATCCATGAGCATAAAAAAATCCTGTCCATCATCATATGATTCAGCATATCAACATTCTGACTTCTTCAACTGTTACACCTAAAATCTACCCATCATCATGATTTAGTGTATACATCCCTGAAGTCACCTGGACCAAGTGCTCATTTGGGAGGATTTGTACTCAGTTTGTACAACGTTTTGAGAGGTCGTCGCTGGTTGCTCCATAGCAGGGTGCGACGAGGTCTATTAATGGGCAAAAATAGCCATTTCGAGATCTTTCTTGAAGCTTTCCTATTTGGGGGCTTATCCCTGATCTCTTGGAGAGCTGGTACTCGACCCCTAACTCATTGGGAGGATCCCCTATCTCTCTCCTACCATATCTCATCCTATCCTATCCATAACCTCATCTACTTAGTCCTATATATATGAAGCTCACTCCCATACCAAAGGGAGGAAGACTATGGTATCTACATGCTGGTGAAATCTCTCTTAGGACACCTTCACTCACCTCTTGGAGAATTCATGCTTCCTTGGAAGGGCTTGGCAATTGGCTTGTGTGGAGACAGGCTGCTACGTTAAGTCATTGGTTGTAGTTCTATATCTCTATCATGTACTCCTCTATTTGCAGTAATACAAATGCTTTCCACCAATATCGTTCTTGTGTGTAATGATGTTGTGTTGTTTACCTGCTTAACTGTTTACATAGATCTCTTATTGTATAGATGCTCTTTACTCGTTTCTCTTTTCTGTGTCTTAACAGGTCTTGCAGCTCGAACCTGACAACTGTGGGACGTGGAGCAACATTCGGGAGAAAGGATAGCGAAATCAAAGAGGTAAGACATCTAGTACTTGATCCTTAAGTAGATCTAGGAAACGTGTTTGTAGTCTGTTCTATTTGTTCTAGACTTGCATTGAGCTAGGGAGATCCTGCTTGCCTCCGGTTGAGTGGATTGTCCGGTAACAAATCTAGCGACCATACTGGGGACGAGCCAAGGGCGCAATGGCCCCTCCCCAAATCATCAAAAAACTCAAAAAATGAACAAAAATGGAAAAAATAATCCACTACAAAGTTGCTGGCTAAGATTTAGGCCTACCTGGTCCGAACGGTTAGTGAAATGGTGGATCGTAGCTCCCAAAATCGGCAAAGGAAGTTTTGGCTCCAAATTGGTACTTCTCCATCCAAATTGGCAATTTGAACAATGTTTCTATTTTTGGCCCATATTTCTATTTATAGAATGGAATGGAATATTCCTTTTCAAATATGTTGATACTTTTGGGCCATTTACTATAGTTTTGACCGTTTGTCATTATATTTGGGGTTATTTGACACTTTAGTGTACAGGAGTGGTAAAGTGGTCTTTTGTAGCGTTTCTTGCATTACCAACGGTAATTACAGGTATGAACACTCCTTTGAACGTTTTGTCATTATTATTTTTAGTTAGTCGTAATTATTGCATGAGGATGAGTTTACTCTTCGTTTGTTCTCGTACTCATCAAATCATGAGAACAAGTACCGAGTTATGATTTATCACTTTTTCGGGCTCGTTAAACTTCCACGGAAAAGGACACCCCTTGGAGTCCATAGTTAAGCTCTTTTCAGACTCCCTAAAATTGAAAAGATTGCCAAGCGAACTTGTCACGTTCACGCTTGTAAAAGCATTTGAATGATCGTCTTTCTAGTGATAGTTTACCCCTTTTTCTGACCAGGAAGCACTATTTACGAAAGGGGAATACTCCAACCAACCATCCCTGGAAGAGTCCTCTCCCGCATTGTTTTACCCTTTTTCAGGCGATGAGGCTAACTTTACGAAAAAGGACCGTTGGAGTCTCCTTTAGTTCTTTTCAGACTCTCTAAACATGAAATGATGCTGAGTTTTCCTTCTCTGGACTCGTTAAATTTTAAACATTGAAGGGCCCATTATGGGATGAACCCCTCCTTTCCTAGGTTCGTGAAACATTTAGGATTGGACTCATCTATGAGATGAGCTATACCGAGCATCTGGTTACCCTCATCAAGCTCGTTAAAAAACACATGAGGCACTCATCGTTCATGATGGGGAAGAAGGAAAGTGTTTGTGTTACATATCTTAGTGGCAGTATATAGTCGTTCTTGAACATGGCACTCATCTGCATTTGCATACCGATACTTGGGTCATCTGTTTATCTATGAGTCCCCGCTTACTTTCTGAGTCCTGTTACTCCTCTGAGTCATTCGGAGAAAGATTCCACTATCAATTGCATTAGAAGTTTGCATCATTCTCATGTCAATACTGCTAAGTCATGCCATGCCCATGTTCAAGAACACATTCATCACTCATAATTTCCAGTCATTACACACGTCGTCATGCCATTGTTACTTTGAGTCGGTCTCACATGATATTGTACCATCCGATCCACTCTACACATATTTTGTCGTGTTTCGTGTCGATTGATGGGGGATTCATTATGGCCCTCCTTCGACGGATTCATCCTTGTCGAATTCAACTCATCATCCAAGGATTGAATCTAGAAACCAGTCAAGTACCTTGGTCCTGCATGCCTCAATGGTAGGTTACCTCGCTTTCATCATGAGTTTACATCATTGACTCTTGATTGAAATATTTCATCTTGCGTTCGACTTCAACTCATTTATTCGCGCTCGGTGATATGTACTGTGATACCTTGGGAATCATTGACATTAATGGTGATCTCCCTCGCACTTGTTAACGGTTTACATCAATGACCGGTAATCAAGTGGTTTCTACCATGTTTGACGTCAAAACATTTGTAATCACATGGATAGATTCGTATCATTGCGGGTTCATCTTGAAGACCCTGGGGAGTCATGTTTTTACCCAGGTTGCGATGGAGTTTGTATTGAGTCATATTGCACAGGTCCACTTTTGTATTGGTCCTGGCTGTGTTATCATCTCATCATGGATCTACGCTTGTGTCTAGTAGCCATGATTGTGTTCAGTCGGTCATTACTCCCATGGATTTCCAATGTATTGGTCAGCAGCCATGTTGTACTACATATAAGATTGTCAGTTCAGAGTCAGTTGTACTGCAGCAGCGTCCTTCATCCGACAAGTCTTTTGCCATTATTTCTATCAAAGCACTTCACCTGTACATCCTTAACAGCTTCATGCTTTGGGGGTGTTCTGTTACACCTAAAATCTACCCATCATTATGATTTAGTGTATACATCCCTGAAGTCACCTGGACCAAGTGCTCATTTGGGAGGATTTGTACTTAGTTTGTACACGCTTTTGAGAGGTTGTCGCAGGTTGCTCCATAGCAAGGTGCGACGAGGTCTGTTAATGGGAAAAAATAACCATTTCGAGATCTTTCTCGAAGCTTTCCCATTTGGGGGCTTATCCCTGATCTCTTGGAGAGTTGGTACTCGACCCCTAACTGAATGGGAAGATCCTCTATCTCTCTCCTACCATCTCTCATCCTATCCTATCCATAACCCCATCCACTTAGTCCTATATATACGAAGCTCACTCCCATACCAAAGGGAGGAAGACTATGGTATCTACATGTTGGTGAAATCTCTCTTAGGACACCTTCACTCACCTCTTGGAGAATTCATGCTTCCTTGGAAGGGCTTGGCAATTGGCTTGTGTGGAGAAGGGCTGCTACGTTAAGTCATTGGTTGTGGTTCTATATCTCTATCATGTACTCCTCTATTTGCAGTAATAGAAATGCTTTCCACCAATATCATTCTTGTGTGTAATGATGTTATGTTGTTTACCTGCTTAACTGTTTACATAGATCTCTTATTGTATATATGCTCTTTACTCGTTTCTCTTTTCTATGTCTTAACAGGTCTTGCAGCTTGGATTTGACGACCTCAGGACGTGGAGCAACATTTGGGAGACAGGATAGTGAAATCAAAGAGGTAAGACATCTAGTAGTCGATCCTTAAGTAGATCTAGGAAACGTGTTTGTAGTCTGTTCATGGGCGTTTTCCTAGCCGCGGACCCCCCTAATCATGTTTCCATGGTGAACATGATCTCCACTGAGATTTTATCTCACTCCAACGATGCTTGGCTTGTACCGGATGAAGCCACAACACACCTGTTTGGAGACGCGATGCCTCTTTCACCCGCTGAACGTATTTATGAGGCTATCCAAACAGCACCGGAGGACCGTCCATCCATGGACCCTCCTTCCTGTTCTCTATGAAGGACACCCTCTCTACTCGATCTCTTACTTCAGACTTTTCATTAAGACGAGTCCATCATAGAAGTAATGAATGTGGACGATGCTTCGTGGGATGATCTTCATCACAGGTCATCTTTTCTTCCTCCATGGGAGTACGTAGAGGACAACATTCATACCCTTTTTTCACCGGATATCTACCCCACCTCTTATTTTCCCATCCTCACATGTCTTACGGACATAGAGGGAAACTTGGCTAACATTGAGCCAACTACTGAGGTAGACATCTCTGTGAAACTAGGTATAGTGGAACACATTCACATAGGCTAGAAGTGTTCCCCTAAAGAAATCGCTATTAGCACGGCCTTGTTCAAGCAATTCCAAGACGTTTTTGCTTGGTCCTATGAGGAGATGCCTAGGATAGACCCCGCGATTGTTTCTCACGAAATAAAAACCTATCCTGACATCAAGCCTGTGCGCCAAAAATTGCGACCGGTACACCCCCGGAAGACTACGACAATAAAGGAAGAAATTGAAAAGCTCTTAAAGGCTGGCTTTATTTATCCTGTCCCATTGATGGTTTGGGTCTCAAACGTCGTTCCTGTGAACAAAAAAGAAGGCACCATTTGCGTCTGTGTTGATTATGGGGACCTTAATCGGGCCTATCCAAAAGACAACTACCCGGCCCCCTTCATCGACCAGATCATCGACAACTGTGCCAGAAGCGTTATCTTCTCATTCATGGATGGCTTTCTGGTTACAACCAAATTGAGATCAACCCAGCCGACCAACATAAGACGACTTTCATCTGCCCATGGGGTACATTCGCTTATCGCAAGCTCCCATTTGGCCTTAAAAATGTTGGCGCCATGTTTCAGCGGGCTATGTCGTATGCCTTCCACGATATTAAGGACTTTGTGGAACCCGACTTGGATGATCTCCCTGCTCATTCAAAGCAGCGTGAGTTCCACATCGATCATCTGACGGCCATTTTCCTCAGATGCAGACGGTACAATATCCGTCTGAATCCTCACAAGTGTATCTTTTGCGTTGAGTCAGGACGTCTCTTAGGATTTATCGTTTCGAAGGATGGGATCCGCATTGATCCCGTAAAGGTGGAGGCCATCATCAACCTACCACCCCCAACTGATGTTATGGAAATTCAAAGTCTCCAAGGGAAGGTGACTTACTTAAGGCATTTTGTGTGCAATTTCGCGGAGAAAACTCAGGGCTATATGAGACTGCTTAAGAAGGACGTCTCGTTCATTTGGGATGATCAAGCTCAAAAATCCTTCGACAGTATCAAACATGCCATCACGCATGCCCTTGTGCTCCAACCACCTAATTATTATCGAGATTACATCTTATATCTCGCCGCTTCTGCTACCACTATCACCATGGTTTTGGTACAGGAGGATCAAAACGCTCAGGAACATGTGATATACTATGCAAGTAAGGGTCTAGCTGACGCTGAAACTAGATACTCACATGTCAAAAAATTGGCTTTCGCGGTAGTGATTTCCATCCAAAAGTTCCGTCATTACATCTTGCTCCGCACTACCACTATCATTGCCGACTCGAACCCCATGTACCACGTACTGACACGTCAGGTGCTTGGGGGCAAGTATTCACGTTGGATTATGATACTGCAAGAATTCGATCTTCTTTTCAAGAAAGCTAAGTCTAAAAAGTCTTTGGTGTTTGCCGAGCTCATTTGCGACCTTCCCCGTCCTGATGCAGAATTTGAGCACAATGATTCATTTCCGGATGAATCATTATTTCTCATCAGTACAACTGACCCTTGGTATGGAGATATTCTGTTGTATCTTCAAACCCAACGCTTCGATCCTTAAATTTTCCGTGACGGTCGTCGTAAGGTTCGTCACCATGCAAAGTATTACTTAATCATCAATGATAATTTGTATCATCGTGGCATCGATTCAATCCTTTGACGTTGTCTCACTCATGATGAGGTTGAACGTGTTATGAATGACTGTCACACTGGGGCATGTGGCAGTCATCTCTCTGGGATGGCTACAGCCTAGAAGATTTTGTACGCAGGATATTACTGGCCTACTATCTTCAAAGATTGTATTGAGGCCGTTAAAAAATGTCCTCCATGTCAACACTTCTACGCGAAGAAGTGCACTCATCCTGCTCCACTACATCCGGTTATTGCCGTTGGCCCATTTGCAAAATGGGGCATAGATTTTATGCATTGTAAGCCTACCTCGATCGGGGGGCATAGTTACATCATTGTAGCTGTGGATTACTTCATGAAGTGGGTTGAGGCTATGCCTACATACCAAAATGACGGCAAAACCGCCACACTCTTCATGTTTAATCATGTGATAACGCGGTTTGGAGTTCCGCAGGCCATAGTTACCGATCATGGTTCTCACTTTCAGAACCATATGGTTGATGAATTGAGCGACAGGTTGGGTTTTCTCCATGAAAACTCGACACCCTACTACCCGCAATCCAATGGACAGGTCAAGGCAATTAACAAGGTCTTGAAAATTATGATCCAGAGGATGGTAGGGACACAAAAGTCCAACTGGCATAATATGCTCTTTTCAGCATTATGGGCCTATCGAACTACTGTTAAAACTGCCATAGGCTTCACTCCCTTCCAATTAGTATATGGATTGGAGGCTGTTCTGCCAATAGAGTGCGAAATCCCGTCTTTATAGCTCGCGGTCGAACTTCTTCCTAACACTACTGCCGAGGAAGAACGTCTCTTACACCTAGCCCAACTTGACGAGTCTCACTGTGATGCCGCTCTTGCTAATGAAGTGCATAAGAAATGCATCAAGGCCCAATACGATAAGTCGGTTGAACCTCGTATATTTAACGAGGGTGATCTGGTCCTCACTTATGACCAGAAGCACGATAAGTTAGGAGCTGGGAAGTTCGAGTCCATGTGGCATGGACCCTACGTCATAAAACATGTGTTGGAAAAAGGTGCTTACGAGCTTGAAGATTATGATGGAATCTCTTTAAGTGAACCCCGCAATGGGATTTACCTGAAGAGATACTACACTTGATCTCTCATGCATAGACTTGCTTGTATATACTGTACATGGCGTGTTTTTTGTGTGGTGTGATGCATTTCCTTTTCGAGTGTCGTTTGATCTTGTTTCTGCTTCTCATACCATGTTCTGTCTGCGTGTGTAGATGGCAACGTGCTCTGGATTCGCAGACGGTGCCAGCCGACATACCCTTCACCTTGCTTCGGCAGCCTGGGTACTATATTCCCCAACAGGTGAGCTCATTAGATCAGGAGGAAGTTGCCTAGGGTTTGCGACCAACAATGCCGTAGAATATCAGGCAGTAATCAGAACCCTAACTGATGCCATTTCCTTGGGTATGAACCACGTTTTCATCCACATGGATTCTCAATTAGTGGTTTCCCATCTGAACCGGATATATGCCATCCGTGATCCCATCTTACTCCGTCTCTTCAGACGAGTATGTCTCCTGGAAAGGTCATTTGAATCTGTTCAATACCTGCACATTCCACGAGAGTTAAACACAGTTGCTGACTCGATGGCCAATTTCATTCTGGATTGGTACATTGCACATACATAGCAATCATAATATGTAAAAGCATTCACAACATGTAAATATAATGTACAGAAGCAAACATGCAAACAAGATTACATCACTAATCATTCTAAGAACACATAATGTATAAACCGCCGATAATGTGTATATATATATAAATCACTCAAAAGTAGTGCTGGTACAAAATCTGAATCACGATGGCTTTCAGTGAGTCTCTACAAAAATTTGAAGCATCATAGCTTTCAGTAAGTACAAAATATGAGGCTTCTAAAAGCTCTCAAGTAGCAAGTATAAAAGTGTCTCAGGCACCACGCCTGACCCATACACCCCTGACTCTAACAGCTCTCTGACGCTGGGTGAGAAAGCAGTCTACAGTACGAGCCACCTTGCGGAGCAAGGCGTTGAAGCGAACGGATGCTCCAACCCCATACCTCTACATGGGCCTCGGTAGGTCATCGATGGCTGGCTCTGGTACCTCCACAGTCAGCTCGGATAGGTTCTGGTACACCTCCTCCATCTCCTCGATGGCAGGATGAGCATCGACAGGAACCACTACCTCTCCACCTCTGTCTCTCCTCGCAAGAAGGGAGAGACCCACTGGTCATATGGGGCCAACATCTGCACACACAAGGTACTTGTCAGCACCACATCAAAAAAATAATATAATACACAAAACTAAAAATACAAGGGTTTTGTTCTTACCGATATCACCCCATGCTGCACCCTTTGGAAACACTAAGTCGGGATCCTCCCGGAAGTCCGTGGCACCATATGGGAAGTCCTCGACCATGAGCATCTAGCCCTCTAGCCAGCTAAAAAACTCGGGACCAAAAGTGATGATGGAACCCCCACCATGGTGGGTCATTAGCTCTGCCCACTTGAGCATGTGTGGATCTCTCAGATCCTTGTCATCCAGTACCACTTGCGGGTGCAAGAGAGGAACCCGCTCCAAGAAGAACGCCACTATGATTGATCCGTATCCAAACTGCTTGAGCTCCCCGTGTCGACACTTGGTCAGCTGAGCTTGGATGTTGGCGAGGAGACCCTCGCACCAGTTGAACACCATGGGAGACATACAGTCTTTCGCATACAACATCTGAGTCCGAGTAGCCGTATGTGGAGCTTGGATACCCGCCACCCTGGTAATAGTAAGCAGTACAGTCCTCAGTGGATGACTCACCACATCTCTGATGAGTATCTTTCCACTAGAAGGACAAGAAGTAGCAACACAGTGCTGTGACACCACATCCTCAACTGTACAATCACTGGCCCGTGTCCCAGTGAGATGTACAACGTCCCCTCTTCGGGACAAATTGGTCGGAAAGTGTATGTCCTCAATGTCAATATTGAGGATATGCTCACCTATGACAAAGTACTGTTGGGATGCATCCCAACTCTGTAGCATGCGTGTCAAGAATGGGATCTAGGCTCTCATTCCCTGTACCTGGAAGAACTTGAGCAACCCACAGTTTCACAAAGCAACCACACATTGTGGATCGTTTTCTGCTTGCTGGGAACCTGCCAAAAGGGGCATTTAAAAACATGTGAGGTCCTTTCCCAACTGGCAGAAGCTCATTTTTTGAAAGATTTTTGATTTTTGAGTTGTGGGCTTCCGCCGTCGCACCTCACCTTTAGGTACAGGGCGATGTCATCGCAGGTCCCATTTTCAAGACTTGCGACGACTCAGGCTCATTGCAAGTCCCGAAAGGGCCACTTGCGACGAGCCGAGGGCGCAATGGCCCCTCCCCAAATCATCAAAAACCTCAAAAAATGAACAAAAATGGAAAAAACAAACCACTACAAAGTTGCTGGCTAAGATTTAGGCCTACCTAGTCCAGACGGTTGGTGAAATGGCGGATCGTAGCTCCTGGAATCGGCAGAGGAAGTTTTGGCTCCAAATTGGTACGTCTCCACCCAAATTGGCAATTTGAACAATGTTTCTATTTTTGGCCCATATTTCTATTTATAGAATGGAATGGAATATTCCTTTTCAAATATTTTGATGCTTTTGGGCCATTTACTATAGTTTTGACCATTTGTCATTATATTTGGGGCTATTTGACACTTTCTCTAGTGTACAGGAGTCGTAAAGTGGTCTTTTGTAGTGTTTCTCGCATTACCAACGGTAATTACAGGTATGAACACTCCTTTGAACGTTTTGTCATTATTATTTTTTGGTTAGTCGCATTTATTGCATGAGGATGAGTTTACTCTTCGTTTGTTCTCGTACAGGAGTCGTAAGTGGTCTTTTGTAGTGTTTCTCGCATTACCAACGGTAATTACAGGTATGAACACTCCTTTGAACGTTTTGTCATTATTATTTTTTGGTTAGTCGCATTTATTGCATGAGGATGAGTTTACTCTTCGTTTGTTCTCGTACTCATCAAATCATGAGAACAAGTACCGAGTTATGATTTATCACTTTTTCGGGCTCGTTAAACTTCCACAGAAAAGGACACCCTCGGAGTCCATAGTTAAGCTCTTTTCAGACTTTCTAAAATTGAAAAGATTGCCAAGCGAACTTGTCGCGTTCACTCTTGTTAAAGCATTTGAATGGTCATCTTCCTGGTGATAGTTTACCCCTTTTTCGGACCAGGGGGCACTAGTTACGAAAAAGGAATACTCCAGCCAATCATGACTGGAAGAGTCCTCTCCCGCATTGTTTTACCCTTTTTCGGGCGATGAGGCTAACTTTAAGAAAAAGGACCATTGGAGTCTTCTTTAGTTCTTTTCAGACTCTCCAAATATGAAATGACGACCGATTTTACCTTCTATGGACTCGTTAAATTTTCACATTGAAGGGCCCGCCATGGGACAAACCCCTCCTATCCTAGGTTTGGAAAATATTTGGGATTGGACTCATCTATGAGATGAGGACTCATCTATGAGATGAGGACTCATCTATGAGATGAGGACTCATCTATGAGATGAGCTATACCGAGCATCTGGTTACCCTCATCAAGCTTGTTAAAAAACACATGAGGCACTCATCGTTTATGATGGGGAAAAAGGAAAGTGTTTGTGTTACATATCTTAGTGGCAGTATATAGTCGTTCTTGAACATGGCACTCATTTGCATTTGCATACCGATACTTGGGTCATCTATTTGTCTATGAGTCCCCACTTACTTTCTGAGTCCTGTTACTCCTCTGAGTCATTCGGAGAAATATTCCACTATCAGTTGCATCAGAAGTTTGCGTCATTCTCATGTCAATACTGCCAAGTCATGCCATGCCCATGTTCAAGAACACATTCATCACTCATTATTTTCAGTTAGTACACACGTCGTCATGCCGTTGTTACTTTGAGTCGGTCTCACATGTTATTGTACCATCCAATCCACTCTACACATCTTTTGTCGTGTTTCGTGTCGATTGATGGGGGATTCATTATGGCCCTCCTTCGACGGATTCATCCTGGTCGACCTCAACTCATCATCCAACGATTGAATCTAGAAACCAGTCAAGTACCTTGGTCCTGCATGCCTCAATGGCAGGTTACCTCGCTTTCATCATGAGTTTACATCATTGACTCTTGATTGAGAGATTTCATCTTGCGTTTGATGTCAACTCATTTATTCACGCTCGATGATATGTACTGTGATACCTTGGGAATCATGACATTAATGGTGATCTCCCTCGCACTTGTTAACGGTTTACATCAATGACAGGTAATCAAGTGGTTTCTACCATGTTCGATGTCAAGACATTTGTAATCACATGGATAGATTCGTATCATTGCATGTTCAGCTTGAAGACCCTAGGGAGTCATGTTCTTACCCAGGTTGCGATGGAGTTTGTATTGAGTCATATTACATGGATCCACTTTTATATTGGTCATGGCTATGTTATCATCTCATCATGGATCTACACTTGTGTCTAGTAGCCATGATTGTGTTCAGTCGGTCATTACTCCCATGGATCTGCAATGTATTGGTCGGCATCCATGTTGTACTACATATGAGATTGTCAGTTCAGAGTCAGTTGTACTGCAGCAATGTCCTTAATCCGACAAGTCTTTTGCCATTATTTCTATCAAAGCACTTCACCTATACATCCTTAACAGCTTCATGCTTTGGGGGGCATTTTGTTACACCTAAAATCTACACATCATCATGATTTAGTGTATACATCCCTGAATTCACCTGGACCAAGTGCTCATTTGGGAGGATTTGTACTCAGTTTGTACAACCTTTTGAGAGGTCATCGTAGGTTGCACACTAGCAACATGCGACGTCACAGGTTGCTCAATAGCAGGGTGCGACGAGGTCTGTTAATGGGCAAAAATAGCCATTTCAAGATCTTTCTCGAAGCTTTCCCATTTGGGGGCTTATCCCTAATCTCTTGGAGAGCTGGTATTCGACCCCTAACTCATTGGGAGGATCCCCTATCTCTCTCCTACCATCTCTCATCCTATCCTATCCATAACCTCATCCACTTAGTCCTATATATATGAAGATCACTCCCATACCAAAGGGAGGAAGACTATGGTATCTACATGCTGGTGAAATCTCTCTTAGGACACCTTCACTCACCTCTTGGAGAATTCATGCTTCCTTGGAAGGGCTTGGCAATTGGCTTGTGTGGAGAAGGGATGCTACGTTAAGTCATTGGTTGTAGTTCTATATCTCTATCATGTACTCCTCTATTTGCAGTAATACAAATGCTTTCCACCAATATCGTTCTTGTGTGTAATGATGTTGTATTGTTTACCTGCTTAACTATTTACATAGATCTCTTATTGTATAAATGCTCTTTACTCATTTCTCTTTTCTGTGTCTTAACAGGTCTTACAGCTCGGATTTGACAACCATGGGACGTGGAGAAACATTCGGGAGAAAGGATAGCTAAATCAAAGAGGTAAGACATCTAGTACTTGATCCTTAGGTAGATCTAGGAAACGTGTTTGTAGTCTGTTCTATTTTTTCTAGACTCGCATTGAGCTAGGGAGATCTTGCTTGCCTCCGGTCGAGTGGATTGTCCGGTAACATAAACATGTCATCTTCAGATCATTTGCTGTCTTCACAAAAGGAGAAAAGGTTTCAGGAGTTGGGAGATCATTTGTTGCTCCACATGTCTGCTGCTGCCCCAAAAAATCAGACTCACGAACATGTCGTCATCTTCTCTAAAAACCCGAAATCAGATCTCCTCTACATATCCGAATACCCCACACAAATTCTTACCACAAAATAAAAATACATCCTCTATTTATACCTTTTCATTCCATCAAATTAGGAGGTCGACTTGTCCTTATTTTTTTCCTTTCATTAAAATAAATTATTTAATGGTGGCCATCCTATAAACCAAATAAGATTTGTTTTGGGTGTCCTTGGTTTTATTCCACGCCATCTTCTTCAGGTATATATATATATATATATCTATATATATATATATATATATATATCACACTTTAACCAAATGCCACATCATTTGGTCTCTATGATTTTTATTTTGGCACATTATTCTCATCAAATATATATATATATATTTAATCGTTATGCCACATCATCATTATCTTAAGTACTTTAATTTTTCATGTCATTTCTTTTTCTTCCATAATGCCCATACTGTCCTTACTTATGCCCGCATATATTCTTATTTAGGCCCACAACTACCTCATACATATGCTCGCATCCTTCACAAAAATGCCCGCATGGGCACTTAATTATTCCCACAAATTCCATGCAATATGCCCGCACATACCTCCATTTATGCCCGCATAGAGTGCTTAAAATGCCCGCTAGGGCCTTTCGTTTATTCCCTCAAGGTCCTTACAAAAATGCCAGCAGGCCTTCAAGAAATGCCCGCAAGGGGCCTTCCAAATGCCCACATCATGCCTTAAGAAAAATTCCCTTAGCTGATTTGTCATCATCCTTGTCCTTGCCATAGTCTTTTGCTTTTGTCTTGCATCTTCCACATCATCAGTTTGTCATGCTTGCCATGTTTGTCATACTTGTCATCTTTTCCATTCCTCAAGCCATGTCATCATCCTTCTCCAAGTCTTCATGCTGCTTTCCATGTGATCCATGCCACCATCATACACTTGCTTTCTCGCTTGCTTTGTGTGTTCTCTATGTTAAGTCTTGTGCCTTGTCATTGCCCTTTTTCATTAATGTATTGTCGTCAATGACAACCATATTCATCATTCTTCTCATGCAAAAGGTAAAGAACAAGGAGGTGGTGAGGAACCTCCTAAAACTCCTCCATCTTCACAATCTTTTCTCGATGGATCTTTAAATTCATCACCTGAAAAACAAAAGGTTGATCTTAATATGCCTCAATTAAAGCTTGATATTAAGTTTGATTTACCTGTTTATAATGGTGAACTTAATGCTGAAAAATTGGATAATTGGATCCGTCAAATAGAGGTTTATTGTAGGAATCAAAAGTTCACTGAAGATAGCTTGAAAATTTAGTTGGCATCTCTCTGACTTGGAGGTATCGCTCTCACATGGTGGGAGAGTAGAACTCAAAAGGATTTGGCCTCAAAAGGCAATATCATATCCTCTTGGCAGGAGTTCAAGTCAACATTAAAGAAGCAGTTCTATCCATTGGTTTACATGCAGCATGCCATGATGGATTGACAAAATTTGAGGAACGGTAAGGGACAAAGTGTACAAGATTACACACAAGAATTTTGAAAGAGAGCTTTAATACTTGGTATACCTCTCTACACTCAAGAAATTCTTCTCAAGTTCATAGGTGGATTACAAAGCTATTTACGTCATATGATACTTATGTTTAATCCAACTAACCTTGATGAGGTATGCATTCAAGCGACTCATATGGAGTCAAAGGGGAAGAATAAAATTGAAAACATTTCCAAGAAACCTTACAAACCTGAAGGAAACAAATTCGAAGGTAAGGGGAAAGGTAAGCATACAACTACAATGAAGAATGAAGGAGATAAACCTACATGCTCACATTGCCAGAAAAAGGGTCATGATGCATCCAAATGTTGGAGGTTTCATCCGGAGATCAAGCCTTTGGGATCTGACTCAGGGGATGAGACTAAGATTGTTGCTACGGGCATACAAGGTAAAAATCCTTCTACTTCTAATACAAAGCATGAATATGTTGTTGATGAAAGAAAGAGAAGTGAGTTATTTCATATACAAGTAATCTCTATGCATACAAAAATAGATACTCTTTTTGATAATGGATCACAATCCAATCTTATTTCAGAAGAGATAGTTAAGAAAATTCATTTGGAAACTAAGTTATGCCCAAAACCATATTCTCTCGGATGGTTATGTGATAATGCACAATTACAAGTGACAAAACAATGTAGACTTAGGTTTGCTATTACTTCTAGATTCATTGATGAAGTAGATCTGGATGTGGTTCCATTGGATATCTGTGGTATTGTTTTGGGAAGTCCTTATCTTTATGATAGGAAGGCTATCTTTTACAAATAAGATAACAGGTATCAACTCACTAAAGATGGTGTTTGTCCTAAAGTCTTCTACCTAGAATACAAGAGCAACAGTGTTCAGGCACCTCAATAAGAGTTTGTTTTTACGGATTTTGTATGGATAACAATGCAAATCAAATGAATAAAAATGAAAGGGTAGAGATGCAATAGTCTGAATACTTCAGCAATACAGGTGTAAAAAGAAAAGGAACTTGCAATGATAGCTGACAGAGTATTCAGGCATAGGAGATAAACATCAACACATATATGACTGCAAATAATAAACAAATTGTTCACATCCGAAGCACATATATAAAAAGGTATGAGGCTTTGAAAATACTTTTCAAATATTCAATAAGCATTTAACATTCACATTCATACATAACATGAAACATAGAAAACATCTATATATCATCCAACACATGAAAGAGTTCACACTGAACCAGAGAACATAAAAAACAATGATAGATTAAATGCCTAGCTCCATATAGATATATTAACTGTCATAAAAAATTGCAAGAGAAGTTCTTACACAGGTAACCATTGACAATCTCCACAGTCTTCAGTAATTTGACTCCCATGTGTGTCTCCAATTTTTCCAAACTTATTACATAATATATAACAAAAATAAAAGTAGGATCCCTGAGGTTTGTTTCTAAGATACACCTTTTAAGGCAGGATCTTCTAAATATAGCAAAAATAAAATCATATAAGATATAGTCATTTAAACTCTGTTTGACACATGTCAAGGTAAAGAACCTTTTCAAAGATTCCTCGCTGCTTCTGCCAAGGTAGCAAGTCCATCTAGGGCTTCTGATTTCCTTTGTAGCTTGTTTAATTCTTGTTGCATGAGTTTCATCTTCAGCTTGAGTTCCTCTTGATTTTTCTCTAGCTGTTCATTTTGCTCTTGCACCGTCTTCCTCCTTTTTACAGTTTTATCTGCTACTTGAACTGCCTCTGCATAATTTTGATTCAACTCCTATAAATATTGCTTCAGCATTACATTGGCCTTCATTAAACCATCATTTATCATATTAATGTGCTCATTTTGCTGTTTAACATGATTGATCTCTGCTTTATATTTTTTATTTCTATTGACTTCTATAGGTTGTCCTCAGGTTTTTCAAAAGTCATTTCTTCATCATTTAACACTGGAACATAGTCTGACATTCTTTGGGATGGTTCTCCAACTTCTAAGCCTGAGAAGACTAGATTAGTATCTTCCATATTGTTTTCGTTTCCACATACTTGGGTATGACCTTTAGGAACGATTTCTGGGACTTTCTTGAGAGTTTCTTCAATATTATTCAAAACCTGACGCACAACAGACTCTAATTTTTTAGACCTTTCGTCTTCCTCATCTTCTGTAGAAGAATCCCGCAAGTCAATAATTTGATCTTTTTTGAATTTTGGATCCAAAATAGCCTTCATATTCATTCAAAGCTTGTTAACAGATCAAGTTTTCGGTCGAATACAAACTCCATTAGGTTCAAAAATTTCCTCTGTATGTTCTGGTAATTTCTGGAAGGAACAAACTCCATCGGGTTCTTTATCTCCTGTTGCAATTGTTGGATCTATGACAGCATTGTCATTTCCTGGCACTTCTATTTTACTAATTCCTTCTTGTGCTTCGCCATTTTCAGGTTTTGAAATCTTCTCTTCAATATCCAAACATTCTTTAGGTTTTTCCTTAGTCGGTTTAGAGTTTTTCTTTCCTTTAGAGTCTATCACTTCTCCTCTAAAACCTGACCAAAACAGAAAATAAGACCAGGTCTTTTCCCTTTTCTCAGCTCTTGCTCAATCAGTAATTTAACGAGACCATGATGATAAATGTTGTGGCTATCAGAGTTTGGATGCTGTCGAACCCTAGCAGACATTCTTTCCATACTTTTAAACAAAAAGAACAGGAGATTAAGTTCTTTAATACCTAAAACATGTTGCAGAAGCCTCATGTGATACCTATATACAGTTGCAAATCTCCCCTCGCAGGTGATATACCTCTGGATGATGTAGAGAATATCTTGCCACTGTGTCTGTAAGAAATCCCTAGGTATCCCCTGACTCCAGTCTGGATCTTGATGCGCTGGCAGGAGGAATTGGCCAAAATCCTCAAGAATAGTGTGGCGCTTATACCATATTTCTCCCACAGGTTTTACACCAATAGCTTGGGAAATTGACATTTCTGTTACAGAAAACTTCAGCATGCCAATTTTAACCATCGACCCACTGAAATTTCAGCAAAAAGCCCTAGTAACTTGCTCGTGATGTTCAACCATTCTTTCGAACATATTAAACCACCCTCTCTCTTTTAGTTTTTCTACAGCTGTGGGAAGTTCCTCCATCCATTCTATATTTTGGGGTTCAGTTCTGAGAAAATGTCCACTCGGCTGAGGCTTCTTCTTCTCTTCCATGACTGTAAATGAGATTGAAGATGCAATACTAGAACACTGAGGAGAGTTTTCTTGTAATCCTAGCACCATAATGTTTCGACTATCTGAGCAAAAACCTATTTATCAATCTCCAGCAATCATGGGAAGGGAATGAGGCTTTTTTTGCAGTACTATCTAGGACCCTCACTCCTCCAGATCATAATTCATTCGCATGGTTGGAGTTTCTTATCAAATGCAGATGGTAGCATAAAATTATGTCAAATCGTGGTTCCAAACACATGTTACATTCATGGAACTGATAGAACCAGATGTCCTTCTTCGAAACAAGCATCAACTCCCAAAGCCATTAAGCGAAATGATGGCACCTGCAAAACCATAATGTTTCGGCAAGTTGGTAGCGTACCAGTATTTTTCAAATACCTAACACATAATGTCATCTCATATGGAACATATATAAACTTGAACCTTTTTAATGAAAATCAATCAACACTCTATAGGAGCATAAGCTAAAATCTAACCATTGTAAATACTTAGAAAATTTAAAACATGAAATCAAAAAGCTAAGCCAAAAACTTTAGAATAAAGGGAAAAAGAATAAAACAAAGGCTTTGCAAAAAATTAAAAGGTATCACAAAATCCTAGCAAGTAAGGTATAAACCTAGGTCAAACATTGGCTCCAACTAGGGGATGGCATTTCCTTGTGATTTGCCAAGAACTGCAATTTCAGTGCCTTATTCATTGGGCCATGGAGTCTTATTCGAAGAAACCTGCTACTATTTTATTTTGTATAAAAATTCTTTAGGAACCATCCATTGGCAGGTCCCGCAAGCTCATCACCTTCCAAATTCTGAATGACAAATGTATTATTTTCCAAACTTCTGACAATTCTGAAAGGACCAAGCCATAAGTGATCAAACTTACCATGTTTTGATTTTTCCTCTTTCCTTGCATCCCATCTGAGTACTAAATCATATGGAAAGAAGTTGTTTTCTTTGACCCTTTTATCAAAACTTTGTTTTACCTTGTCTTTATACAAATGGGCCTTTTCAACAAGCAGTTCTCTTTCTTGATGGAGCTCAATCATTTGAAATATTCTACGTTGTATTTGATTTGGCTCTTCAAGATAATTTTGCATAAATTTCATAACAGGGAGACCCAATTGTATAGGAAAAAATGCTTAAGTTCCATAAACAAGCTGAAAAGGGGAGGTACCAATAGCCTTTTTTGTAGTAATACGATCAGCCCATAATGCATATTTTACTGTACTAGGCCTTTTTATTTTTTGAAAGTAACTTTTTTATGCTATTGACAACATTCTTGTTTGTAGACTCTGCTAACCCATTACGCTGTGGGTAATAAGGAGTAGAATGTTTTAACAAAATCCCATACTTTTCATAGAACTGAATCATTTTCTTTGACTTGAAGGCAGGGGCATTGTCTGTAATTAATTTTCTGGGGCAACCAAATCGGCTTAAAATGTTTTCTTCCAGAAAATTAATAATAACTTGATTAGTAGCCTTTCTGCTAGGAATTGCTTCTACCCATTTCGTAAAGAAATCTGTTGCTGTTAAAATATACCTGTGTTTCCCACTGGAATGTGGATTGATTTCTCCTATAAAATCTAGCCCCCATTGACTAAAAGGAGCTTCAGTTGAAATAGGCTCGAGGGGTAAGGAAATCAATTTTTGCTTACCTGCAAATTTATGGCATTCTTCACAAGCTCTTACATAGGAAAACACATCTGAAAAGATTTTGGGCCAATAATAACCTGAGTTGCAGAATTTTAAAGGCTGTGGCTTTCCAGTGACGGTGCCCACCACACACTCCCTTATGCATTTCATTTGTGACAACTTCAGCTTCTTCCTTATCAATACATCTAAGCAGAATACCTGCAGGGTCTTTCCAGAATAGATTGGTTTCAAAAATACAGAAACTCATGGCTTTTAACTTCAGAGATCTAAATTTTCCTTTATCCAAATCTGGTGGGGATTGTAGAAACAAAAGAAAATAGACAATATCACCATACCAAATTGAATCCACATACTTCTGAAAAATCTACTCTTTTTCTATTTCATGCTGGGCACTTTCTTCTTCAGACATTTCATTAAAAACAACATTCAGTCCTAATGCTTGACAATTAGAATCTGTAAGCAATTTGGCCAAACCTTGGCCCTTAACAAGTTTAATTGGCTTAATCTCAATATCATACTCCATTATCTTGGCAATCCAATGACCCCTCTTTCCTTCAGAATCATGCCGGGTTAAAATTTCTTTCACTGCTGCATTTGGAACATAAGCTGTGATTTTTGAATGCAGTAAGTAAATCCTAAATTTTTTTAAAGCTTTGACCAGCGCATAAGCTTGTTTTTCCAAAATGCTGTACTTCAATTCTGAATCCCTTAAAACTTTACTAAAAAATGAAATAGGCTGTTCAAGACCTTCGACATTCTTTTGTAATAATACAGCTGCTATATTGTCTTCAGATGCAAAAGAAAAAGTGAAAGTCTTTAGAAAAGTCAGGGCTCACCAAAACCGATGCTTCTGTAAGTGCTGGTTTTATCCTTTCAAAATATAGTTTTGCTTCTGGAGTCCATTTTACCTCTTAATCCTTCCTTAACATCTTTGTTATTTGCTTGATGATCTCTGCAAAGTTAGGAATAAACCACCTAAGGAAATTAATTTTTCCAATAAATGATTGTATTTCTTTTTTATTCCTGGGAAATGTGATTTTTAAAATTGCTTTCACACGTTTTGGATCAATTTTAATACCATCTGCAGAGACAATATGACCAAGGAGCTTTCCTTCCTGCATGGCAAAATGGGACTTTTTTGGATTTAGAGACAACCCAAATTTCCTGCATTTTTCAAAGGTTTGTTCCAGGTGCTTAAGATGACTCTCGTCTGAATATGAGAAGACTGTTATGTCATCAAGATAAATCACCACAAACTTCTCTCTTTCCCCTACAAATGCTATATCCATAGCCCTCTGAAAAGTTGCTCCGGCATTCATTAAACCAAATGGCATTTTGTCATACATAAAGGTTCCCCAGGGAGTGGTAAAAGCAATTTTCTCCCTATCTTCAGGATGAACAGCAATTTGGTTGTACCTTGAAAACCCATCTATCATTGATATTCTCTGAGCTCCAACTACCCTCTGTAAAATCTGGTCTATCTTTGGCGTAGGATAATTGTCTTTTAAAGAAGATCTATTTAGATTACGAAAATCTACACGTAATCTAATTTCACCATTTTTCTTTCGAACAGGGACCAAATTTGCAACCCATGTTGAATACCTGAGAGGTAATATGATTTTTGCATCAAGCAATTTCTTCACCTCCTTTTCAATAACTGGCAATAAGGTAGGATTGATTCTTTTGAGTTTCTGTCGGAAAGGTTTATTATTTGGATTTAGAGGGATTTTATGTTGAATAATGCTAATATCATATGTTTTGAGATCTCCATATGACCAAGCAAATATATCCATGAATCATCTAAGCAAACTGATATACTTTTTTCTGTACTCCTTTGTCAGCAATTTTGACAGTTTAATGTACCTAGGCTGATCTTCAGTTCCAATGTTATAATCAGCAGTATTTTCTTCAGAAGATTTTACAGTAGGTTTTTCCAATGTATCGTCTTTAAGAAACAATCTTTCAAGTGGAACTAAACCTTTTGGGATGAAATTCCCTTTCAGTTCAATTATTTTATGATCAACAATTGACTGTTCAGAAAAAGAAGGAAATTCATCTGTATTATCATCATGTTCTTCATCAATCTGGGAACTTGAGAACTCACCTGCCAATTCCAGGAATATCTTGATTTCCAAATCATCCTGAAAGACCCTCCAATGCTTTATGTTATCAGGAATTGAAGGCCTATGCCTGACTTCAATCGGATACCTGAGCTGAGTGTTCTGTGGGACTTTAAAAAATGTTGCTACTAAAGCCAAAGAGTCTGCAGTTTGATTATGATCTCTAGGAACAAAAGAGATATTAAATGCTGAAAAGAAATTATCCATTAAGTCCCAAAATTCATTTCTGTAGACTTTTAAAAGTGGCTGCTTTACCTGATATGCATTTCTGACCTGCTTAACAACCAATTCGGAGTCGCCAAAAACAACCAACTGTTGGATTCCTAAATCCTTTGCAGCTCTTAATCCGAACACTAATGCTTCATATTCTGCTATATTATTAGTTGTTTGGAATTCTAATTTATACATCAGACAAATATTTTCTCGTTCAGGAGAGATGAGAACAATTCCTACTCCTGCTCCTTCTTTAGATGAAGAACCATCAAAGTACATTTCCCACAATTCATCTTTTCTTGTAAAATGAATTGATTCTTCTTTTTCAACCCTCAGAACACCAGATGTTTCTTCATTCAAATGAAAAATACATGATCCCAAGTCTTCCTCTACAGCATATACTGGATGATTTTCTGGGTTATTGCTGTTACTTACTAAGTAGGCTAACTGTACTTCCCTGTAAAGCCTCCTTTGTTCTCCAAAAATTGGAATAGTGGCATAAGACAAATCCATTTGTAAAGTACTTTTTGCCCATGATCTAGAAAGCAACATACCAAACTTGGGTGTAATATCGGCAACAACCACATCCATCATAATGCCTTTCATAGATAATTGTGTCAAATTAACAACCAGGTCTTTTATCACCCCTAAACACTTAACTACTCTTGAGTCAAAAGAAAATAAATCATGATAAGGTCTGGTGACACTTAGACCAAGAGCTTCCATCACAGATTTAGGCATTAAGTTATGAGAAGCTCAAGAATCTAATAAACAGTTATGAAGTAATTGATCATGAACTATTAAGGTAACATAGAAAGGAGGAAAGGAATATGTTTTCTTTTCAACTTTATCCGATAAGGCAAAACCAACTAAAATAGTAGGATGCTCATCATGTAAATTTATGACATCAGAAGGAATTTCATTAACCTGTGTTTTCAGCATCCTACAAGCAGGGTCTCTAAAGGATGAAATCTTCATGAGTTCTATCAAGGGAATAGGAATCTTAACTTTACTTAGCAAATTTTCAAAGTTAAAACCCTGATTACTCCTATTAACTTCTTCCACTTCTGTAATCTTAGCTTTATCAAACCTGTGATTCTGTTTTTTCTCTGATTATGGATCTGGATATTTTTTGTCAGGAAAGGAGACTTTCTTTTTAGGAACCTGAGCCACTTGTTTAACTCCATATCTTAGACTATATGACTTTTTCGGATCTGTTTGATAGATATCAGCTGGAGAAGTATAATACATAGTTTCATAATTTTGATATTGGTCTTTAGTGAGGAAACTTTCATATGACTCTTCTTAGAGATGGTTAATACTCTGATCCACTTCTTCATATTCTAATTCCTCAATCTCCTCTTCTTCAACTAGATTATTCTGAAAAGGAGGCTGAACCCTTTGGTCTTCATTATTATTTCTTTCTCTTTGAATATCATTGTTCCTCCTTTCCCTGGGCACAAATCTTGGTACAAAAGGTCGTCTGTTCTGATTAGGATTTCCTTCTGGCAAAGGTATGCTTAGATTTTTATTTTCCATTTCTAATCTGTTGACTTTGGCAGACAAATTCTTTATTACCTTATTCATCTCCTCCACTTTGTCTGGTGTCTTACCCGTTGAAGTTGATGGCATCTCTTTCTTTCCCTTTTTATCTTGGTTAAAGTATTCTGATTGTTCTTTATGCTTCTTTGATGCCAACATATTAGATTCTACCTCTAATGCAGCTTCCTGCATGTTAAATAGAGTCACTGCCCTTCTTTCTCTCAAATGCAATGAAAACTTAGAATCAAACGAGTTTGCATAGGTAAGTTTAGCAGAGGTTTCTGTAGGTTTAATTTCCGCTGGTATTTTGCTGAACATTTTATTAAACCTTTTTGAGAATTCAGCAACTGGTTCATCTTCTTTCTTTTAAGAGCCCCAAATTCAGTAATGTAGTACAGAAGATCTTTTGTATCACCCCATCTCTTCATCAATGTTTCCTCTAATGCTTCTATGCCATCTATTGATGCTTCAGGCAATTCCCTGAACCACTTTCTAACCTCACCATCTAAGCTCTGAACGAACATTCTCATCCATACATCCTGAGCTTCAATATTCAAATTATCAGCATAACTAAAGAAATCATTCCAATGCTCTTCTGCTATTACCTCCCCTTGACCATTAAATTTAGGGAGATATTTCTGATAGTCTCCCCCAGGTAGAGCATGAAGAGGTTGAGGCATAACCAGTGGGGCATACCTAGCAGCTACTATTCGTTCCATGTAATTAGGGGGTTGAACAGCCATTTTTGAGCTAGTCGGATTTGGCTTAATTGAACTTGAACTGGATTGATTTGATGCAGAAGGGGAAGTCTTAAACCTGGATTGAGGGATTGGGATTCTACTTGTAAGAGGAATGTAAGGTGAAACTAAGAACTCAACTTTGACTTCTTCTTCAGATAATAAAGGGTTTGTAAAAACTTGGAAATCATCAATCTGAGTAGTAGGAAAAGATAAGTCTTGTTCAGCTTTTTCAGTAGGTGAATATTCAGCAGGAAAATCAAAATGTGAAGGATCTAGGATCTCTAAGGATGAAGGATTCAAAGATCTACCTGTTACAGTAGAACTTAATTTCTGCCTAGCATCTCTGAGTATTTTTTCGGGATCTGGCACTCCTGGAAATAGAGGCGATGAAGGGTTGGCCCTTGTCCCAACCTTTTTCGGAGCCACAACTGCTCCCTTTTATTAAAAACTAGGTGAAAATTTGTAGTTTAACAACCATTCACTGATATTGTTCACCCAACAATTCAGCTCTTAGTCAATTTAAAACAGAGGAAGAAACTGTATGCTTCCTCCCCAGTATGGTCTCCAAAAGATGTTTGTCCTAAAGTCTGCTACCTAGACTACAGGAGCAACAGTGTTCAGGCACCTCAATAAGAGTTTGTTTTTACGGATTTTGTATGGATAACAATGCAAATCAAATGAATAAAAATGACAGGGTAGGGATGCAATAGTCTGAATACTTCAGCAATACAGGTGTAAAAAGAAAAGGAACTTGTAATGATAGCTGACAGAGTATTAAGGCATAGGAGATAAACATCAACACATATATGACTGCAAATAATAAACAAATTGTTCACATCCGAAGCACATATATAAAAAGGTATGAGGCTTTGAAAATACTTTTCAAATATTCAATAAGCATTTAACATTCACATTCATACATAACATGAAACATAGAAAACATCTATATATCATCCAATACATGAAAGAGTTCACACTGAACCAGATAACATAAAAAACAATGATAGATTAAATGCCTAGCTCCATATAGATATATTAATTGTCATAAAAAATTGCAAGAGAAGTTCTTACACAGGTAACCATTGACAATCTCCACAGTCTTCAGTAATTCGACTCCCATGTGTGTCTCCAATTTTTCCAAAATTATTACATAATATATAACAAAAATAAAAGTAGGATCCCTGAGGTTTGTTTCTAAGATCCACTTTTTAAGGCAAGATCTTTTAAATATAGCAAAAATAAAATCATATAAGATATAGTCATTTAAACTCTGTTTGACACATGTCAAGGTAAAGAACCTTTTCAAAGATTCCTCGCTGCTTTTGCCAAGGTAGCAAGTCCATCTAGGGCTTCTGATTTCCTTTGTAGCTTGTTTAATTCTTGTTGCATGAGTTTCATCTTCAACTTGAGTTCCTCTTGATTTTTCTCTAGCTGTTCATTTTGCTCCAGCACCGTCTTCCTCCTTTTTATAGCTTTATCTGCTACTTGAACTGCCTCTGCATAATTTTGATTCAGCTCCTGTAAATCTTGCTTTAACATTACATTGGCCTTCATTAAACCATCATTTATCATATTAATGTGCTCATTTTGCTGTTTAACATGATTTATCTCTGCTTTATTTTTTTTTATTTCTATTGACTTCTCCAGGTTGTCCTCAGGTTTTTCAAAAGTCATTTCTTCATCATTTAACACTGGAACATAGTCTGACATTCTATGGGATGGTTCTCCAACTTCTAAGCCTGAGAAGACTGGATTAGTATCTTCCATACTGTTTTCTTTTCCACATACTTGGGTATGACCTTTAGGAACGATTTTTGGGACTTTCTTGAGAGTTTCTTCAATATTATTCAAAACCTGACGCACAACAGACTCTAATTTTTTAGACCTTTCGTCTTCCTCATCTTCTGTAGAAGAATCTTGCAAGTCAATAATTTGATCTTTTTTGAATTTTGGATCCAAAATAGCCTTCATATTCATTCGAAGCTTGTTAACAGATCGACTTTTCGGTCGAATACAAACTCCATCAGGTTCAAAAATTTCCTCTGTATGTTCTGGTAATTTCTGGAAGGAACAAACTCCATCGGGTTCTTTATCTCCTGTTACAATTGTTGGATCTATGACAGCATTGTCATTTCCTGGCACTTCTATTTTACTAATTCCTTCTTGTGCTTCGCCATTTTCAGGTTTTGAAATCTTCTCTTCATTATCCAAACATTCTTTAGGTTTTTCCTTAGTTGGTTTAGAGTTTTTCTTTCCTTTAGATTCTATCACTTCTCTAAAATCCGACCAAAACAGAAAATAAGACCAGGTCTTTTCCCCTTTTCTCAGCTCTTGCTCAATCAGTAATTTAACAAGACCATGATGATAAATGTTGTGGCTATTAGAGTTTGGATGCTGTCGAACCCTAGCAGACATTCTTTCCAGACTTTTAAACAAAAAGAACAGGAGATTAAGTTCTTTAATACCTGAAACATGTTGCAGAAGCCTCATGTGATACCTATATATAGTTGCAAATCTCCCCTCGCAGGTGATATACCTCTGGATGATGTAGAGAATATCTTGCCACTGTGTCTGTAAGAAACCCCTAGGTATCCCCTGACTCCAGTCTGGATCTTGATGCGCTGGCAGGAGGAATTGGCCAAAATCCTCAAGAATAGTGTGGCGCTTATACCATCTTTCTCCCACAGGTTTTACACCAATAGCTTGGGAAATTGACATTTCTGTTACAGAAAACTTCAGCATGCCAATTTTAACCATCGACCCATTGAAATTTCGGCAAAAAGCCCTAGTAACTTGCTCGTGATGTTCACCCATTCTTTCGAACATATTAAACCACCCTCTCTCTTTTAGTTTTACTACAGCTGTGGGAAGTTCCTCCATCCATTCTATATTTTGGGGTTCAATTCTGAGAAAATGACCACTCGGCCGAGGGTTCTTCTTCTCTTCCATGATTGTAAATGAGATTGAAGATGCAATACTAGAACACTGAGGAGAGTTTTCTTGTAACCCTAGCACCATAATGTTTCGACTATCTGAGCAAAAACCTATTTATCAATCTCCAGCAAGCATGGGAAGGGAATGAGGCTTTTTTTGCAGTACTATCCAGGACCCTCACTCCTCCAGATCATAATTCATTCGCATGGTTGGAGTTTCTTTTCAAATGCAGATGGTAGCATAAAATTATGTCAAATCGTGGTTCCAAACACATGTTACATTCATGGAACTGACAGAACCAGATGTCCTCCTTCGAAACAAGCATCAACTCCCAAAGCCATTAAGCGAAATGATGGCACCTACAAAACCATAATGTTTCGGCAAGCTGGCAGCGTACCAGTCTTTTTCAAATACCAAACACATAATGTCAGCTCATATGGAACATATGTAAACTTGAACCTTTTTAATGAAAATCAATCAACACTCTATAGGAGCATAAGCTAAAATCTAACCATTGTAAATACTTAGAAAATTTAAAACATGAAATCAAAAAGCTAAGCCAAAAACTTTAGAATAAAGGGAAAAAGAATAAAACCAAGGCTTTGCAAAAAATTAAAAGGTATCACAACATCCTAGCAAGTAAGGTATAAACCTAGGTCAAACAGATGGTATTGAATATGTTGTTCATGCACATCTCATAAAAACTAATCTTTCAAAGTGACTAGTAAATGAAGAGACTAGTAAATGCTAGTATGAATTTTGTTCTTATGATTGTTAAAGCAAATGATGTTGGTCAAAGTGAATCTTTTAAAGGATGTGATCCAAGACTTAAGAAATAATTAAGTAAAGTTGTAATTGATTATGATGTCTTGTTTCAAGAACCTAAAGTATTACCTCCCCAAAGTGAAATCCAACATGAGATTATTTTAAAGTAGGATGCACCACTTCCTAACATTGGCATGTATAGGTCTTCAATAATTGAAAATGCAGAGATAAAGAAGCAGGTTCAGGAATTTCTTGATAGAGGGGACATTCGACCAAGCTCCTCTCCATGTGGTTCACCAATTGTTTTGGTTCCAAAGAAGGATGGCACATGGCGTATGTGTGTTGATTACAGGGCACTAAAGATAATCACAATTAAGAACATGTATCCTCTTCCTCAGATTGATGATCTTTTGGATCAGCTTAAGAATGCAACTTATTTCACTAAGTTAGATTTAAGAAGTGGCTATCATCAAATTAGAAATCATGACAATGACATTTGGAAGACTGCTTTCAAAACTAAATAGGGATTGTATGAATGGATGGTAATTCCCTCTGGACTTTGTAATGCACCCGCAACATTTATGAGGGTGATGAATGATGTTTTTAGGCCCTTCATTGATGACTTTGTCATAGTCTACTTAGATGATATTCTGATTTTCAGTCGTAGTTGGAAAGAACATGTCAAGCATGTCAAACAAGTTTTGGATGTACTTGTAAGGGAAAAATTGTATTTAAAGATGTGTAAATGTGGAAAATTGTATTTAAAGATGTATATATAGGTTACATTGTGGGGGGTGGTGAATTGAGGATTGATCCCTCTAAAGTTGAGGTCATTGTGAATTGGCCCAAGCCAAATAATGTAATCAAGGTAAGAAGCTTTTTGGGAGCAACCCAATACTGGAGGAATTTTAATGCTAACTTATCCTTAATAGCTTCTCCATTACATGCTTTGACAGGTATGAACATAGTCTTTCAGCGGGAAGGAAAAGCATAGAAGGCATTCGAAACTCTGAAAGAAAAGATCAGTACAGCTCCAGTACTTGCATTGCCAAATCTACAACAACCATTTGAGATAGAGACTGATGCTAGTGGTTATTCCATGGGGGCAATCTTAATGCAACTTGAAAAACCAATATGTTATCATTCTGAAACCTTCTCTAAAACTATAATTAACTATCCAACCTATGATAAATAATTGTATGCATTAGTACAAAGTGTAAAGAAGTGGAAAAATTACTTAATGGGTAAGGAAACAATTATACATATTGATCATCATCCATTACAATATCTTCAATCTCAAACTAAGCTACAACAATCAAGACAATTCAGGGGGGTGCGTTTTCTACAAAAATTTCATTGGATCATTAAGTATAAAAAATCTATTCAGAACAAAGTTGCAGATATGTGTTGAGGCCTCAAGTGTGCAGGGTGTGCAAGGTGTTGGAATTGGTTCCTAAGATCTCAACAGAGGGGGAAAACCCAGACTGAAAGGCTTCAAAAGGCCCTACGCAAGGACAGTTCTATCCCCAGACTGTTTGGTGTAGTGATCTACCAAGGATATTTGGCCTCCGTTGGCATTCTAAGAGTTGGTAGGTTTTGATCCAAAGGATCAGTTCCCTAATGAAGAAAACAAAGTGTAAAAAAAGGTCTTAAACACAAATCTACTTGTAAGAATCTAAACTAGGTTAGATCTATCCTAAGAAGGTGTTTCAAAATAAGTGAAGATCAGCTTGATGTATGAATAAATAAGGTCATTTATCAATTAAACAAAAATGTAGAAAAGATCAATGACTTATTCGGCTCAAGTTGTAATTAATTAATGAAAATCAACTAATGGAAAATTGAGGATTGTTATGCATTCAAGACTTAATCTGTAACTAATATGTCAATTGAAAAATTAACACCATTTGTAACTTACTGAAAGAACCATTTGCATAAATCGATAAAAGATTTTAATAGAATAAACTCTTTAAAACATTCATAAACACATAGATAATAAGCAATGATAAACTAGAACCGCAGATTACTATGTTTAATAAATTGCAAAGATTAAAACATTATCAGATAAGCAACTTGGAGGAAAATTACATTCATCAAATAAAATTGACAAATAGACAAAAGTGGATCTGAAAAATAACTTTACTGTATTTAATGATAGTCTGTAAGAAATTACAAGCTTGTATCAAAACAGAGCATTCCCAGCCTCTCCTACAGATTTTGTCTTCCAAATTCCATCCTCCCTCTCTACGAGAGATCATCTCTTTTAAATAAGAGTTACAAAATAATAATACAAGGAGTAAATTCCCACAAACCGGGATTACAAAATAAAAAATAAACTAATGGCCTAGAAAAACTTGCCACTTGTCCCAAATATCTAACAACTCATCCACATTCAGATAGTTAGCTGATTCTAGCCCCAGTTGGGAATTATATTCAAATATTTCCATCTCATTCTTAGCTAACTTATTCCAAATGCGAATGTAGATGTGGATCTTGCCTTCAATGCTGACCGATTTCCTAATCAGTTGTTCCACATCATCAATGTTGACCTGCTCAAGATGCTGAATTTTCTCCTTGGTCTCTTCAAACCCAGGCTCAACTTGATCAACCTTCAACTTAGGAGGGCAAGAATCCTCAATGAGCTCCATGGAATCAAAGTGTATAATCTCCATGATGTTATCTGCTGCATACCATCGTCTGCTGCATATAGCATGTGCTTTCTTAAGGATTTCTTCAACTGATTCATTAAGCTCGAGCCAAGTGTTCAATGCAGCTCTGACCTTCTTCAACTGGAACCTGTTGAGAATGGGGATGTTTTCTGGTATATCCTTGATGTATCTCTGCCACTCAATAATGTTTTGATTGGCCTGTGAGGCTTGGAGCCTTTTAGCTTTCTGCCCTTCAAGGACACTAGACATCTTACCAAAGGTGATATAGGTTTCCCTAACCTCATCCAAGGTGTTAAATAGTTTCTCCAATAACTTGTGATGCTCTTAATTTACTTGAAGCGCCAAATCCTTAAATTCCTGGGAAGACAAATTAAAGAAAGTAGATGAGGCTGCACTTGCAGTTGCATCCTCACATTGTTTTTGCAGTAAGGCTATCTTCTGTGTGTTGGTAGAATTTTCAGTTTGTACATCCCGAAGTTCACCCTATAGAGAAGTATTGTTCCGCTCCAAATCTTCTTTAGATCTCAATGGTATCCAGCAAATCTGTGGCTGCAAGGAACCTGTGATGAAGGGATATGAATTTTTTGTCTTTTGGTTGGGTTGACCTCAGCTAATACCAAATCATTAGCTACCTGAACAGCTACAACAGTTACTTGAACATCCATAGTAAGCTTAGGAGGTTCAACAGTTTGAGTGCTCAATACGGAAGTTAGGTTTGCTAATTCCTGCTGGAAATGACGAGAGATTTGCAATAAAGCTTTAACCTGCTCAGCTATTTTCACCTGAGGAGGATCCTCCATGGGAGCTTTACCTTTATCTCCATCTGTATAAGTAAGCATTAGAGGAGCATTAGCCTACTGGAGTTGTTTCTGTTCTTTAGATCTTATGACTTGCTCAATCAGATTCATCTCCATTGTTCTTTTCTTGTAGACTTTAGTTTTAACTTCTCTCTGGTATGCCATAATTTGATGTTGTTCTGCTATACTATTGGCCCTAGCCAAGACCTCAGAAAATGTATTGACTCTTTGGTAGATGGAATCATCCGGGACTTCTTCATGAATATAGTCCATCTTCATGTGATATTGTTTGAAATGTGCATCCAGGAACTTCTTAGGATCATGCTTTATTTTGGGGGCTTTACCCAACTTAAAAGGGGCCATCTGATCACCAAGCACTGTTGCCCAAGTTGAGGTGGGGATGACTAAAGGCCCAAGATTTAAAGAGAATTTAGGCCAACCCCTCTTTTTGGGACCAGTGAGATCCTTGTAGACACCATCAGTGATAGTTTGATAGGAAACTTCTTGAATGACCATCCTGTCAGGCACTATTCTGGGAAGAAGGTGGACAGTGTCACTTCCCCAGACTCTGATATATGAGAAAGACTCATATACATACCAATGACCAATTGTATTGATGAAGGTCCTAGCATCAGCTGAAAAGGCAGGAGCTTCCTGTCTGAATATTTGAAATAAATAGTGCCCAAGAAATGGTCACAAATGTCATAGAGCAGGGGCACATAATTACTTTCCCACAATGCAGAATGATATATATGAACTGGTGGAGCTTCAGGGGTCCAATTCCATCCCAAGCTAGGATATTGGAATTCAGAACAAAAGACATCAAGGATAAAGGCTAACAAGTAGAAGTGTGGCTTTCTCAGGGCAAGTGCCTTTTGATAATCTTGGATGGCTGTTTTGAGTTTTGAAGACAGGATAGATGCCCAAGGAAAAGATTCAACAGTTGTTAAGATATGATGAGCTATTGGAGCCCATTCCGCTTTGAAAACTGAACAATTAGGAAGGCCAAAGAGCCTGCAAAGCATGACTACTAGTAAAGAGTAAGGCTTCCTAAACCAAATAATCGGGTAGAGGTTATCAGCCTTCGGCAGAAAACTGCTAGGTTTAATCATCCAGGATTTCATCATCTCTTCGAAATTGTACTTGGTTTTAGAGGAAGTTATAAATTCAGGGCTAAGTCTTTGTGCAGCTGGCTTTAGAGCAAAAGCCTTGATAAAGACTTCGGGACGGAAGGTTGTCAATTGTGACCCGGTGCTGTCATTGAATGACCAGTTTTTAGGGTTGGCATTATCTACAATCCATTTAATGGAGTCTGTGTAAGGTAAGACAGCGGGCCGAGCAACAATGGCATGGATTCGAGAAGCCCTAATCTTCTCATACGTAGGTCTGCTTCCTTAATGTCAGAAAGGTCGTCATTATCAAAAATTGAGTAGATTTTGGCCCAATCCATTTGGTAGGTTTCAGTGACCCTCTCGCTGGTGTCTGAGAAGATACTGAAATTGGGGTCTTTGGTCAGTGAATCCTTGTCAAGTGTCTTAGATCGAGTATTCCGAGACATTTTGGTGAAGAGTGGAATTTCTAGTAAAATAAATAAAATGAAAATCAAAACCAAAAAATAAATAGGAAAACCGTAAATAGCAAATACGAAAATAACAGCAAACCAACCTGAAAATGTCTGTAAAATCGTGAAAATGACCCTGGTAAGAAAATCGCAGTAAAATCCATGTAGTAGATTGAATTTCCGATAGTAAAAATGATAAAGAAAAATAGGAAAAATCGCATATTTATCGTTTTTTGTTTGATCAAATATGGACCGTAGGTTTAAAAGAAACAAACGACTAAGAGTAGCCACTGCGGGATGCGGGATCGGGTTCACAAGTTTTATTTTCAAATTTTATTCAAAAATCCCGCAGTCTGCAATCCGCAATTGCGGGTTGCGGGTTTGCAAACCGCAAAACAACAGAAAAAAGTATTTCCGAAATTCGAAATCCAAAATTTTGGGTTGCAGGTTTCGGGAATGAAAACAATGTTTAAAAATCAAAAATAAATTTCCCGCATTCTGCAATCCGCAATTTGCGTGTTGCAGGATTTGGGATCACACAACACGGTTTATTAACATAACGAATTTCCGCAATCCGAAATCCAGAATTTGCGGGTTTCGGGATCGAGTTTAGCAAAATAATCACATAGTGTTCCCGCAACCCGCAATTTCAGGTTGCGGGTTTTGGGTTGATGAAATTCCAAAATAAAGATCAAACAATTCCCGCAATCCGCAATTGCGGGACTTCGGGTTTCGGGATTTCGGAATTTCGGATTTGCGGGAAGAAAATTACATTTTGAAGGAAATGAAGGCTTTCCGAAAATCAAGAAAACAACCAAAAACTCATAAATTTTCTAAAGGAAAAATGATAATTACATAAACCAAAAGGCAAAGGTGCGAGATCATACAAACAAGGTTTTAAGAATCTTGTCTTTTATTCATGAACTTACCTAAATACCTTTGTATTTACAAAAATTGGGGCTCCCATGATCATTTGATCACGGGATCTGTTGTACCTACAACAAATGGCGACTGGCTGGGAAGAACCAGTTATCTTTGCAAACAAAACCTTAGTCAAAGAAAGTATGTCAGCCCACTAATTTTTTAACCCGATATCTTAGAAAATGTTCACAAAAGGACAATCAATAAGTAGAATTACACATGAGATTGATATACTCCCATCCATGACCAATTTAAAGATAATGCAAATCTGATTAGGAGATCTAAGAAACAACAAGAACTTCTTTGCCATTATGTAATCATACGAAGACAACTTTAGATGAACCTGGGGGTAAACTTCATAATACTCTGGATATCCAAATCACACATCACCTCGACTTATTAATTGTTTTATTATATATAAATGATTCTTTTGGCAATGTAAACATATTTTTTTTTATATATCTTTTTCTTCTTCTTCTTTTCTTTTGAAACAAAGGGAAAGCTATACATAGGACCTTGTTGATATAAAACCACTGCCCTGACTTGGTGATCAGCTTTTGGTAATGCCATTCACAAACCTGACTTGGAAACTGAACAAGCCAACTCAGTAATGAGACTCCTTGTCTTCCAGCTGTGACACTGAAAGCAATTATCATGGCTTGGTGACCACATGCAGATAATTTCAATCCAAAATCAGACCCATGATCATGGAAGGGATTGCTTGTGATAAGACCCCCCTATCCTTATATGCAACAATGTCTTATAAAGAAATGAAAACATAAATTATATTAAGGTGTGAATTACAAGACACCACCATGGATTGGTGACCATATGATAGTAGTGTTACTTACTGATGCTTTGCAGATCATGAATGGAATGACCTATGGTAGGATCTTCCAACTTTTAGCAAACCGAAAATCATCTTCCAATTTTGGTGGCTTGGTGTGAAGATGTCATTCCACTCACATCTATGAACTTAATGGGCTGGCTTGAAATAAGATCCCCCATCCTGTAATCCACAATTATTAAGTAATAGTAATTTTCAAGGTGACTGTGATAGGATCCATAGCAGATAAAGGTTGACCAGGTGATTAAGATATGCTGTGCTATAATAATGAAACAAAAGACAAGAAAGTCAGTCACTTTCCACAACCTCAATTAAACAAATAAAGCATGTATAAGATGATGACTATGGTGGAAAGGTATCAATCAAAGTCCTGCAATTAATGACTGTCTACTTTTGTGAAACAAATTCTGACTTAGGTTGAGAAAAGCCAATATTGACAAAGCATTCCAAAACTTCAGTTCACATTATCATTGAGACAAGATGACCATCAACCATTACCAAATGTGTGGAGTTTATTTAAAAAGAAAATCAATAAAAGAAAACCCAATCAAAACAAAGAAAATGCAAAACACACCAAACTTATGTACAAAGTGCAGCAAGTTGTTCAAACAAAATACTTTTTAAGCAGAGAAACATTCATTGGATAAGTGTCAATGACCCCTTCCAATGTCTGCAACCGAACTGTACTTGGACCAATCTTTTCTATAATAATGAAAGGTCCAAGCCAAAGGCGCTGAAACTTGGTATAATTATTTTTATCCTTATTTTATGTATCCCATCTCAAAACCAAGTCTCCTACTAAAAATTCCCTATCAGAAGAGGATTTATCATCAAACCATCTCTTAAACATTTGTTGATGATGATATAATTTATTTTTAGCCACTTCCCTGTCTTCCTCCAACTTGAGCAAGGTATCAATTCTCTGCTGAAGAGGGGATGAATCGTCTTCCTGAATGGATTGGGCTAACTGTAATGAAGGAATGATAAGATTAGATGGTAGGATGGCTTCCTTACCATAGACCAGACAATAGGGTGAGTTTCCAATAGTTGCCTTTGGGGTGATTCGATCTGCTCAAAGAGCATTATAGAGCTGTGTGTGCCAATCTTTGTGATGAGAGGCTAATATCTTCTCCAAAATGTTTATTAGGTTTGTTAGCGATAAAAAATACACTGGTATTTTTGAGAGTGTTTTCTCTACTTTACTTAAACACACTCATTTCTAAATTTTTGACAATGTCTAGACCTCATTTTTCCCAATAAAATCTATCAGCTTTGATAAGCTCCCATAGGTCCCGTTGCTAAAGATTGCTTTGTCACTCTGTCTTTAACCTGCAATACAAAAAAGGCAAATAAATCTTAAACCTTAGTTTATGTTTTTGAGCTTCAAAGATAAAATATATATTATATATATATATTTTAATCCAAAAAATAGTGTGTGTGTGCACAAGTGTCAATGCTTAAGTATAACCTAGCCTATTAGGTTTTATGGTTTTATAGCCATTTCTTATGCCAAGTTCACAAAGCCAAGCTACGAGTAAAGTAAACATATCAAAGCCAAACTCCAAGTCCATATGTCAAAGCGTAGTCAATACTTAAGTCATCAAGTTCATGCAACATACTGCCCTTTGCCAAGTGAAGTTACAGGTGCCCTATGATTGATGTTTGTTTGGTTTTTTGGAACATTAGACAGGTCAAAGGCACCAGGCCACGAGGAAGTGTTAGGAGGAGCAAAGTTCATACATTTGCATGATGATATCACAGGTGTTAACCTCAGGAATGCTACCTCGAGGCCAGACGAGGAGTTCCATCATCAGTACACAGATTTTGTCGATGTCCTGTTCTGCCATAGACCTCACACCTCGATCCAATTAGTTTCCTTTTTGGGGATATGCTCTTAATCAATTATCTTGCAGGTGTCATTTGAGATAAAGGCAGAGTTGTTGAGAAAATTCAAGGGATGTGCTCTGATGCCAAATATTGGTTATGGGTCTAACAAGAAGACCAGACACTACCTGCCTAATGGCTTCAAGAAGTTTGTTGTCTACAACGTGCATGATCTCGATCTTCTTATGATGCACAACAGGACATACTGTACTGAAATTGCACATAGCGTTTCAACACTAAAGAGGAAATCAATTGTGGAATGTGCTACACAGCTTGATTTCATGGTGACTGGTTGATTTCTAACTTTGAATATTGCAGAGGATTCCTCATCGTCAATGGAAGGAGAGACTCCAAGATTTGTAGAGCATATGGATTCGGATGTGAAAGGGCTAATATTCATTGCTTGAATGAATTTGTTTATCCTGTCTAACTCGTTGTTGGTTTTTCTGTTCCTACCATCGAAATGTGATTTAAAAAAAAAAGAGGGGATGTTTTAAAAACTCATGTATCATGATCTCTTCAGAAATCCAGCCAGAATAAATCGATTGCAATCAGTTGTCAAATGTTTCGATTTGCAGAGATGTGCTTTTTCTTCTTGTAAGGGTGTTCATCGTTGGATATTTCACATTTCTGATAGTCATCTCCATTGCTTGGGGCACTATTGGATCATTGGTAATTATCATTTTACCATTATTTTAAAGTAGGGAAATCCTTCAGCGCGTCCTTATGGGCATGCTTATAAATGACAGTGTGGTGAAAAGGATTGAAGAAATCTATTCCAGGCTGCGTGGGCTCTTTTTATTGAAGAAGAGGCAGTATAGAGGCATCAATCTATAGAATAAAGGCAGTGTTGGGCATTTATTTCACATTTTGGGAGAATGACAACAGTAAAGGAGATTTCCTCAGATAATAATACTAAAGATTTTATTGGGGATACTCATGATGTTCTTGAACATGGTTCGGTTGATGATTATATTTTCCTTGAGAAATTAGACCACAATCGCTAAGTTGAAACTACCTTGCTGCAGCATCAAAAATCACCCTAAATTGGGCATTAGATCTATATTTTAGGTTTCAACTGTTGGGTTATTCATTCTACCTGCAAACATCAAAATTGGGCCTAAAAACTACATTTGGACAAACAGCTGCACACTTCCCATTGATAGACCTCATGTAGCAAGGAACAACATCTGCCATGGGAAGGGCTGTAGCAATTTTACAGTTTTTGGATGAGCATAGCCATTTCAGTAAAACAAAACTTTCGGTGTCTTAGTTGGGCTTTCACAGCTATTCTCAGCCACAAAAAGCAAAGCTTTCGGTGGCTTACAGGATCAAATCTTGGTTTCCCTAGCCACCGAAGTAATGATCAGGGCAGAGAAGCATATTTTTGCACAGATCTGAGTTTTGCTGATCCAAACACCTCGAGGATGATTTCTAATGCTAGATAATAATTAAGGGCATCAATATTAAGGTTCTGTTTCAGTTTTGAAGGTCCCAGCAAGGTGAAAAGATGAAGCTTCTTGTCTATTTTTGGCAAAGGATGGCCTATCAATCCTCCAGGTGGCATTTTCGACCTTATTCATCAGCCTTTGAAGGCTTGCTATAGCTGTCGAAGACATGAGGACTAGCAAGATGGTGGTTACCCTCTTAAATAGGATCCTTTCCTATTTTTCATGAATCTATTTTGACTCTCTATTTTTGGCATTTTTGATCCAGTTTTATAGGATCTGGAACTATTTTGTAAAGGCTATAAAGCCTGTAACTTCTGAAGAACAATGGTTCGATTTTGGGATACTCTACTTTACTGTATTTTGTGAGGAGACACTTTCTTTTATATATTGAGATACAAGCTTCTTTCACTGTTGTTAATCAGACTTCTCTTTTTCATACCTATTCTAGGCTTATGAGTTGAATTATATTCTTTAGCCGTGTTTACATAATCCATTGGTGACCGTCATCTTGCCTACTGATTTGTAAGCAAGGATCATAAGTAATCATTACTAGTTTTATTAACCCATCATATGTATATGTATATATATATATATATATATATATATTCTGGTTGATAGAGTCGGCTTCTTCATTCAGCTGATTAAACTACCTATCTGATTATAGCTTTTGAAAGCCTTGTCACCCTTGATATGCCTAGATTGTCTTGAGTAAGGAATTTAGTGAGTTGGTAATTCCATCTTGATGCAATTATCCATCCATCATTGAGAATAAGATTAAGTTACCAGGCATCTTCGAGCTACAACCTAGAAGAGTTTCCTGGAGTGATAACAAAGTTCTTGTTAGAAGATTCAGCAAGACCATTACCTTGTGGGTAATAATTGGCAGAAAATTTTAGTTTAATCCCTTTTTCAAGGGTGTACTGTGTCAAGTCAATTGAGGAAAAGTAAGATGCATTATCAAAGAGAAGATACTCTGGAGCACCAAACCTTGTAACTATCTGACTGTCAAGGAAAGAGATTACTTGGTTTGTGTTACACTGCCTAAGAGGGATTGCCTCTACACATCTGGTAAAGTAGTCAGTTGCTGTAAGGATGTACTTGTGTTGAAGGGAGGAGGTGGGATTAATTGGTCCAACAAAATCCAGTCCCCATTGCTGAAATGGAAACTGAATCGTTACTGGATGCAAAGGAAAAGCAGGTTTCTTGAACTTTCCTGCACACTTTTGACATGGTTCACACCTTCTAACATGAGCATAGGCATCCTTAAAAAGAGTAGGCCAATAATATCCAGCTCTGAGAATCTTGTGTGCTGTGGTTTCACTAGAAAAATGGCCTCTAGCAGGTCCTGCATGAAATTGGAAAAGAATGCCACCAGTCTCATTTTTCTCCAAACACCTGAGGAAAACACCATCATAATTTTTTCTAAACAAAAATCCATTAATAAATTGATAAGGCGTAGACTTTAATCTCAAATCTCTGCATTTTTTGAAGTCTAGGGTTTCAGGGGCAAACCCATGGTTCAGAAAAAATTTGATATGATCATACCAGTCAGATGCTGGAGTGTCTATGGCATTGACAAAACCTATAGGAATGTTTTCTTCCTGGTCCCATTCAGTTTGCTGCTGAAAAGGATCATTTGACTGGGCAGTAAGCAGGCATAAATCTTGCCCCTTTACAATATTCGTTGGCCTGATTTCCAGGTCATATTACTGCAAAGATGTCATCCAATGGGCTCTTTTCTCACCTAATTCCTTCTGGATGAGCACATTTTTGATAGCAGTGTATGGCACAATTACCTTCGTCCGAGATTTCAATAAGTAGGGACTATAATGCTTCACAGACTTGTAAACTGCATAAGCCCGCTTGTCAATTTGGGAGTAGTTAAGTTCAGCTCCCTTAAATGTTGAGCTCATGAAGGAAATTGGAATCTCAGTATCACTGTCATGCTTCTGTGTCAAGACAGCTGCATAAGAAAAATCAGTAGCGAAAGTATATAGAATAAAATATTTGTCAAAATCTGGGGACATCAGAGCAGGAGCTTTTGCAATGGCTTTCCAAATTTCAGCAAATGCATCTTTCTGTTCCCGTGACCAACTAAACTGTACATTTTTTTGACTAACTGTTGCAAAGGCTTAACAATTTGTGCAAAATTAGGAACAAACCTACATACAAAATTGATCTTTCCAAGGAATGATTGCATGGCTTTGCACGAACTAGGAAAACTGATCTTTGAAATAGCATCAGTGTGTTCAAGATCAATAATCATACCTTTGGAAACAATGAAACCTAGGAGCTTACCTTCTATCACTGCGAATATAGACTTCTTGGGGTTCAACGAAATTCCGTACTTCCTGCAATGTTCAAAAACCCGTTTCAAAGCAGATAAATGTTCATGTCGTTTCTTTGAATAGATAGTGATGTCATCTAGATATATTATGACAAAATTATGCATTAAACCTCTGAAATCTATGTCCATAGCTCTCTGAAATATGGCTCCTGCATTTATCAGTCCGAAAGGAATTCACCTGTAAGCGAAGGTACCCCAGGGGGTTTTGAAGGCTGTTTTTAGTTGGTCATAAGGGGCAACCATGACTTGGTTGTACCCTGAAAAACCATCCAGGAGAGAGAACATCTATGGCCCCTTTTGCAAAATCTGTTCCATGGGAGGAACAGGGTAGTTATCTTTTTCAAAAGCTCTGTTCAAATTTCTGAAATCGACACACAGTCAGATTTCCCCATTCTTTTTCCGAATAGGTACTAAATTTTCTATCCATTGTGTGTGTCTAACAGGGAATATGTTTCGGGCTGTCAGTAACTTTTCAAGTTCCTTTTTCACAGAGGGTTCCAAACTAGGATGCATCTTTCTCAGTTTTTGTTGGTACGGTTTCAGTTCTGGCTTCATGGGTATGTTGTGATGCATAATGCTAGTATCAAAGGTTTTCAGTTTGTCATAGGTCCAGGAAAAAACATCCTTGTATTCTTTACAGAGTTTGATGAAAGCTTTTCTTTCATCAACAGAGCAGTCAACTCCAAGGTTAATAAATCTGGGATTTTTTTCAGTACCAAGGTTGGCTGGCTCATAATTCAATGATGAACTTTGTGTCTTGCAGTTGGTCCTTTGTTTAAACTTGTCCTGCAGGTCATAAAACGTTTCTAGATTGATCACTGATTTTGGGATAATGTTTGAAGGATCAGACAGAGATCTTTCTTGTTCAGCTTCATCTATTGCCATGTATTGAAAGGTATCTTGAGCTGAGAGAAAGTCTAGGATCTGCTGGTCATCATCAAACACTTTCTATCTTGTAACATTATCAGGGATGGAAGGCCTGTACATGAGTTATATTGAAAAAGGTATCAGGTGACAAGCCTTCTGGTGGGATCAACCTATATGTAGTATTTGCTAAAAGGTCAGCATCAAAGTTCTGTGACCTAGGGACATACTTGATGTTTAATGTGGTGAAAGAATTGGTGAGTTCTCTTACCATCTTTTGATAATTAGTTAAACGAAGAGACAAATAGTGTATTTTGTTCCTTACCTGCTCAACTATAATTTCTGAATCACCATAGCATTCTAACACTTGTGCACCCATATCAATAGCTTTTTTGAGTCCCTGCACCAAATCCTCATATTCAGCTACATTATTTGTACATTCAAGTTCAAGTCTACAAGCAATCATGGTCTTGGTCCCTTTGGGATCAATAAGGATACAACCTGCACCAGCTCCATCCTTGGATTTGGAGCCATCAAAGAATAAAGTCCATGCAATGGGATCAATCCTAAAATTCGTATTAACATTATACACATTATGTACAATAGTTCCAGAGAATGGCACAGTAGTAACATTAGAAATCTGAGATTCATTTTGCATATTCTTTGGTGAAGAATCAGCTGGCAAATCTCCAAAAAAGGTATAAATGTAAAATGTTCAATGTGTGAGCTGAAATAACAAGCAGGTTCACTTGAATCATTGAGGTCAGTGACTGTCTGCTTCATAAATGGCTCCCTACTAATATTAATCTTGTTTGGTTGTCCATTGCAGGGTAACCACAGGTGAGACCAATCAGTGGCAAAATAGCCCTTTAGCTTTTCAGACCAGTCTCTACTCAGCCACATCCCATAGGATTCAGGGATGTCTGCTACAACAATGTCAATAGTATGGTGAATTCGAGGATCATCAAACAATGTCAACAACACATTTCTCAATCTTCCCACTACTCTTACTTTAGATCTGTCGAGTTGGACAATCTGGGTAGGACAGGGTTCCCAAGTGGCATTAAATTTTCTGTAGACAGAGAGTGGCATTACATTGGAAGAAGCACCAGAGTCTATCATGCAATTGTGCACATTTCTGTTGAAGATTTCAAAGGTTAGCAAGAAAGGAGGTGTCCTCTTGCTTCCATATTTCTGATCTTCTGGTTTAGTGAAAGAGTCTAAGTTGTTATTCTATGATTCTCTTGGTTGATTGATTATCATGCTTTTGGGTAAAGAATCCCTCATAGAAGGGATTTTCAGAAGTTCAAACAAAGAGATATTTGCTTTGACTCTTTTCAAATATTCAACCAAACTGTATTTCAATTCAGGAATAACTGCATCCTTTTGAGGAACAATTTTGTTTTTGTTGGGAGGTGCTATTGAAGATGATGGTTCTTGAGCAGGTTTTGGTCTAGATCTAGTATTGTAAGGATGTTGAACATTGAACATTGTCTCAGGTTCTTCTTCTTCTTCATTTATTGGGAGTTCAGAGAAATAGCTAACAGTATTGATTTGTGGATCCTCTTCTTCATCTTCTCCTTCTGGTAAGTGTGGATCTTGGCCTGTTTGATCATCAAAAGGTTCATGGACATTTTGTAATTCAATGGAAAGAGCTTTGAAAATGGAGTAGATCTCCTCAGAGGTCAATCCTTCATTAGGATTCAGAGGTGGTGGATTTTGGGGAGGTTGATAAGGTCTCCTAAAAGGTGGCCTTACAAAACCTCTGCTATTATTTTGATTCTCATTTCTATTCTTTTTTAGATCAACCATCTCATTTGATATTTTCTGGAGGAACTTTTTAATGTCAGTCATTTCAAAGGGATCTTTGTTTTGGGTAGTGGGCTTGGGAGCATTATCAATTTTCTTCCTAGATGTGGAAGTAGAGGGTTGTTCTTCTACAACATCAGGATTATCTTTCAGATAATAGATATCCTTTTCAACTTGAATGGCTTCAGCATAAGCTTCAAACAAGTTGTCTTTATGTGCCCTTTTGACCCACATTGCAATAGGAATAGAAAGACCCTTTTCATAACAGGAAACCAAAAGCTGTTCTACTAGAAGAACAGTGGCAGGGATTCTATTCTTTAGGTAAGAAAATATTTGGTTGTAATCTTTAACCCTTTCTTTACCTTTCATTTTCATGGAAGATAACTCCAAAAATAAATCCTGTGGTGTTTTGTCATCCCCAAACTTCTGGATAAATAATTTTTCAAACTCATCCCATGATGTTATGGTTCTGGCTTCCAAGGAAAAATACCATGTGGATGCCTTTCCTTCAAATGTGTAAGGGAAAAGTCTAAAAACCACATCCTCATGGATAACACTCCTAAGTCTAATGGCCTACATAAAGGTTTTAATGTTATCTAATGCAGGTGACTTGTCATCTGGGTTGAATTTGGGAAGCCATTTTTTCAGGTTTTTTTGGTAATCTATGTTGATCCCCAAGTATGAATACAACATCTTGGTCGAACAAAGGTTTGTTCTGGCCTTCCCCAGCCATAGGTTGTTGTTGTTCTTCTTCTAATGAAGAGCTATAAGAATGTTCACTTTTAAATGAGGAGGATGATGATGAAGGAGGAGAGGGTGGTGGTCCACCTAAAGCAGTAGTGTGTGAGGCTTGTTCTGTTTTAGTAAACAATAAATCAAGATCAAATTCAGGGAGCTGCTATTGGTTTGATGAATGATTTTGTTCAGTATCCTGCTGTGCCGAATTTGGATTATCTTGATTATCTTGAATATTTGCCTGTGGATTAGTATTTTCTTGGTGATTTGCTGCTAATCCTTGATTTCTCTCTACAGAGAGCCTCTGCTGTAACCTGGCAGCACTTTCATTAGACCTTTTGAGTATCTCTTCAATTAATATAGGTCCTCTAGTGGGTTATATAATAATGACGTCCCCTATTCTAGGATCTTGGTGAGCTGTAGGGGTAGCAGGGATAGTATTAGGATGTTGCACCAGTTGCTCAATAGAAATAGATGCTTGTGTGTGGCTACGGGTGACAATCGATATTCTTGTTGGAGGATATTTCTGAGTGTTCTGTTTAGGCATAGCTTACTGTTGGCCCTCCTTCTAGCGCCATTTGTTGAGGCCTCGGGTGTGCAGGGTGTGCAAGGTGCTGGAATTGGTTCCTAAACTCTCAACAGAGGGGGAAAACCCAGACTGAAAGGCTTCAAAAGGCCCTACGCAAGGACAGTTATATCCTAGCCTGTTTGGTGTAGTGATCTCCCACAGATATTCAGCCTCCATTAGCACTCTAAGAGTTGGCAGGTTTTGATCCAAAGTATCAGTTCTCTAATGAAGAAAACAAAGTGTAAAAAAAGGTCTTAAACAAAAATCTACTTGTAAGAATCTAAACTAGGTTAGATCTATCCTAAGAAGGTGTTTCAAAATAAGTGCAGATCAGGTTGATGTATGAATAAATAAGGTCATTTATCAATTAAACAGAAATGTAGAAAAGATAAATGACTTATACTGCTCAAGTTGTAATTAATTAATGAAAATCAACTAATGGAAAATTGAGGATTGTTATGCATTCAAAACTTAATTTGTAATTGACATGTTAATTGAAAAATTAACACCATTTGTAACTTACTGAAAGAACCATTTGCAGAAATCAATAAAAGATTTTAATAGAATAAACTCTTTAAAACCTTCATAAATACATAGAACATAAAGTAATGATAAACCAGAACCGTAGATTACTATGTTTAATAAATTTCAAAGATTAAAACAGTATCAGATAATCAACTTGGAGGAAAATCACATTCATCAAATAAACTTGAAAAATAGACAAAAGTGGATCTGAAAAATAACTTTACTGTATTTAATGACAGTCTATAATAAATTACAAGCTTGTATCAAAATAGAGCATTCCCAACCTCTCCTGCAGATTTTGTCCTCCAAATTCCATCCTCTCTCTCTACGAGAGATCATCTCTTTTAAATAAGAGTTATAAAATAATAATACAAGGAGTAAATTCCCAAAAACCAGGATTACAAAATAAAAAATAAACTAATGGCCTAGAAAAACTTGCCACTTGTCCCAAATATCTAACAACTCATCCACATTCGGATAGTTAGCTGATTCTAGCCCCAGTTGGGCATTACATTCAAATATTTCCATCTCATTCTTAGCTAACTTATGCCAAATGTGAATGTAGATGTGGATCTTTCCTTCAATGCTGACTGGTTTCCTAATCAGTTGTTCCACATCAATAATGTTGACCTGCTCAAGATGCTGAATTTTCTTCTTGGTCTCTTCAAACCTGTGCTCAACTTGCTCAACCTTCAACTTAGGCAGGCAAGAATCCTCAATGAGCTCCATGGCATTAAAGTGTATAATCTCCATGATGTTATCTACTGCATACCATCGTCTGCTGCATATAGCCCGTGCTTTCTTAAGGATTTCTTCAACTGATTCATTAAGCTCGAGCCAAGTGTCCAATGCAGATCTAACATTCTTCAACTGGAAATTGCTGAGAATGGGGATGCTTCTTGGTATATCCTTGATGTATCTCTTCCACTCAATAATGTTTTGATTGGCCTGTGAGGCTTGGAGCCTTTTAGCTTTCTGCCCTTCAAGGACACTAGACATCTTACCAAAGGTGATATAGGTTTCCCTAACCTCATCCAAGGTGTTAAATAGTTTCTCCAATAACTTGTGATGCTCTTCATTTACTTGAAGGACCAAATCCTTAAATTCCTGGGAAGACAACTTAAAGAAAGTAGATGAGGCTACACTTGCATTTGCATCCTCACATTGTTTTTGCAGTAAGGCTATCTTCTGTGTGTTGGTAGAATTTTCAGTTTGTACATCCCGAAGTTCAGCCTGTAGAGAATTATTGTTCCTCTCCAAATCTCCTAACCTGTCTTCCCATAGTCTCATGAGATCAACAACATAATTCTCATGTTCTTCCTTGGTATTTACCAGCTCCTCTTCCAGCCTTTCCAATTCCTCTTTCTTCTGATCAATCTCTCTATTCAGTATCTAGATTGAATCAAGGCTTGCACCAGCAAATGCCCCTAAGGCTGTGGCTATTTCAATTGCTCCTGTCTGGGGGTCATTTTCTTGCTGAGCCCATACTATCTGATTAGCAACATATACTTCTAATCCATATTGATCTATGCTCCTTTTCTTACTCCTGTTTACTACTTCTTTATTATCCTTACTGTAGTAGTAATGCCCAAGAGGGACTACCTCATCATCTTCATAGTCAGTTATTATTTTAGAAGTAATTTAAATAACATTCTCTGTTGAAATCAATGAAGGGGTTTGAGTGACCATGGGATTGGGTATAGGCATGGTAACTTGAGGGGTAGTCAAAGGGGTAGAGACAACCTGAGGGACTGATGGGACAATGGTTGGAGAAGGGATTGAAGTGAAGGCTTCAGAAAGTGGAACTTGATCATCCTCAACAGTTAATGACAAGGAAGGAATTGAGGGTAGCTCTTCCACAGTGGGTAATGATAAAGTAGATGTTGGTAATGGCAAGGGGACAGTCGAAGACTGGACTTCTGCAATAATGGATGGGGAAATGGAAAAAGGAACTGAGTTTTCTGAAAATGGGGTGGCTCTGAAAGTCAAAGTATGAAAGAGTTGTGATATAGAAAATGGTGGGATAACTCCTGGGGATAAAATAGAAATATCATGAATAGATGACAACAACAGTGATGAAGCTATGATGTCAGGGATAGTGGTCACCTCCAGTAGCTATTGATCTGAAAAATAATGATCCATCTCAATGGTATCCAGCAAATCTGTGACTGCTTGTGAATCTTCAGTTACCTGTTCAGTCACTTTCTCAATCACTTATTGAATTACTCCTTCAGTTGCTTCTTGAGTGACTAATACTGAGGGATCGGGTCCATCATCAACATCACTGTCAATGAGTTCAATAGTTGGAAGCTGTGATGAAGGGATCTGAATTTTCTATCTTTTGGCTGGGTTGACCTCAGCCAATACCAAATCATCAGCTACCCGAATAGCTGCAGCAGTTACTTGAACATCCACAGTAAGTTTAGGGGGTTCAATAGTTTGAGTGCTCAATACCGAAGTTAGGTTTGCTAATTCCTGCTGGAAATGACGAGATATTTGCAATAAAGCTTTAACCTGCTTAGTTGTTTTCACTTGAGGAGGATCCTCCAAGGGAGATTTACCTTTATCTCCATCTGTATAAGTAAGCATTAAAGGAGTATTAGCCTGCTGGAGCTATTTCTGTTCTTTATCTCTTCTGACTTGTTCAATTAGATTCATATCCATTGTTCTTTGCCTGTAGACTTTAGTTTTAACTTATATCTGGTATGCCATAATTTGATGCTGTTCTACTATACTCTTGGCCCTAACCAAGACCTCAGAAAATGTATTGAGTCCTTGGTAGATGGAATCATTTGGGACTTCTTCATTAATATAGTCCATCTTCATGTGATATTGTTTGAAATGTGCATCCTGGAACTTCTTAGGATCATGCTTTCTTTTGGGGGTTTTACCCAACTTCAAAGGGGCCATCTGATCACCAAGCACTGTAGCCCAAGTTGAGGTGGGGATGACTAAAGGCCCAAGATTTAAAGAGAATTTAGGCCAACCCCTCTTTTTGGGACCAATGAGCTTCTTGTAGACACCATCAATGACAGTTTTATAGGAAACTTCTTGAATGACCAGCCTGTCAGGCACTATTCTGGGAAGAAGGTGGACAATGTCACTTCCCCAGACTCTGATATATGAGAAAGACTCATATACATACCAATCACCAATTGTATTGATGAAGGTCCTAGCATCAGCTGAAAAGGCGGGATCTTCATGTCTGAATATTTTGAAATAAATAGTGCCCAAGAAATGGTCACAAATGTCATAGAGCAGGGGCACATAATTACTTTCCCACAATACAGAATGATATATATGAATTGGTGTAGCTTCAGGGGTCCAATTCCATCCCAAGTTAGGATATTGGAATTCAAAAGAAAAGACATCAAGGATAAAGGATGACAAGTAGAAGTGTGGCTTTCTCAGGGCAGGTGCCTTTTGATAATCCTGGATGGCTGTTTTGAGTTCTGAAGACAGGATAGATGCCCAAGGAAAATATTCACCGGTTTTTAAGACATGATGAGCTATTGGAGCCCATTCCATTTTTAAAACTGAACAATTAGGAAGGCCAAAGAGCTTGCAAAGCATGGATGCCAGTAAAGAGTAAGGCTCCCTAAACCAAATAATCGGGTAGAGGTTATCATCCTTCAGCACAAAACTACTAGGTTTAATCATCCAAGATTTCATCATCTCTTTGAAATTGTACCTGGTTTTAGAGGATGTTATAAATTCAGGGCTAAGGGTTTGTGCAGCCGGCTTTAGAACAAAATCCATGATAAAGACTTCGGGATGGAAGGTTGTCAATTGTGACCTGGTGTTGTCATTGAATGACCGATCTTTAGGGTTGGCATTATCTACAATCCATTTAACAGAGTCTGTGTAAAGTAAGACAACGATCCGAGCAACAATGGCATGGATTTGGGAATACCTAATCTTCTCATACGCAGGTTTGTCTTCCTTAATGTCGGAAAGGTCGTCATTATAAAAAATTGAGTAGATTTTGGCCCAATCCATTTGGTAGGTTTCAGTGACCCTCTCGCTGGTGTCTGAGAAGATACTGAAATTGGGGTCTTTGGTCAGTGAATCCTTGTTAAGTGTCTTAGATCGAGTATTTCGAGACATTTTGGCGAAGAGTGGAATTTATAGTAAAATAAATAAAACGAATATCAAAACCTAACCATAAACAGGAAAACCTTAAATAGCAAATGCGAAAATAACAGCAAACCAACCTGAAAATGTCTACAAAATCATGAAAATGACCTTGGTAAGAAAATTGCAGTAAAATCCACATAACAGAGTGAATTTCCGGCAGTAAAAATGATAAAGAAAAATAGGAAAAATCGCATATTTATCATTTTTTGGTCGGATCAAATCTGGACCTTAGGTTTAAAAGAAACGAATGGCTAAGATTAGCCACTATGGGATGCGGGATCGGGTTCACAAGTTTTATTTTAAAATTTTATTAAAAAATCCCACAATCTGCAATCCGCAATTGCAGGTTGTGGGTTTGCAAATTGCAAAACAACAGATAAAAGTGTTTTCGAAATCCGCAATCCAAAATTTCGGGTTGCGGGAATGAAAACAATGTTTAAAAAAAAAATAACTTTCCTGCATCCTGCAATCCGCAATTTGCGGGTTGCGGGATTCGGGATCACACAACGCGGTTTATTAACATAACGAATTTCCGTAATCCGAAATCCAGAATTTGTAGGTTTCGGGTTGCGGGATCGAGTTTAGAAAAATAATCACACAGTGTTCCCGCAACCCGCAATTTTGGGTTATGGGTTTCGGGTTGACGTATTTCCAAAATAAAGAACAAATGATTCCCGCAATCTGCAATTGTGGGACTTTGGGTTTCAGTATTTCGAGATTTCGGATTTACGGGAAGAAAACAGCCAAAAACTCATAAATTTTCTAAAGGAAAAATGATAATTACATAAACCAAAAGGCAAAGGTGCGAGATCATACAAACAAGGTTTTAAGAATCTTGTCTTTTATTTAGGAACTTACCTAAATACCTTTGTATTTACAAAAATTGGGGCTCCCATGATCATTTGATCATGGGATCTGTTGTACCTACAACAATATGTTATCAAGACCTCCAACAAATGCTTATATTCTTATTCAACAAAGTCCTTTGGTACATTCAAGTTATGTTGAACAATACACTCAGGATGAAGATTACAAAGAAGTATATGAATCACTAAAAGATGGCTCTCAAAATGAAGAATTGAATTATAATATTCATGACAAGTTGTTGTAGCATCTTGGAAATATCTATATTGCACAAAGTGAAAGAGTACATGTGATAAGAGAAGCTCACACTTATCTCATTTTAGGACACTTTGGTGTAGTGAAAACTGTAGCACAATTACAAGAGTTTTGCTGTTGGCCTCGAATGAATGGTGTCCAAGTATATAAAATGATGTGTTATGTGTGCAACAAGTAAGCCAAGTAGCAAAAAGTTAGGCTTGTACACTCCACTTCCTGTTCCTTCTAGTCCATGGGAAAGTGTTTCAATGGATTTTGTAGGAGGGTTGCCAATGTCTATAAAAGGACATGATTACTTATATGTTGTTGTGGATATATTCAGTAAAATGTGCATTCTAATGCATTGTAAAAAGAAGATCACAATTGAGATGACTGCTCATTTGTTCTTCCAGTATGTATGGGTCCATTTTGGACTACCTACTTCTATTATTTTTGATTGAGATTCCCGCTTCCTTGGGAAATTTTGGTCATATTTATGGGAACTTATGGATACAAATTTAAAGAAGATCACAATATTTCATCCACAAATTGACGGACAAACTGAAGTGGTCAATCAGATACTAGTACATCTTCTTCGAGGATATTGTGCCAAGCATCCCAAGTTGTGGGATGAATAGTTACCTTATGTTCAAAATGCCTACAACAAAGCTATGCACTCTTCGACACAAAAGTCTCCTTTCGAGACATGTTTTGGTTATTTTCCAAAGTCTCCCTTAGACTTTGTTTATGGGAAAGATCTAGTGGGATATGGTCAAGTTGATGCGGATAAAGCTTTGAAGTTTATTCAACAGATCCAGTTAATACATCAAGCAATACAAGAACAATTGGAATCAAGTTAGACCAAGTATAAAGAAAGACATGAAAAACATCGGGTGGATCATCATTTCCAAATTGGTGATCGAGTATGGCTTCATATCAGCAAAGACCGACTCCAAGGTGAAGGTAGAAAGTTGAAACCTATCAGGTATGGACCTTTTACAATTTTGGATCAAGTTGGTAACAATGCTTTTCGGTTAGATTTTCCTCCTTATATGCAAATGTATTCCGTTGTTAATGTGGAAAACTTAAAACTGTATGAGCCTCCTATGATTGTGGACTAAGATGAACAGGTTCAAGTACCTTCTGTAGATGAGTTTTCTCTTGAATATCTCAATGAGCTTCATGAAGATGTTATACTTGGAAAGAAGGTCAGATCTTCACGAAGAGGTGACATGTAATTTCTTCGTATGGGGCTCAAAGGAATGCATCCAAGAAAATCACGGTGGACAGAGACCAGAAGAGTGAGGGAGCTGTACCCTCACCTGTTTTTTGAATGATATCATGCTTTTGGTGGCCCAAAAGCTTCCTAGTGGGAAGGTTTGATCAAGGAGGATATCATATTTTGATCAAAATGAAAGTATTTAAAATTTGTAAATAATATTACAGACGTGCAGAGCTCGTCACCAACTTTCCGGAAATGCTCGTTTCGTGTGAAACGACCTCTGGACTCAAAATATATAGAGTTTCAAAGATTCAGAAAAAAGGTAAAAAATGGTGTAAAGAAGGGAAAAAGGGCCACATGGCACACCCACATGGTGCCATGTGGCATGGAAAACTCAACAGTATTGACACATGGCATCCCCACAGGGTTCCACGTTGATAGGTTTGGACAAAATAGCGCATATGTGGACCAATCAGGGACTGCCATGTGGTAGCCCTGTTGGCCACTAGTTGTACATTTTATCAAAAATTGGGGGAGACCATGGGGATCGAACCGATGACCTCCATGTCCACTAAGCCTTCACAGAGATCTCCTATCCAGGGCTCCCTCCGGTGTCACTTAATAGCTATAGGGTATAACTACTATTTAAGTTTGAAAGGGTTCATTGTTTGGAAAAATGAACAGGATCGAGGGCTAGGCCCTCGACCCCATGACCAACACCGAGGCCATGGAAGTGCCAACACATAACCAACAATGAAATGCCAACTCACAAGCCAAGTCATAACACATAGCATAACCGACGGAGTACAGTGCCAAATCAACAAATAAATGGACCAATACAATACACCAACTAAACAATAAATAACGCGGAGTCGATGGGGATGGATCCCATGACCTCCGCCACAACGTTACACTGGCTTACCACTGGGCCAACGCCCATTCGTTGGGTGGTAAGTGATGAAATATTGTTAAGAATTTGTGGCGGAAATCACTGCATGGACCTCCATTCGCACCCACAAACCACCCAAAACCACGCTTTTGGAACAGAGTTTGAGACGGTAGACAAGGTACCATTTGCATAGAGTTCGAGGACCATACATGTCCTATTTTGCACAAATCCTGAGGCCAAGTTTATGCATAGATATCGAGGTCTCTACAGTCATTAATGGGCATGCTTCCTGAGGTGGGATTCCGTATAGTTCCAGGTATAGGTTGTCTCGATTTGTGTGCCAAAGGAGGCCTCATGCATACATAGTCGAATTTATACTCATTTTCTCAGAATTTCGAGAGGAACATAGTGCTGCAGTCTGTCTATGAGTTTGACTGATAGAACTCAGAAGTGTTTCCAGAAACTCATATTTGTAAGCTTTGAAGACTTGACAAGATCGGCCTTCTTATTGGAAGTGGCCCAGAGACGTAGTCTAAGAAGAGTGAACTCCGTTATCATCTACTGTCTTCAATTTATAGTTTGCATATCTATTTTATTTGCTTATGTGTTTGATTTGAGCATTTAAAATTCATCTTTAAAGCCATTTTTATAAGTATTAAAAGGAAAATTTCACATGCTATTTTATGGTTAAAAAGATCTTGAAATATTTTCAGATAATTGCTAGATTTTGATCACTCGATTTGAGGAATGCCCCACCTTTGATGTTTAAGCACTTTGATGATTTTGAGAGAGTATTATTAATAAATGCTCAAGGTGGAGAATGACCTAGCTTTTGAGGATGTTTGCTTGGATTATTTCACTTAGACTAGGGTATGCCCTCTTTCCTTGAGATATTTTGGAGATGGTTGGTAACTAATTCCATTGTTTATTGATTGTTGAAATTTTCTTATCGAGTTAGTTACTTGTAACAAGTGGATCTAACCACTTATGCTATTATTGGAAGGATTTTTTGAGAGAATTGTGGATCTAAGAGAGAATTATTATTTTATTGTAAAGGACGTTGAGCTACACTCTCTATATAAATAATAGCCATTCTTCATCTATTTTCATGGTTGATTTGTGAGGGTCTCTCTCCTCTTGGAATGCTATTGTATATTGTTTTGGAGGCTCTAATGGAAATTCTTGGGTTCTCTCTTTTTAATGTGAAGCACATATTTTGGATTTTTAACTATTGTTGATGTGTGCAAGGAAAAATATATATACTACATGGAAGTGGTTCAATGTGAGGAAATTTTCCTTGTTTCCCCACTTTGATGTCTTAGTTTTGAATGTAATATATTACATCTATAATCTTTCTAAGACTTGTTTGCTTAACAATTCATTGTAGGACACACCCTCATAGTATGGTTCGGGTGTGACACCTTGGTCCCTCTAAGTTATTTAACATTATTTAAAAAGTTAAGGTGAATTGTGGCATGTATATCAAGTTTGTTTACCTTACCTATTCATAAAATAACCCTATTGGATTGATGACCCTAGACTTCCTTCCCCCTATATTGGATATCGACTAGTCCTTTATCTTCCATCACCCCATTTTTTATACTACAAAAGACAAAAAACAATGTTTTGCTAAGTTATCTCTTCCCATCCCTTTAAGCCTCATTGTTTATGGCTGCTTATACTATTCTTGAGGTTTTCTAGAAAGACCTAGGTTCTGCGTGGTTCGAGGAACCAACAAAACCCCTTTTCACTGGCCCTTTTGGAAACAACCCGCGAAAAGACTGAGGTCTCACCTGAGGTGAAGATATGGGGGGGGTTGTGGAATCAGGTTTCCACAACCAGGTGATGAGCGCTTGACAAAATGACGAGCAACATGCTACAGGACTCGTGCTGAGAATTGGGGACTGCATGAAGTTCACCTTCTTCGCGGTTAACACTTAGACTATCACACCTCCAAGGACTGCGCGATGTGGAATGGTTCTTCGACAATAGGACAACACCACAGAGGTATGCGCTTCCTTCCAACACTTATGCAACTTTGATAGGTATTACTTAGTGTAAAAGGACTCATTCAACAACATAATAGCTTGCAACCCTTGCGAACTTACACACTATAACAAACAACAGTGTAATTATGCACTTCCGGTGCTGCGCCCAGGGAATCGCACTATACAAAATTCACTGGTCAAGTGTCCACCCGTTTGACTTATGCATTCAACTGACTTAGAAATACTTATGCAATTAACATTCATTCACACATGTGGCTACTTAACATATTATTCCCATCATTATCCTTATGGAAAATACATATAAAAGAAAGAACACATGACCTCATAAACAAGATATTAACCATTCAGCATAAACAAATACATAGATTCAAGCACATAAGCAATCACATAAAACAGATTTAACATGGTTCAACCCCCAGGATGGGAGCCACATCCATAGAAACTGTTGTTGTATTACTTATGGGAAGGGTACAACAGTTCCAGTCTGCGTACTCAGCTGCAGACTTTCTTCTCTCTCAGTAGGTCTCTACGCACGCAACTTGCAGATCCTTTTACAATCGCCTTCAACAATAACAAGACAAGTATTACTCAAATATTCAACAATGAAGATTATTCAACAACCATTTCCCTTACAAAAATGTGCCTTTTTATAGATCGTGCCCGTATGTCACACTTTTACAATCAAGTGGGCCAAAAACACTAAAGTTACCCAAAAATGTCGCGGTTACCCGCCGAATCAGCCTGTCGTAATCAACAGCTACTCCACATGCTTCTGGCTGTTCTGCTGGACCACTCGCAGCCCACACGCCCTTCTCACAACCGCATCCTTCCTTAAATGGTTACAATGCGTCGTGGTGTGTCGCTTTCCATCCCTCTGGCCTGCCTGTCGCTGTTGACCCGGTGGCTTAGGTTCTAACTGTTTTTCGCCACTCTCTTGACAAGTCGCTTTCATCCGCCTTCATGCTGCTCCATACCCAATCCCGAGAATCAAGGAGTCGTTTACCCAAATAGGTCGCTTTTGCAGCTCAACCTTTCCTTACATTCTTTACCCAAAATAGGTGCCCTACTGGCACTGCGCAGTGCTACCACTTCGCGGAGCTGGCACTTAGCCGTGCGGTTCTTACCTTCCGATGCTACGCTGCACTGTGACTTTGCAGCTTCCCAAAACTGTCTTGCCAAAAATGTCCCTAACACTTACATGTGGCTTATCCCCGAGCCACTTTCCACTTCTGGTTCCATGAGCTGCTCTTCCTCCTGTGGAGCTATTTTAATAGCGAACTCTAGATACATTGCGCTCAGCTTAGCAACCATATCCTTGGCATCCTGTTCAATTACGTTGATGGTTTCCAACACATTAGGTGTTAAGTCGTCTTGAGTTTTCTCTTGCACTGAATCCAGTGCGTCATGGAGTTCTCTCAGTTTTTCTTTAATCTCTTGCGTTAGTTCATGGGCTTCCTCCTACAGGGGTTGTGACTTGTCTTCGGCTTCAGCCTCCTGTTCTCTTAACACTTGAAGTTGTCTTTTTATTTCTTTGACTTCTGGAAATCTACGGAGTCTGTCTATTGGTAGCAAGGTCTTAATCTCCGCTTTTAGAGCGTCTAACACTGCCTGCTTTTCCTGCAAACTGGTTTGGACCTGCAACAACCCAGGGTTCTCTTGTAGTGTAGTAAACACTCTCGTAGCTTCGTCTAGCAAGTGTTGACACTTAGCCACTTCACTAGATATGCTTTATGCGGTAGCTTTCACTTCGGCTGCTCTGAGCTCTGCCTGATCTGGTGGTGTCTTTGGTTGATTCTCTACTTCCAAGGCGGAAACCTTCACCTTGTAGTCTATCTCCATGTCTGCCATTTTAGACTTAAGATTGCTGATTACTGGTCCGATCTTCTTTATAGTATCCGTGATTTCTGGCTGCTAACTTCGAATTTTTTTTTTCATGCGCACCTTCGCTCCTCGATTAATGTTGCGCGGTTGATGCATTCTTTTCATCAAAATTCGTGTATCAGACCAAAACTGTGTACAAGCTCTTTTGAATTTCTAGTGCCCAATTTCAACTGTACTTGACGCTTAGAAATTTCCTTCTCTTCTAATCATTGAGAGTTCTGCGAAGTAGGACTATCACGATAGGGTTTTATTCTACTTCCATTCACCAAACCTGGTAAGTTATCTCCGGCTAATGTGGCTAAATGAACTGCACCACCGTTAGTAACATGAATAACAATATATGGGCCAAGCCAATGCATTTTAAATTTGCCAGGAAATTTCATAAACTTGCTATCATATAGGAGGACAAGGTCACCTACCTAAAAGGACTTGTTCTTGATATGGCGATCATGCCATGCTTTTTATCTGTCTTTTTGCACTCACTAGTGAAAGCCTGTGATGAAGCGATCTTCCTCCAATCCAACCAAGTGTAGACGCCTTTCCTCTATTGTCTCTTGATATTCCATGCTTGTGAATGCAACTATCCTTAAGATTTGTACAATATGCTCCATCGGCATCACAACTTCCTATCCATAGGCCAATCTGAAAGGTGTATGGCTTGTCAACTTCTTGCACGTGGTCCTGTATGCCCATAACACAGCTGGAATGCGCAGATCCCAATCATCCTTGTTTACATTGCATACCTTTGTCAACGCATTCTCCAGTACCTTGTTGAAAGATTCAACAGTTCCATTAGCTTGAGGATGGTACGGTGTACTTCTTTGATGATAAATGCGGAACTCTTCAGTAAGGGCTTCAATAGTTCTGTTCAAAAAGTGAGTCCCTTGATCACTCATTAAAATCTTTGGGCATCCAAATCTAGTAAGGATGTTCTCGAAGATGAACAGCGCAACAGTAACTGCGCTATAGTCCTTCACTGGTTTAGCTTCTGCCCATCTGGTGAGGTAATCAATCGCGGTGATAATGTATCTTGCACCATTCGTCTTTCCTGGTGAGTTAATAGGTCCCACGAAATCAATAGCCCATTTGTCAAATGCTTGTAGTGTCAACTGTGGTTTTAACGACATTTCATCTCTTCGCGATGATTTTCCTATTCTCTGACAGACATCGCAACTCTAGCAATGTTCCTTTGAATCTTTATCGATTGTAGGCCACCATAGCCTTGCTCTCAATATCTTCTCCATAGTGGCTTTCCTACATAGTGACCTCCTGATACACCTGAATGTGCATCAACCAATATAAATGGCTTCTCATGCTCTAGTACACATCTACGTAGCACATCATATGGTCCCAACTTGTATAGTTGTCCCGCGATTATGGTGAAGTCTGTTGCTTTGACTACCAGCTGCTTCTTCTGCTGCGTAGTGAACTCTGTAGGTTCCAATCCTATAGTAAAAAAGTCTACAATATCTTTGTAATAATCACCCGCGACTTGTATGGAAAATAACTGCGCATCAGGCAGATTGTCTTCGAGATTGGTGGGTTCTTCACTTGACTCAATCCTTGAGAGGTGGTCAGGTCCTAAGTTCAATCTTCCTGGATTAACCACAATTTCAAAATCATACTCTTGGAAGAGTAGTAGCCATCTACATATTCTCCCCACCTAACACTGGTTTATTGACCAGATACTTCAAAGTGGAATGGTCAGTAAACATTGAGAATTGCACACCCAACAAATAGTGTCTAAATTTCTGCAGTGCACACACCATAGCTAGACCTTCTCTTTTTGTGGTCGTATAGTTCTTTTCAGCTGATGAGAGCTTTCTGCTCGAAAACACAATGGGATGGTCAATGCCTCCCTCTCCTGGTTTTGCTAGCACCACACCATGTGGAATGGACGAAGCATCAACATGTACATGAAATTGATTGTCCCAATCTGGAAAAACAAGGATAGGCACAATTACCATTTTTCCTTTAGTGTGTCTAGGCCTTGTTCACATTCTGTGTTCCATATGAACTACACTTCCTTCTTCAACAAATTCTCCATCGGCACGATTATCTACGCATAAACCTTGATGAATTTTCTATAGTATTGCATATGTCCCAATGTTATGCGAAGTTGTTTCACTGAAGTCGGTGCAGGTAAATTCACAATAACTGCGATCTTTGTAGGATCAACCATTAGGCCTTGTCTACAGACAATGTGTCCCAATAGAATTCCATAGGGCACACAAAAGATACATTTAATCAAATTCAAAGAAATCTGATGTTGTTTGCACCTAGCTAACATCATTCTAAGGTTCTCATAGTGGTTCTTCAGTAAACCAAAGACAATCCAATCGTCAAAATCAACTTCTAAGAACTTATGGATAAAGTCTTTGATTGCAACCACAACAACTCTGTAAAATATATCGGGTGCATTCTTCAATCCAAAAGGCATAACTGTATACTGATATGATCCCCATTCAGTAGCAAATGTTGTCTTGTGCCTGTCTGCTTCATCAATCCTAATCTGATGGTATCTAGAAAATCCATCAGTGAAAGAATAGGCCTCATTTCCTCCAACATTATCTAATACTTCATCTGTAAAGGGAGTAGGAAATGGGTCATGCAACGAAGCATCATTCAACTTCCTCAAATCTACGCAGATTCTGATTTCACCTTTTGTCTTTTTATCTTGGATAACCATCGGGCTTATCCACTCTGACTCTTCAACTGGCTCATTGATCCCTGCATCAAGCATCTTATCAATCTCTGCCTTTACTCTTTCTTTATATCTGGGGTTCAGTCGATAAGGTCTCTGCTTAACAGGATTCACGCCTGGCTTTGGAGGTATCTTCATCACTCCCAAGTCGCCCAAAATGCCTTTCATTTCGACAAACTTAGTTGGAAATAAGTCCTAATACTCATGCAGAAGGTCTGCGATTTGTGCGACCATTTCATCATCCCAGTAGTCTCCAATGGATGCGAACTTTGGCTCTTCACTTGTGCCGATGTTCACTTTTCTTGTCTTAATAGGTCCACTCATATCTGGAATTTCTAATGGAGGTCCCTCTACATCACGTGCTCCTTCTGAATTAGGTATATTGATGTTGCACGAATCCTCCTCATCGCTCTCTTCCTCTTCTTCTTCATTTTCAACGAGATTATAACACTCAAGGGCATGTTCTATCATTCTTGCCCATTCTGGTTGTAGTTTCATAGGTACTTTTACATCTTCAAATATATTTTCTTTGATTTCCTCTAATGCCTCGTTTATACTTGGGAATTCTTCTCTGAATATCCTTTCTTTGATAACCTACAGAGCTTCGTTTATGCTTGGAGATTCATCTTGAAATCTAAATGTTCTCTAGAAATTCGCAGTTAACATAGACAATCTGTGGTTCCTTTGCGAAGCTTGGCATCTGTGTAACAATTCTTTGGAATGCATTCCAATGTGTGCGCAAATAGATGAACCCATTCTGTCTGCGGTCTCTTTTCCCATGCTCGAGAACAAGTCTCTATGTGATCTCTCGGATATGTTTGTCCATTATACTTTTCGAAGAATCATTTGTTGGATGCTTATACTGTTCTTGAGGTTTTCTAGAAAGACCCAGGTTCTGCGCGATTCGAGGAACCAAGAAAACCCCTTTTCACTGGCCCTTTCGGCAACAACCCGTGAACAGACTGAGGCCTCACCTGAGGCGAAGACATGGGGGGGGTTGCGGAATCAGGTTTCCACAAACAGGTGATGAGCTCTTGACAGATTGACAAGCAACATGCTACAAGACTCTTGCTGAGAATTGGGGACTGCACGAAGTTCACCTTCTTCACGGTTAACACTTAGACTATCACAACGCCACACAGGTATGCGCTTCCTTCCAACACTTATGCAACTTCGATAGGTCTTACTTAGTGTAAAAGGACGTGTTCGACAACATAATAGCTTGCAACCCTTGCAAACTTACACACTATAAAAAACAACAATGTAACTGCGCACTTCCGGTGCTGCGCCTAGGGAATCGCACTATAAAGACTTCGCTGGTCAAGTGTCTACCCGATTGACTTATGCATTCAACTGACTTAGAAATACTTATGCAATTAACATTCATTCACACATGTGGCTACTTAACATATTATTCCTGTTAGCTCTCTAGGAGTCTTTCTAGGTTGCAATCGAAAGAGCCTGGTAACTTAATCTTATTTTGAATGATGGAGTATAATTGGATCAAGATGAATAACTCACTCACTAATTTCCTCACTCAAGACAACTTAGTAATATCCAGATAGGACAAGGCCTTCAAAAGCCATTAATCAGCTAGTTTATTGAATTAGATGGGTGGAGAAAAACTAACTATATTAACCAGAACATACATATATGAAACAATGCATATGATGGGTCAATAGAACTAGCAATAGTGACTTATGATCCTAGTTTACTGATATGAAAGTGAGATGACAATCACCAGCTTTTGAAGTAAACATAGACAAGAGAACCTCTTCTCATAAGCACAGAAAGAAGAAGATAATGGTTTGAAAACAACAATGAAAGAAGCTTGTATTACTGAATATATTAAGAAGAAGTCTTTCTACAAAAAGAGTGTATTAGAGTCTTCAAAGCTGAACCCCTTGTTCTACAGAAATCACAGGCTTTATAGCCTTTACAAAACGATTCAAGATCCTCATAAAATGGAACTGCTTTACTAAAAATAGTTCATTTAAAACAGCTTCACTATAAACTAGGGAAAGATCCTATCTTCAATAGTCTTTGGCAGCTTCAGTTATTCTTCATAATCTTCACAAAATTGTAGGTCAGGTCGAAAATCCTCCTAGACAGCAAAGCAATTTCTGAAATTGTCTGCCACAAAAATTGGGCCAAACTGCTAAAAACTAGGGCTCAAAGATGGATTCGGTTCTCCACATATGTGACACCTGTGTATAAATTGAAAGAGGATTTTGTGGATTGGTTTGTTGTGAGAAAAAATGTCTCTCAGGTTCTTGAAATTCGTTTTCATTTTCCCGAGATTTGTATTTAAAAAATATGTGTCAAATAGGGAAATTCTGAGATCCAAAAATTAGGGCTCAGTGATGGATTCGATTCTCCCAATATTTGACATCTGTAGGAAAAATGAGAGAGGTTTTTGTTCTCTGACGTGTTAGGGACAAAAACCTCCTCCCGTTTCATAGAATGATTCTCCAGTCGCTTAGAATCATCATTTGAAAATGATGACTCAACACAGTAAAAACGCCATTTTTGCAGTAAATATCCTCGCCTCCATCTTGATAGTCTTCATGTCTTTGACAGCTACAACAATCTTTGACAAGCAAAACAACCTTCAAGGTGATGAAAAGGCACTTAACATCTTCCTTTCACAGCTGGACATCATCTTGACTAAAAATAGAAAGGCTCTTCAACCTTTATCTCCTTTGCAACAACCTCAAAACTTAAAAAAAAGAGTGATCTCTATCCCTTTTAATTTTATCATTCATTTGGAATCTTCCTCAAATGATTTGGTAGCAAAAACATTTGATCTGAGAGAAAATGTCATCATTCCGCTTGTCTCTGTGCTTTCGGTGGCTTGTGAGCCAAAATTCTAACCTGTGAGCTGCCAAAAGCTCTACTTTCGGTGGCTAATGAACAGTTGAAATGTCCGCCTAAGCCACCAAAAGCTCTGCTTGAAAAATAACTTTCAAAATCTGCAAAACTGAATCCTTATTTATAGCTCAGGAGATTCTTCTTCTAGAATTACGAGGATATGATTATATACTATAGTACTACTCGGCATTCATACTATGTATCTATTCTTAGTTTACATATCACTAGTGTAAGCTTTTGGAACACATGTATTCAAATAAGTGATCTGAAAGAGTTTTAGTATCGTTAGAATTCTGAAGTAGATCTACTAATCCAAGTCTGTCATTCATGCTCCTATTTATTCAAGCCAAAAAACAGAGTATGAACTATATAAGAGACCCAGCTTCGGTAGATTAAACTAACTATTAACTGTGTATGAGCAAATTTAGGAATGGCCATGTTTTCATATGAGTGTCTCTCTAAGTCAATGACTGTATTCATGCTTCCCTTGATAAATGATTGCCATCAAAGATACACCTGCAATGATTAAATCAATAACTATAACACCATCCTTTATCTTGGCTGTCACAGCAGTTGGGTGATTACCACGCCATACATAATCATGAAAATTCATTCCTTTAGCTGTGCCAAACTGCGTTCACCATTAGACATCTGCACACGCTATTATCTACCTGGACATCGAACATTTGGCTTTTAGCTGGCGCTCTGAAACTTTTTAATCACCTGCTCTTTCACGTGGCATCTAGGCTGTCCTTTGGCAGTTCAAGCTTTGAAATGATCTTCTTTCATTTAAAATTTCCTTTCACTTTCGGTGGCTAGAAGAGCCCCGAAAATTTCATTTGAGCCACCGAAAACAGAGCTTTCGGTGGCTTAGGCACCGTTTTAAATAAGCGCTTAGCCACCGAAACCTGTCTTTTAAGTTTTTTGAAATAAAACTTGACTTAAAAGTTTTTTGACATATTATGAGTTAGAACTCATTAAAATGAGCCTAAATACAAAATTTAATAATGTGTTTTTTCAAATGACCTCCTATCACTTGAAATAATAAAATTTGAAAAAATATTTGAGGAGATAACATCTAGCTCCTACTCGGGGATGAAAGTCTCCCTGTGAGGTTTCAAGAACCACAGATCCAATGCCTTTCCTGTAAAACACAAATTCAAACCTGTCCTCTAGTGTTCCATTGGGCTATGGAGTCATTTAAACTGCCACCAAATCTTTTGCAACCTGTCCACAAATGTTCAACTGTAAACCTGCTAGCAATGCCTTGCATCCATTGGGTTATGGAGTCTCAAATGCTGCTTTCAAAACCTGATCCATATCCTGCAACCCTGCTAATCATTTGAAGCTAAACTACCCCTGCCAATAGTGGCTTATATCCATTGGGCATGGAGTCTTTATTTCAAAACTGAAACCACAATACTAAATGCAAGCCTCACGCATTATGCAAACTTGAAATGCTCAGCCATGAGCTTATTCATCTATGCTACCCTAATCTAGCTAACTGCACTGCTTCTTATCAAGTGACATCATGCTTCCAATGAAGACATGTCAGAAACTGATCTACTGATAACATCCTTGATCTTGACCCAAAAAAAAATGAAACCATAGCATGCAGAAATGTAGTTTGAAAGGGTGACAGAAACAACTATCATATGAAAAAAATATTTTGATATTTGTGTTGCTCACGGATTTCAGAAAATCAGCAAAAGGGTCATGAAAGACACAAAGAAATACCTCTTCATGTTACTTTTCCAACTGAAAGAAATGTTGCTGCTCTTTTCCTTCACCAATCTCAATGCTAAATGTAGACTGTTCAACCTCTGTCGGAGAAACATATAGGATGAACTGCTGATCTGAGCTTTTTAGCTCATCATCATCCTCTCCATATCTGCTGCACTCTCCCTTTGTCTGCAAATCTGAAAGCTGAGGGATGCCTTTAGTATTTGCTGCAGATCCAAATTTGTTACATGTTGTTCCTTCAATCTATTCATAATCTTTTGGGTTTCCAAAGGGGACAATTTCAACATCATGACACCCTAAGTCAGTAGATGGATTTGATGCAATGTCAAGAACATCTGTAATATGGTTATCATCCTGAAGTTCATTGATATGTTGATCACAATAAGAGGTGTCCCCTATTTCAGCATGTCCTTCATGACAATCTGAATCTTTATTCAACAAACTAAATTTGTGACAACATTCAGGATATAAAAGATAGGCTGAAAAGTTTTCTTTACAAACTGAATGAAATGTAGCATGAAAGCTTGCTAGAGAATTGATACTTGCAATAGGAAGAGATTGGAACCAATCACGTGCAATCCCCTCTAATGAATACCAGAAGAGCTTAATCTTAACATCTTCATGTACAATTTGCAACCAATGAATGCAATCATGAAATTCAAGCAAATGTTCCGCTGGCATTTCCCATTCTTCTCCTCGAAATTTGGGAAGGTTGCCATCCCATTCATCTCTACTAGGAACTCGATTAGGGAAACCAACAATCTTTGAAAAATCGCAGAAAGCATACCTCTTTTCTAAGATTTTGTTCATGTCATACAATGGAGTCACCAATAGATTTTTGAGCAATGGAGTCACCACTGAATCCGTCCTTCATGGAGTCGCCAGATAGATGATTACAACCAAGAATATGTCCAGGCTTTGTCTATCATCAAAGTTGGATCTATGTCGTTCTCCCAAGGAAGCTGAGCTTCAATCTCCTCTCCCCGGCAACAGCGCCAAAATGTTAGCTCTCCAGGAGTCTTTCTAGGTTGCAATCGAAAGAGCCTGGTAACTTAGTCTTATTTTGAATGATGGAGTATAATTGGATCAAGATGAATAACTCACTCACTAATTTCCTCACTCAAGACAACTTAGTAATATCCAGATAGGACAAGGCCTTCAAAAGACATTAATCAGATAGTTTTGCTGAATTAGATGGGTGGAGAAAAACTAACTATATTAACCAGAACATACATATATGAAACAATGCATATGATGGGTCAATAGAACTAGCAATAGTGACTTATGATCTTAGTTTACTGATATGAAAGTGAGATGACAATCACCAGCTTTTGAAGTAAACATAGACAAGAGAATCTTTGCTCATAAGCACAGAAAGAAGAAGATAATGGTCTGAAAACAACAATGAAAGAAGCTTGTATTACTGAATATATTAAGAAGAAATATTTCTACAAAAAGAGTGTAATAGAGTCTTCAAAGTCGAACCCCCTGTTCTAATGAAATCACAGGCTTTATAGCCTTTACAAAACGGTTCAAGATCCTCATAAAATGGAACTGCTTTACTAAATATAGTTCATTTAAAACAGCTTCACTATAAACTAGGGAAAGATCCTATCTTCAATAGTCTTTGACAGCTTCAGTGATCCTTCATAATCTTCACAAAATTGTAGGTCAGGTCGAAAATCCTCCTTGACAGCAAATCAATTTCTAAAACTGTCTGCCACAAAAATTGGGCCAAACTGCTAAAAACTGGGGCTCAGAGATGGATTCGGTTCTCCACACCTGTGTATAAACCGAAAGAGGTTTTTGTGGACTGGTTTGTTTTAAGAAAAAACCTCTCTTAGTTTTTTGAAATTCGTTTTCATTTGCCCGAGATTTGTATTTCAAAAACATGTGTCAAACAGGGAAATTCTGAGATCCAAAAATTAGGGCTCAGAGATGGATTTGATTTTCCCAATCTGTGACACTTGTAGGAAAACTGAGAGAGGCTTTTGCTCTGACATGTTAGGAACAAAAACCTCCTCCCGTTTCCCAGAATGATTCTCTAGTCGGTCAGAATCATCATTTGAAAATGATGACTTAGCCATCTTGATAGTCTTCATGTCTTCGACAACTGCAGCAATATTTGACAAGCTCAACAACCTTCAAGGTGATGAAAAGGCACTTAAAATCTTCCTTTCACAGCTGGACATCATCTTGACTAAAAATAGAAAGGCTCTTCAACCTTTATCTCCTTCGCAACAACCTCAAAACTTAAAAGAAAGAGTGATCTCTATCCCTTTTAATTTTATCATTCATTTGGAATCTTCCTCAAAAGATTTGGCAGCGAAAACATTTGATCTGAGCGAAAATATCATCATTCTGCTTGTCTCTGTGCTTTCGGTGGCTTGTGAGCCAAAATTCTAACCTGTGAGCTACCAAAAGCTTTGCTTTCGGTGGCTAATGAACAGTTGAAATGTCCGCCTAAGCCACCAAAAGCTCTGCTGGAAAAATAACTTTCAAAATCTGCAAAACTGAATCCTTATTTATAGCTCGGGATCTTTTTCTTCTAGACTTATGAGGATATGTTTATATACTATAATACTACTCAACATTCGTACTATGTATCTATTCTTAGTTTACATATCACTAGTGTAAGCTTTTGGAACACATTTATTCAAATAAGTGATATGAAAGAGTTTTAGTATCGTCAGACTTCTGAAGTAGATCTACTAATCCAAGTCTGTTATTCATGCTCCTATTTCTTCAAGCCAAAAAACAGAGTATGAACTATATAAGAGACCCAGCTCTGGTAGATTAAACTGACTGTTAACTGTGTATGAGCAAATTTAGGAATGGCCATGTTTTCATATGAGTGTCTCTCTAAGTCAATGACTGTATTCATGCTTCCCTCGATAAATGAATGCCATCAAAGATACACCTGCAATGATTAAATCAATAACTATAACACCATCCTTTATCTTGGCTGTCACAACAGTTGGGTGATGACCACGCCATACATAATAATGAAAATTCATTCCTTTAGCTGTGCCAAACTGCGTTCACCATTAGACATCTGCACACGCTGTTATCTACCTGGACATCGGACATTTGGCTTTTCGCTGGCACTCTGAAACTTTTTAATCACCTGCTCTTTCATGTGGCATCTAGGCTGTACTTTGGTAGTTCAAGCTTTGAAATGATCTGCTTTCATTTAAAATTTCCTTTCACTTTCGGTGGCTAGGAGAGCCCTGAAAATTTCATTTGAGCCGCCGAAAGTAGAGCCTTCGGTGGCTTAGGCACTGTTTTAAATAAGCACTTAGCCACTGAAACCTGTCTTTTAAGTTTTTTGAAATAAAACTTGACTTAAAAGTTTTTTGACATATTATGAGTTAGAACTCATTAAAATGAGCCTAAATACAAAATTTAATAATGTGTTTTTTCAAATGATCTCCTATCACTTGAAATAATAAAATTTGAAAAAATATTTGAGGAGATAACAATTCCCATCATTATCCTTATGACGAATACATATAAAAGCAAGAACAGATGAGCTCATAAACAAGATCTTAACCATTCAGCATAAGCAAATACATAGATTCATGCACATAAGCAATCACATAACACACATTTAACGTGGTTCACCCCCCTAGGATGGGAGCTACGTCCACAGGAACTGTTGTTGTATTATTTATGGGAAGGGTACAACATTTTCGGTCTGCGCACTCAACTGCAGAGTCTCTTCTCTTTCAGTAGGTCTCTGTGCACGTAGCTAGCAGAGCCTTTTACAATTTCCTTCAGCAATAACAAGACAAGTATCACTCAAAGATTCAACAATGAATATTATTCAACAATTCTTTCCCTTACAAAAATGTGCCATTTTATAGATAGTGCCCATAGGTCATGTCTTTACAATCAAGTGGGTCAAAAACCCTAAGGTTACCCAAAACTATCGCGGTTACCCGCCGACTCAGCCTGTCGCAGTCGATAGCTGCTCCACATGCTTCTGTCCATTCTGCTGGAACACTCGCAACCCACACGCCCTTTTGACAGCCGCATCCTTCCTAAAACGGTTACAATGCATCATGGCGTGTTGCTTTCCGTCCCTCTGGCTTTCCTGTCGCTATCGATTTGGTGGCTTAGGTTCTAACTCTTTTCCGCCACTCTCTTGACAGGTCACTTTCATCCGCCTTCACACTGGTCCATACCCATTCCCGGGAATCAAGGAGTCGTTTACCCAAACAGGTCGCTTTCGCAGCTCGACCTTTCCTTACATTCTTTACCCAAAATAGGTGCCTTGCTGGCACTGCGCGGTGCTACCACTTCGCGGAGCTGGCACTTAGTAGCGCGGTTCTTACCTTCCGATGCTACACTGCGCTGTGACTTCACAGCTTCCCAAAACTGTCTTGCCAAAAATGCCTTACTTGGGTAGGCCCAACAATTGTCACGGTCTTAGCAATTTATCTTGGGTTTATAGTTTGTGCTTGTGACTTTAGGTTGTCATTTTTTGTTGATGTCAAGATGACTTGGCAAAAAGAAGGAACACCCTTGGAGGGTTGGTCAAGGGGAAAATGAGAATGGAAACCCATGTCTTGCTTAGAGCACTTTGTGTGAATTGAATCTAAAGTGTTATCAAAGAAACTATATACCATCATTGAATGGATAATACTATGAGACGAATAATATAATAGTAAAATAACTAAGTGCACTAGTAGCTATTTGTTTTTAAAAGCATTAGTTATAAAAAATATGCACAATAATCACTAAACAAAATTATGGAATAAACTTTAAAACAAACAAATGAGCGACTAATAAGTTTGCTTTCATTGATGTGTGCCTTTGCATGAAATAGCAATTCATTGAATACCTAGGATTGGATCTCTTCTCCCTCTATTCTCTTTACCTAGTGAAATTAATATTTTTCCAATGTAAAGTGCATTATTGAATTTGGTGTGGAGTAGCAAGTATGTTTTTCCTAGATTGTAGGAGGATGGGATAAGTGTATGACTACTAATTGAGGCATGAATACAACTAAGCATGGATAACAAATAACACATTACTTGTTCATAGCACTTAACTTGTGACCACTGTACTCGTTATAAAATTATTAATTTCAAATTTATTTCTATGAAATTTTAAAATAAAAGATTTCCACCTCGAGAAACTGCTACTGCTAGTTATTACTTTTTGACTAAAGTGACTTTTTGGTGTGTCTTTGTAGTTCTTTTATCAAGATTTTTTTTGTCATTCTAAATCATGAAGCCCTCAGATTTAATCGGCTGTAAGTCATGAGAGGAGTTGGCGGTTGCATGCATGATAAATTTTCGTTGTGCACGTGGTTCTATTTTTACATTGTTCGATGTTTCCATATATCCCTTAATTTCAACCATGTTTTTAGCGATCTATTGTTATGAACATGTTATAATTCCATTGCTTAATCATTGCCTATTCCTCGCTTTAGTGTCTCCATTTCTCCACTGTGTTTCCATATCGCATGATATTGGCGTCTGTATGATTTATCTTCAGACGTATATGATCCTCTAATTGAGGTAAACGTGTGCTTCTTTGCATGGCCATTGTACTGAATCCAAGATTGTATAGTACAAATATGCAAAATTTACGGAATTTATGTTATGAACATGGGGATCAATAGTTCCTGGCTCTTCCAATTCGACTGCAGCTATGGCGATGTAGATTGTTAGCATGCAATATTACCAAATGGAAGAAGGCGTTTCTAGCATGAGAAGTACCAGATCATTAATCTTTCAATCGATTCCTAATATATTATTATTTTATTCATTGAATTAGTTTTTTTTGATTGGCAAGTGGTAGTACCTTTTGACTAGCAGGGTTAGTCATTGGCTAAGAGATCACGAACCGGGAGCATTTAAGCCGTCAAAATCACCTAGGGATTCACTCGGCCTAAACTGCACCAATCCTTAACATGGTTGGATTTTAATATCCACGGGGTTTCGAACCAACAACCTTTCCGTTTAGAAATATCTTAACCATCACCCGCCACCAACAATTCTACATCTCACGAATAAATTCATTGAATTAATTATTCCAATCTAGATAAACCTTTTTTCTTTGGTTTTCATGCATTTAACAGGCAGCAAGAAGTCATAGTCATTCTTTAGATCCCAAAGCAACCGACAGAGCATGTTGGCTCATCAAGTAATGGTGTTTTGTGTATTATTCATTGATAACTCATAGTTATCATTGTATTAAGAATATGACAAAATGTTAAATCTTATGCTTTTCAGAGCAATTAATACTTTAAAATTTTCTTACATTTATGCTTTAACAGAAAGATAAGCTCACAATACAAATTCTTTAAACTATCTTGAAATAAGAAGTGAATTACAATAGAAAAGACCCAATGAAACCCAATGAACAGAATGTTCAACATTTTCCTTTTCTTGGATAAACCCAAAGTGGCTAGAAAACTTAACAAATTGAAGTACCGTGTAATAAAGAGTACATTGCAAAATATAAAGATCATTAATTCTACAATGGAGTTATGAAACCCAATGAACAGAATGTTCAACATTTTCCTTTTCTTGGATAAACCCAAAGTGGCTAGAAAACTTAGCAAATTGAAGTACCGTGTAATAGAGAGTACATTGCAAAATATAATCATTAATTCTACAATGAAGTTATGAGAAACCTTTATGATCCTACTTTAATTTTAAATAAATATGATTGTTATGTATTGAGGTCATTTATATTAAATAAAATTCATAATGTAGATATAGTATGAACGCAATATTTGCTAGAAAATTTACTAGAAAGTTCTACCTATTATAAATTCCTTTTACTAAGAAAGCTTACTAGAAGGTTCTACTTACTAGAAATTCCTTTCTCGAAACTATATAAAGGAATAGAAGCAATGTAAATTATAAGATATCTTGTAAAATATATTGTAATTGGAGCTTTGTTCATTTGGAGGTTGTCCACTCAAAATGAAAGAGAACATTAATTTTCCATCATTAAAGGTAATGTTATTGTGATATTTGATTACATACAATTGTTTATTGATGTGATAATTTTATCATTTTCATTCTAAAATATTGCTTTATTCTATTTTTTTGTTTTGAATTTTAGGTTTTGCTATTAAGGTCATAACATATGATATCAGAGCACTCTTTTGAGCTAAAATTTTAGATCTTTTTTAAGGCTAGAAACATGTCCCGACATCTATAAATAACATAGTGATCTATTGTTCACTAGGTAAATAAAGGATTGGGGTAGACTATATGTAGGAAATACAAGAGGTTTCACCTAGTTGGACACCCTTGTAACCCATGTTGTTATCCCTTTGAGTAGTACCACATTAGAACACTTATACATGAAATTTCACCTCCATGTACCCTCAAATATATCAAAAGTTGCGTTGATTCGAAGTTGTGGACATGGTTTTGTAAGTATAAGTTTTAGAAGAAAATAACAAAAAAATATTATATGAGCTCAGAAACTTGCAAATTTTATGCCAATGAATAGAGGACTCGTTGATGGACCCACTAGTATGAAGTCCTCTATTTAAGGTGTCTCCTATGATAGGGTTTAGGTTTGATAAAAAGAATAGAAAAAATATATATTTAAGAACAAGGGCTAAAAGCTTGTTTAAAATCCCTCGATCGAGCTAAATAACTTGATTGAGGTTTTTAAAATGCTCAATTGAGCGTTTGTCAGAGATATGGATCTAACTAAACTAGCTTACCTATTTATGCAAACAATAACATATCACAGTAAATAAGAATAGAAAGAGAACAAGAGGAAATAGTACACCAGATATACGTGGTTCACCCAATTGGGCTACGTCCAAGAGAAGATAGTCTTCTATTATCTCCAGAATATCTCCTCCAAGCTTACAAAGAGCAATGCCAATAAACCCAATACAATATAGCAATACTTGTGAAAGTATCTATCACGATGAGTGATGTGACTATCCCTTGACTCTATTATATACTAAGGGATGATGAGGAATTACTCTCACATATTACATGTGGGATAATATAATTCTCCATAATAACATCTTTTTATATAATAATGAATATCAAGAGTATATTTTACCATAATGAATATGAGATAAATGTATTACTCTTTTACATAAGATTGTGGATATCTTCCGACATAATACAAAGACATTATTACCTTCCAAGGAATATAAAATATTCCAACACTCCCCCTTAATAATGGCTGGGAGAAAAGCTTACTAACTAAGGAAGGAATGAGTCATTACTGCCCCCCCTTGATGACAACTTCCAAAAAGAACCAAAGCTGCAAAGGAATAACACTTCGAATGATGGAATTTGATGAAGAACAACCACATCTCACTGAATCATGAAAGTGCACTTGAACCAGGTTGTATGATGAAATAAACATGTGATGCAATCCAAGAGAAAGGATCCCAGATCACCACAAGAATCATCACAACCATAACTGATAGCTGAAGAACTCTGATATAAAATCCACACCAGTGTACAGATACCTTCTGACAGTTGATACAACATAACATGTGGATAAGAACACCACAGTAGAGTACACAGATATCCAGATGGTCAATACGCATGTAGATAGCAGACATTCTTCCAATCAAGGTGCAATAAATATCTGTAGAAGACTTCAAACATTGAAGAAACAAGACCGCAATGGTCTATACATAGAAAATGATATCATACAGATGAACATCATGATTCAATAGTAGAAGATGGTGCTTCATTATTTCCGAAAACATAAATAGAGAACTTATCTGCACAAAAACTTCAAAGATAAAAGCATACAAAGATCATAAAAAACAATATTGCTCATATAGAAATGAAAATGCTTATACACCAAAGGTTAGCAATCATCATATAAAAGATGGCAACATGATATGATCAAATAAAAGATTAACTTGAAAATTAAGGAAAACGAAGTTACTTTTACACATTAAGTGTCAACCACACCATAGAAATAGTGAGCACAAAAAATGACAAATATTAGATTGCTTTATAAACTTGCTCAAGAACAAAATAAACGTGACATGATTAGAAATCAACATGATTAAGCATGAACAACAAAAAACAAATTTAGTCATTAAACATTAGAAGAACTACTAAATGACAACAAAAGAGGCACTTAAAACTACTTGTGATTCATCATAATCTTTCATTTTAGCTTTAGCCATTAAACGTTTCATTTTAAAGCAATTCTTTTCAAGATGATTAGTTTTACCACAATGCTTACAAGGATCATAAACTTTCATCTTCTTACTATTTTCATGATGTGCATTAGAAGCATTACCAAAATTATTAGTATGATTTGAAGTGTATGAGTTCAAACCTTTAACATTATTAAAACTTTTAGGATTATGTGCCATAAGAGCCATATTAGGTGACACTTGTCCTGAAACAATTAACCTTTCTTACTCATTAATCAATCCTTTATAGAAATAATAAAAAGTAGGTTTTTTGGTATTTGAAGACAATTCAAGAGCTCTATTCCTAGTTTGAATGAACATATCAAAACAAGATCACAATTTTTGTTCTACAAGAATTATAAGAGCAGTGTCTGTTTTCTTGTAATCTTTACCACAATTATTTAATTTTTCATTTAAAGTTTTTACTTCAGCAAGATATAATTCTATTCTATCAAATTTTGTAGGATCTAGGTCATAAATATTCTTTTCAAGGTAATAAGCAGAAACATCATCAGATTTATCAAATAAGGAAGCAAGAATTTTCCATACCTCAATGGGGTTGTTTTCTGCCTCTATACTTACCTAAAGACTATCTACAACTGTTTGACCAATGAGCCCTCTTGCTTGATCACATTTATCTTCCCATATAGCCAAAGCTTGAGCATCAACAAGTTTCGTGTGTTCACCATTAACAATCCTCCATAGATTCTTACTCCCGAGAACATCAATCATTTTTCTCTTCCATGCAAGATAGTTAGGACCAACAAGTTCAGGAACATAAGATACTCTTGAAGTCATAATGATAGAAATTTTGAATAGAAAGCCAAATGCTAGAAATGACAAGAGAAAGACAGTGAATAACATAAAAATGAAAAAACACTTTACCGTACTTATATAAATCTGCAAAAAACAAACAGTTAGAAAAAAAAACAGTAAAGGAAAGATAAACTTGTACTTACGACCCTTTGATTGAGTGCCCAGACTTGCCCATAATTTTGTTTTGTCCATGTATGTGGATCTAGAACAACTTTTCTAGTTCCAAAAACAGGTTATAATAAAAATTCCGATAAAAATTGACTGAATTATGAGGCCGAAAATAGTGTCGAATCTGTCGAAGACGAAAAACTGCACAAAGTCTACCAAACATGGATGAAAGTTTTCGTTTTGGAAATCAGAAGGCCCAAAATTCTGTTTTGTCCACGTCAGGTGGATCCAGAACAAATTTTCCAGTTCCAAAACCAGGTTATAATAAAAATTCCGATAAAAATTGATCGAGTTATGAGGCCAAAAACAGTGCCAAATCTGCCAAAGACGAAAACCTGCACAAAGTCTACCAAACGTGGACAAAAATTGCCGTTTTGACAACCGGAAGATAGATCTCCTTGAGGAGAATCATAAAATCATATAGATCTACAAAAAAACATCAAGAAACCCTTGAAAAATTTCTGCAAAAATCTACACAACAAGGTTAGGGTTAGAAATAAAAAATTGCAGAAATATGACCAGATTTGAAGAGAAGCCTAATGACTACCAGATAGAAAGAAAATCTACAAGAAATGATAAATACCCAAATGATAAAATATTGTTTGAAATCAATAGAAGGTGCTAGATCATAGCAACAAGCTCTGATACCATGTCAGAGATATGGATCTAACTAAACTAGCTTACCTATCTATGCAAACAATAACATATCACAGTAAATAAGAACAAAAAGAGAACAAGACAAAAGAGTACACCAGATATATGTGGTTCACCCAATTGGGATATGTCCATGGGAATCCAGAATATCTCCTCCAAGCTTACAGAGAACAATGCCAATAACCCCAATACATTATAGCAATACTTGTGAAAGTATCTGTTATCTCTAGGGTTGTTCCTTCTACTTATTTTTAAATCTTGATTATGATTTGTTTTTATTGTTTTTAATTTTACTTTGTTTCATATTTTACATTTGCTTTTTCACTATTAGGGTTCCTGAGTTACCTAAAATCATCAAAGTTTTTATTCATTAATTATGAGCCCATGTATGTGCAAAAAGGTATGTGTTACAGGATGCAATCTTACAGACTGGTGGCATTTTTCTAAACTGGCAGCATCTTGTGAGCCTGCAGCATATTGATTTCTTTTTATGTCAAAATGGTCACATGACATTTTATCAAATGGTTTATGATTTATTTCATGGAATGTAAGATTATGTTATAAGAATTCGACATCCTATATGTTTTTACATCCCTGACCATGAAATAATGAGTCATATGGTATGGTGGCAATTATGGAAGAATACAGGTGTTGTCGTGTCAAGATCAAAACCGTTCATATAATGAGTAAGTGTGGTCATCATAACAAGAATAGCCCAATGCACATGTTCCATCAAAATGTTTTTCATTATTTTGCTGAAGAAGGGTATTCACAGAATGGTTTGGTTCATTGTTCATCGCCATCTGATCATGAGCAGTGTTATGTAAAGGTTCTGGAAATTTTGGGTTTATGTCTGAACCCTAGCGCTTGCAAATTTAGAAATCGAATACATTTGTGTTTCCTTGCATAACAGAGCATGCAGCTTCAACATCGCCATGATTAAAGCACACCTCCGCATGAGAAATGCCCTGTTCAGAACAGTACTGCGTGAAGACTTGGCTGAGTTGAATGTTTAACAGGGTTATGTGCAGTAGAATATTAATGTTTTTAGCCGAAATATAAAAGCATTATTGGTTCATACAGCTGAGTTGAAGTCAATTTAGGGTTTATAATGTCAAGGGTAACTGAAATTGAAGAGGAGCCAGAGATGGTCGTGAAGAAAAAGTAGGGAGGTTTCATTTGTAGATCGGAACCTAGTAATACAGATTGGATTAAACAGTTTCCAAGGACTGCAAAGTTGATACAGAGGTCGGGATGGTTCCGTTTTTGTGATAAATTGCAGGGATACCATTCACAATTGACAATGGCTTTTATTGAAAATTATGATAATGACAGGGTTCAGCTACAAACCTTAACCGTGAGAGTCAATGAAGATTCTATTGCTGAAGCTATCAGTGTTCCTGCAGAAGGTGAAAAATGGTTTAAACAAAAGGATTTCAAAGAAGATTTCAGCGAATTCTTGATCCTGGGAAGTGAAAAGCTCGACTGGAAAAATGGAGTTCATGTTAGCAAAATGAAGCCAGAATGGAGAGTGCCATTGGAGGTAATTTAGAATTATATCACTTGTGATGGAAGGTATGATAGGGTTTTAAAGTGCCATTTGAAACTTCTAATGCATATTCATGGTAGTACATAGTTGAATCTTCCATTTTACCTGTTTAAGAGCCTCCAAAAAATGGTTTCCAAGATTCAAGGCCATCCAGCACATACAGCTCGCTCAGTTTATCACCAGGGGCTAATTAAATTGTTGATTCTAACTCAGCTGCAAAAAGAAGAAAGAACATGGGGTTCCCTGCTGACAGAGTTAGGGTTTAGTGATAATCCTAAAGAGAAAGGCAAGAAGATGATTGAGGATGCTAACCAGCAGACAACGAACCCTACATAAATAGTTCAAAAGGGTAAAAATAGAGAAAATGATGCTGTACAGAGTAATTTGAGCCCTGAAACACCCTGCACACAAGAAAATCCAGAAAAACTTAGTGATATGATTAAAAGCATTGCTTCAAAAAAGAAGAGTTGTAAACAGTTATTCAGGGAAGGCAGACCAAGAACCAGACTCAGTGAGAAAATGCAGATGGAAGAAAGAACAGTTATGGAAGATGATAAGGAAGTTGTAGTTATTGAAGATGCTGCAAGTGAAGGACTAGTACACACAGCAGAAGACAAGTATGATGCGGATATGGAACAGTTTATCGACATGCAAGGTGTAGCAGGTTCCACACCAGAAATGTTTTGTACAAATAAACAAAGCAATTTTGAAGAAGGTTCAGTATCAAGAAATCTGACTGAAGAAAGAGGTTGCATAAGAGAGGAGGATTTGGATATTTCCTCAGAACTTGGTCAATGTAAAAGATCTCTTCAAACTTATAAAGAACAAACAATATACCTGCAGGACATTAATGAGAAATTAATGGTGGCAAACAAAAGATTACGAGAAGACATGGAAAATAAGGAAGCAGAGTTCCAAAAATTACTGAAGATTTCTAAGAATATTCTCAAGGAGAAGCGAGACATGCAAAGACAGCTGGAGCAGCTCAAAGCCCAGAACAAGGAAAGTGATAAAGATGTTGAATTGGCGAGGCTTCAAAAGCATTCACAGGTGCTTAGTGACTTAGCTGAGGCTTCTAGAAGCCTTTAGGTGTTTAAAAGTTATTTGATTTTGAACTTATGTTGTTATATTTGACATCTGTATGACACTTGTATCCTAAAATTTTGTAAAGGATTAACTTCCCACTTTTGAAGGAAGTTCGATCCAGAAATTTAGGATCTATCGTTAATTGCTAGATAGAGGATTTTTGTACAAAAGGAAGGCTCGATTAGAAAATGGGAGGTGGGCAGTTTTGGGAGTAATGCATGATCAATTGTGAGCACATCTGTGTAACATGAGCATTTTGCAGCTTCAGTAACAGGTTCTATTTTTGAATAAACATGATGATGATTTGCCCTTGTGTTATATGAATTGTCCTTCTGATAACTTTGTTATGTATATGGTCATATATATTCCATTACAATAATTCTTATCATGAGAAGACAGTTATCTTTTTATTTTTATAAACATTGACAGTTTCACTTCATGATTTAGGATCATAGTACCTATATATTGAACTTTGTGATGTACTCCATGTTATGCAGTATTTATTTGACTTTCCTGTAACTCTGATTTCATACCAGCCTATCCTTTTAAAAGTGTCATGTTTGCTTGTAAAGATTGTAAATACCCATATAATACAGTATGGATTGTGTGATATGTGCAAAACGGATTTGATTTAATATTAATTGACATATACCAGTTTGGTTTCTTGTAAATCGTGTGATGCCTTTGCAATTTTTGGTTTTATACCAATTGGTGTTTTCAGTGTGATTTTATTTGATTTGTACAAAGATTTCCTTAAGCTTGAATCCCGTAGTCTAGGTTCAACTTTAGGGATAACATCTTTTGGCGCCGTTGCCGGGGAACGGATAAAGGAAAGGATATCTTCCCTGGGTAATTGAAAGTTTCATGGAACTGATTTTGTAAGGTGAACAGAATCAGCAAAACCTGATACAGACTACATTCAGTCACCTTTTAAAAAGTTACAGTGGCTTCAAAGAGGATAGGGACTCGAGGAAATCCCTCATCCCCTTTAAATCCAGGAGTCTCAGATCCTGAGCAGTTATTAAAGGAGGCCAGGAGAAATCTGGTCTCTACTTCAGAGATCCCTGAATCTGCATCTTTCCCATTTCCTTCTCTAAATCTACATTCAGAAACAGGTCAAGAGGAGTTAGATTTGTTATTTACCCCTTCCAAAGTTGACAATTTTCAGGTCTTTACAAATCCCTTGATATCAGAACAAGTTAAGCTTGAAGCATTACAAACAGGTGTTTCTTCTTTATCTTCAATTCATACTCCTCTGGTTAAAACAGTCCCAGTAAATCAACCTAATCTTTGTACTTTGTATCCCTCATCACAACAGTCAAGCAGTGTTTAGTTGAATACAAACCCTAAAATGGCTCAAAATCGAATGGCTGCTATGATAGCAGCAAGATATGCCCCTCTCGTTTTTCCTCAGCCCCTCAATGCTCTCCCAGGAGAAATATTATCACAAGTACCTGCCAAGGTTTGATGCCCAAGGAGAGGTTACTGCAGAAGATCATTGGAATATATTTGTAGATTTTACAGATAATCATAATTATGAACATGCAGATGTTTGGATGAGATTATTTATCCAAAGTTTAGATGGTGAGGTTAGAACATGGTTTCGGGGATTACCACCAAAATCCATAGATGGTATTGATGCTTTACAAGAAGTATTTCTGAGACGCTGGGGGGACACGAAAGATTTCATGTATTACCAAACAGAGTTTGAATCTTTAAAAAGAAAAAAGGGTGAAACTGTGGGAGAGTTTTCCAAAAGATTTAACAAAGTGTATAGCAAGATCCCAACTCAAATAAAACCTACTGAGACATCAGCAATGTTATCTTATGCAAATTCATTTAATCCTGAGTTTTCTTTGCTATTAAGAGAAAGGAAATCAGATTCACTTCAAAACATGCAAAATGCAGCATTAGAAGTAGAATCAAACATTTTGGCCTCCAACAGTTTAAAAGATGAAACAGAACACCAAACTCTGGACAGAAAAGGAAAGAAAGTAGTCAGTGCATTCAGTCATGTAGGAAAGTCATCAGAGGGCAGAATAGATGAAATGAGTAAACTCATAAAGAATTTGTATGACAAGATTGATAGATTGGAAGTGGGAAATAGAAATAAAAATCAGAATAAACCCATGCCTGAAACTGATAGAAATCCTAATCAGTTCAGAAGACCTTTTGTCCCTAGATTCTTCCCAAGAGAAGGGCGAAATAATGATATACAGAGAGAAAGACGAGAAAATGAAGAACAAAAGATTCAACCTCCTTTTCAAAACAATAATGTCAGAGGGGATGAATCATATGAATTTGATGACGGAGAGTTGGATGAATTGGAAGATGAAGCACATAATATTAGACAGTTTGATGATGATGCTCCTTCACATTTTATAACTCAATCTGATTATCAATATGCTACAGAATTAGAGCAGTATGAGGAGGATGATTATCAGATGTCAATGCCAGAGGTCTGTCAACAAATGCCACAGAAATCATATGGCTTAAGGTCAGGGGTAAAACATGCAGCACAAACTAAGAAAGTGGTGAAAGCTTCTTCTTTTAAACAAAATCTGCCTGCAAACCAGAAACAAAATGTAAATCAGAAGAAAGATGAAGATGTGAATCCAGAGGAGATTAATAAGTCTATGGGTGGTTTCAATTTTGAACATGAATTAAATAAGGTAAAGATCCCTGTGCCTTTGACTGAGTTGATTAAAAATAAAGTTTACAGGAAAGCAACCTTTAAAACCTTTAGCAATGCAGTGAATTCTAGTCTTATTCCTTCTGATGAGATTAATCTGCAGGATGAAAATCCTACTATCATTGTGGGATCGAAAACTGTTGATCAACCAGATGGTAATTCAGAATATCCTCCGCCATTTTACATAGCCTTTTCTGTACATGATCAACTGCTGCATAATTGTTTGTTGGATTCAGGAGCTTCACACAACCTTATGCCTAAAGCAGTCATGGAAGCTTTAGGACTGAGTATAACAAGGCCATACCATGATTTATATGCATTTGATTCTAGGGTAGTCAAATGTATTGGGGTGATTAAATATTTGGTGGTGAATCTAACCCAGATACCCATGAAGAGTATATTGATGGATGTTGTGGTGGCAGATATTTCTCCCAAGTTTGGTATGTTGTTGTCTAGATCTTGGGAAAAAAAGGTGGGAGGAACTTTGCAGATGGATCTCTCATATGCTACAATTCCAGTATTCGGGGGTGAATTCAGAAGATTGTATAGAGAAGTTCAAATGGAATATTACTTGGTAAGTGACAACAACCACCCTAATAATCACCCTATTTATTCAATTGATGAAACCCTTGGGTCTTGTATGTTGCAATTGAATGATGAATCTGAGGGTGTTTTAAAGGTAGAAAAAGATGTCTCAATTCAGGTAAGAAGAGAAGAACATGATGGCTTATGGCAAATGTATTTTGATGGTGCATCAAGTAAAGAAGGGGAAGGAGCAGGAGTGTTATTGATTTCAGCTGGAGGGGAAACTATTTCTCTTATGTTCAAATTGGAATTCAAAACAACAAACAATACTGCTGAATATGAGGCTTTGATCCTTGGATTAAGGGAAGCAAGGGACTTGGGCATTAAGGAGCTTGCTGTATTTGGCGACTCCGAATTAATAATTCAGCAAGTAAAAAAGGTGTACCAGGTAAAGCAGCAGTTGTTGAAAGTTTATAGGAATGAAGTCTGGGATCTAATTGAAAATTATTTCATAGCCTTTAATATCACCTTTGTCCCAAGAGAATATAATGAAACAGCTGATTCCTTAGCCTTAGCAGCAGCTTATTTCAAAGTGCCAAAGGTCACTCATCTGAAATATCCAATTGATGTTAGGTACAGACCTGCTGTCCCATATAACATTAAACATTGGAAGGTTTTTAATGATGATCAGGAAATAAAAGAATTTCTGGAATTAGTAGGTGAATTTTCAGATGATACTGTTGATCATGAACAGGATTCAGAATGGGTGGAAAATGAACCATGCATAAATAATTCAATTGCTGATCATAAAATTGTGGAGCTAAAAGGGAATTTCATTCCAAAGGGACTTGTTCCTTTAGAAAGATTGTTTTCAAAAGATGATACACTGATAAAACCTACTCTACAGACTACTGAAGAAAATGTTATGGAATATAACATTGGTTCTAAAAAGCAGCCTCAAATGATAAAATTGTCAAAATTGTTGTCAGACGATGAAAGAAGAAAATATCTAGATTTGCTGAAAGAATATAAAGACATTTTTGCTTGGTCATATCAGGATTTGAAAAGATATGATACCAACATAATTCAGCACAGGTTCCCTCTAAAACCAAACACTAAGCCCTTTAGGCAGAAGCTTAGAAGGCTAAATCCAGCATTGCTGCCAGTAATTGAAAAAGAGGTGAAAAAACTGTTAGATGCAAAAATCATTGTGCCTTTGAGATATTCATCTTGGGTTGCAAATTTAGTCCCTGTACGGAAGAAAAATGGAGAGATAAGATTATGTGTAGACTTCCGTAACCTGAATAAATCATGCCTCAAAGATAACTATTCATTGCCAAAGATAGATCAAATTTTGTAGAAGGTAGTAGGTGCTCACAGGATTTCAATGATTGATGGATTTTCTGGTTATAACCAGATTGCTGTTTAGCCAGAAGATCGAGAGAAAACAACATTCACCACGCCTTGGGGAACCTTATGTATGACAAAATGCCTTTTGGGATCATGAATGCAGGTGCTACTTTTCAGAGGGCTATGGATATAGCTTTTGTGGGAGAAAATGAAAAGTTTGTGGTGATATACCAGGATGACATCACAGTCTTTTCTAAATCCAATGAAGAGCATCTTAAACATTTAAGACAAATTTTTGTCAAATGCAGGAAGTTTGGTTTATCATTAAATCCTAAAAAATCTCACTTTGCCCTGACAGAAGGCAAACTGTTAGGCCATATTGTATCTGCTGAGGGAATAAAGATAGATCCAGAGAGAGTCAAGGCTATTCTAAAAATCAACATTCCCAGAAACAAAAAAGAAATTCAATCCTTTGTTGGAAAAATCAACTTCTTAAGATGGTTTATTCCAAATTTTGCAGAGATAATAAAGCATATCACCCAAATGCTTAAGAAGGACAGTGAGATTAAGTGGTCTAAACAGGATAAACAATCATTTGAAAACATAAAACAGGCATTGATAGAAGCCCCAGTGCTGATAGCTCCTGATTACACAAAGGATTTTGCCATATTTTCATTCGCATCAGAAGATACTATTGCTGCTGTGTTGTTACAAAAGAACTCTGATAATTTGGAACAACCTATATCATTTTTCAGCAAAACATTAAGAGATTCTGATCTGAAGTATAATATAATGGAGAAACAGGCCTATGCCTTAGTTAAAGCTCTGAAATTTTTTAGAATATATGTTTTACACTCTAAGGTTGTGGCATATGTCCCAAATGCAGCAGTTAAGGAGATTCTGGCACAGCCTGACAGTGAAGGCAAGAGAGGTAGATGGATAACTAAGGTCATGGAATATGACGTAGAAATTAAGCCAACAAAATTGGTAAAAGGACAGGGACTGGCTAAATTGCTCACAGAGTCAAATTGTCAGGTTTTGAATCTTCACATCATGGCAGAGCAGACAGAGCAGATTATGACAACAGAGCATAGTAAAGAGCAGATTTATAACAGGTATGCTAAATCTGATTGGTATAAGAATGTGGTGTATTTTCTTTTGTATTTACAATGCCCTCTTGAATTGAACAGGAATGAATGCAGATCTTTGAAACTAAAAGCCATGAAGTATGTTTTAATGGATCAGATGTTGTATTGGAAGGACCCGGGAGGGATACTGTTGAAATGTTTGGAGAGATATGAAGTTCATGCTGTGATTGCAGAATTGCATAGTGGAGTGTGTGGAGGACATAAGTATTGGAAGGCAACTGCCTTCAAAATCTTGAGAGCAGGATACTACTGGCCTACCCTGTTTTCAGATGTTTATCAACAGGTTAGATCATGTATTGAGTGTCAGAAGTTCGCGGGTAAGCAAAAGCTTCAATCCTTACCTCTAAAGCCTATTTCTGTGAATGGTCCATTTCAGCAGTGGGGACTAGACTTTATTGGTGAAATTCACCCTCCATCTAGTGGACAGCATAAATGGATTTTGACTGCTACTGATTTCTTCACAAAATGGGTGGAAGCAATTCCAACAAGGAGAGCAATAGAACAGGTAATAATTACTTTCCTTCAAGAAAATATTTTGAGTAGGTTTGGATGCCCCAAAAAATTACTCACTGACAATGCCCCTGCCTTCAAATAAAAAAAGATGGTGAATTTTTGTCAGGAGAATAACATTAGCCTTAAGCAGTCTACACCATACTATTCACAAGGAAATGGATTAGCAGAATCTAGTAACAAAAACATTGTAAACAGTATCAAGAAAATGCTGTTTGAAAATAAACGAAGTTGGGACAGCAAATTAAAATTTGCTCTATGGGCTGATAGAGTAACGATTAAAAAGTCAATTGGGACATCCCCTTTCCAATTGGTTTATGGGACTGATGCTGTTTTCCCTATCCATTTAGTCACTCCAATCATGAAGTTTTTGCAGGAAATTGAAGAAGAGCCAGATGATATCAGGAGACGAATGTTCCAGATAGTGCAATTGCAGCAGGAGAGAGAAGCCATCAAGGATACAGCTGAGAAACATCAAAAAAGGATGAAAGAAAGTTTTGATAAAAGGGTTAAAAAAGATTTGTTTACAGTTGGTGATCTTGTGCTCAGATGGGATGCAAGAAAAGATGAAAAAGGTAAGCATGGGAAGTTTGATAACTTATGGATAGGGCCTTTTTCAATCACAAAGATCCTTGGAAATAATACTTTTGTCTTGCAAAATTTGAAAGGAGAAGAGATTGCAGGTCCAGTCAATGGACGTTTCTTAAAACCTTTTTACACAGAGTAAAAGACAAGGGGTGATTGTACATAGTCATTGTATATATCATTTTATTGCAAATAAGACTCCAACCCAATGGACATGGCACTGATCAGCAAGTTCTCAAAGTCCCTGAAAGAAACTTTGTCCCCAGACGGAGCCAGATGTTATCTCTAGGGTTGTTCCTTCTACTTATTTTTAAATCTTGATTATGATTTGTTTTTATTGTTTTTAATTTTACTTTGTTTCATATTTTACATTTGCTTTTTCACTATTAGGGTTCCTGAGTTACCTAAAATCATCAAAGTTTTTATTCATTAATTATGAGCCCATGTATGTGCAAAAAGGTATGTGTTACAGGATGCAATCTTACAGACTGGTGGCATTTTTCTAAACTGGCAGCATCTTGTGAGCCTGCAGCATATTGATTTCTTTTTATGTCAAAATGGTCACATGACATTTTATCAAATGGTTTATGATTTATTTCATGGAATGTAAGATTATGTTATAAGAATTCGACATCCTATATGTTTTTACATCCCTGACCATGAAATAATGAGTCATATGGTATGGTGGCAATTATGGAAGAATACAGGTGTTGTCGTGTCAAGATCAAAACCGTTCATATAATGAGTAAGTGTGGTCATCATAACAAGAATAGCCCAATGCACATGTTCCATCAAAATGTTTTTCATTATTTTGCTGAAGAAGGGTATTCGCAGAATGGTTTGGTTCATTGTTCATCGCCATCTGATCATGAGCAGTGTTATGTAAAGGTTCTGGAAATTTTGGGTTTATGTCTGAACCCTAGCGCTTGCAAATTTAGAAATCGAATACATTTGTGTTTCCTTGCATAACAGAGCATGCAGCTTCAACATCGCCATTATTAAAGCACACCTCCGCATGAGAAATGCCCTGTTCAGAACAGTACTGCGTGAAGACTTGGCTGAGTTGAATGTTTAACAGGGTTATGTGCAGTAGAATATTAATGTTTTTAGCCGAAATATAAAAGCATTATTGGTTCATACAGCTGAGTTGAAGTCAATTTAGGGTTTATAATGTCAAGGGTAACTGAAATTGAAGAGGAGCCAGAGATGGTCGTGAAGAAAAAGTAGGGAGGTTTCATTTGTAGATCGGAACCTAGTAATACAGATTGGATTAAACAGTTTCCAAGGACTGCAAAGTTGATACAGATGTCGGGATGGTTCCGTTTTTGTGATAAATTGCAGGGATACCATTCACAATTGACAATGGCTTTTATTGAAAATTATGATAATGACAGGGTTCAGCTACAAACCTTAACCGTGAGAGTCAATGAAGATTCTATTGCTGAAGCTATCAGTGTTCCTGCAGAAGGTGAAAAATGGTTTAAACAAAAGGATTTCAAAGAAGATTTCAGCGAATTCTTGATCCTGGGAAGTGAAAAGCTCGACTGGAAAAATGGAGTTCATGTTAGCAAAATGAAGCCAGAATGGAGAGTGCCATTGGAGGTAATTTAGAATTATATCACTTGTGATGGAAGGTATGATAGGGTTTTAAAGTGCCATTTGAAACTTCTAATGCATATTCATGGTAGTACATAGTTGAATTTTCCATTTTACCTGTTTAAGAGCCTCCAAAAAATGGTTGCCAAGATTCAAGGCCATCCAGCACATACAGCTCGCTCAGTTTATCACCAGGGGCTAATTAAATTGTTGATTCTAACTCAGCTGCAAAAAGAAGAAAGAACATGGGGTTCCCTGCTGACAGAGTTAGGGTTTAGTGATAATCCTAAAGAGAAAGGCAAGAAGATGATTGAGGATGCTAACCAGCAGACAGCGAACCCTACGGAAATAGTTCAAAAGGGTAAAAATAGAGAAAATGATGCTGTACAGAGTAATTTGAGCCCTGAAACACCCTGCACACAAGAAAATCCAGAAAAACTTAGTGATATGATTAAAAGAATTGCTTCAAAAAAGAAGAGTTGTAAACAGTTATTCAGGGAAGGCAGACCAAGAACCAGACTCAGTGAGAAAATGCAGATGGAAGAAAGAACAGTTATGGAAGATGATAAGGAAGTTGTAGTTATTGAAGATGCTGCAAGTGAAGGACTAGTACACACAGCAGAAGACAAGTATGATGAGGATATGGAACAGTTTATCGACATGCAAGGTGTAGCAGGTTCCACACCAGAAATGTTTTGTACAAATAAACAAAGCAATTTTGAAGAAGGTTCAGTATCAAGAAATCTGACTGAAGAAAGAGGTTGCATAAGAGAGGAGGATTTGGATATTTCCTCAGAACTTGGTCAATGTAAAAGATCTCTTCAAACTTATAAAGAACAAACAATATACCTGCAGGACATTAATGAGAAATTAATGGTGGCAAACAAAAGATTACGAGAAGACATGGAAAATAAGGAAGCAGAGTTCCAAAAATTACTGAAGATTTCTAAGAATATTCTCAAGGAGAAGCGAGACATGCAAAGACAGCTGGAGCAACTCAAAGCCCAGAACAAGGAAAGTGATAAAGATGTTGAATTGGCGAGGCTTCAAAAGCGTTCACAGGTGCTTAGTGACTTAGCTGCCTTAGCTGAGGCTTCTAGAAGCCTTTAGGTGTTTAAAAGTTATTTGATTTTGAACTTATGTTGTTATATTTGACATCTGTATGACACTTGTATCCTAAAATTTTGTAAAGGATTAACTTCCCACTTTTGAAGGAAGTTCGATCCAGAAATTTAGGATCTATGGTTAATTGCTAGATAGAGGATTTTTGTACAAAAGGAAGGCTCGATTAGAAAATGGGAGGTGGGCAGTTTTGGGAGTAATGCATGATCAATTGTGAGCACATCTGTGTAACATGAGCATTTTGCAGCTTCAGTAACAGGTTCTATTTTTGAATAAACATGATGATGATTTGCCCTTGTGTTATATGAATTGTCCTTCTGATAACTTTGTTATGTATATGGTCATATATATTCCATTACAATAATTCTTATCATGAGAAGACAGTTATCTTTTTATTTTTATAAACATTGACAGTTTCACTTCATGATTTAGGATCATAGTACCTATATATTGAACTTTGTGATATACTCCATGTTATGCAGTATTTATTTGACTTTCCTGTAACTCTGATTTCATACCATCCTATCCTTTTAAAAGTGTCATGTTTGCTTGTAAAGATTGTAAATACCCATATAATACAGTATGGATTGTGTGATATGTGCAAAACGGATTTGATTTAATATTAATTGACATATACCAGTTTGGTTTCTTGTAAATCGTGTGATGCCTTTGCAATTTTTGGTTTTATACCAATTGGTTTTTTCAGTGTGATTTTATTTGATTTGTACAAAGATTTCCTTAAGCTTGAATCCCGTAGTCTAGGTTCAACTTTAGGGATAACAGTATCTATCATGATGAGTAATGTGACTATCCCTTGACTCTATTATATACTAAGAGATGATGAAGAATTACTCTCTCATATTACATGTGGGACAATATAATTCTCCATAATAACATCTCTTTATATAATAATGAATATCAAGAATATATTTTACCATAATGAATATGGGATAAATGTATTACTCTTTTACAAAAGATTGTGGATATCTTCCGACAATAATACAAAGACATTATTACCTTTCAAGGAATATAAAATATTCCAACAACGTTTAGTGTATTTTTTTAAAATATATCAATCGAAGGTTAAAGAGTAGTTAAGCAAAGGATTGATCGAGCTAATATCTCAATCGAGATATTAGCTTGATTGAGCCTTTAAAAGCTCGATCGAGCTTTTAAAATCTCCACCAAGATTTTATTAAAATGTTCAATCGAGCTTTTGATTGGCTCATGAAGAGTGAAAACATATCACAAGTGGGATTTCAACTCAAATCGATAGGGTCACATTACCCCCCCATAACCACTTGAGCTAGACCCAATTTAGTATATTAAACATTTTTTTATCCGAACAAAATTTATGCTACTTTGGTCACCTGAAATATAGGTAAAGAACCTCTTGCAATATTACATTCAATTATATGTGCAACTTCATTAGATTATCTCTATATAATATATCTCAATGTATCACCACCCTTAAGAATTGGTCAATTGAGGGTTTTCGAAGAATCATTATTATTTATGGAATATCTGTCGAATTCTAACTGCCACAATAATTATTTATGAATGCTTGAATGTTAAAGATTTACTTGAAGCAATAAAAATAATTTTATCCAAGAAAGTTACGTGGATTATTTTTTCTAAATTTAATGAAATGTATTAAAGATTTAAAAAAATATTCAATATATATACAATATTTGTTAAAAATAATTTAATGAAATATATATGATTTATCTCCTTATCCATTTGGTTTTCAATATTACAATTAATGACTTCATTTTTCACAATTATCTCTAACATCTCATTTTTAGTTTTATTTTTTTTAGTGGAACATATAATGGGAAGTCCTTAGGCACTTCTCATTTCGAGGATGGTACCCAAGGTAAACCATTTGAGAGTAGTGAATTGCACCATAACCCGGTGGGGACATCAAGTGAGGCCCTTGCATAGCCACCCGAGGATTGGATCCCAAGATCTTCTGCTTGCATTATACAACACTCAACCACTTGAGCTAACACAACAGGCTTATCTCATTTTAAAATTATTCTTATTATCAAAATTTTATTTTTTATTTTTAAATCTTCCTCCGTACTTCCCTTAAAATATAGATGATATGTTTCCCTCTCAATTTCATATTTTCCATCCACACCCAACATTATTGGTATTGATTTTCGCATCCAATCAAAATTTGATTTATATAAATACTTAAAATCTTTTAAAATTTATTGTATATTAATTCATGTGTTTAGCATGAGACCGATAAGGATTAATCAATATGTTGGTTCATATGTTATAATCTCCATAAGGATTCTACTAAAAGAACAAAGAGCCTTTAGTTTACCTATCAAAATGCTTTGTGTACATATGTAAATGCATATGTGAGTGATGATATATCATGATAATAAAAAATCAATGATTTAATAATCGTTTTCATTATACCGTGAGGAAGTGTTTTTTTCTTTAGATTAAAAATGGTGTTTATAATACATTGTGAACATAGAAGAACTAGATACATTGTGAAAATGATGTTGTGGAAAGAAAACTAATTTATTGACTAAATAAATTTGAGGGAGATCGTAAAGATGAATATCAAGAATATATTATTAATTACTGTAAAGACACATTGATAAAAATTAAAATTAAAATTAAATAATAAAAAAATAATTTAAGTATTTATGGAGGACAAACAAAAATATAATGAAGTCACTTTAAAATAGGAAATAGTCAAGTAAAAACCAATCCATTGTATATAATTTCATGTTTACAAAAGAAATACGTTTATAACCAAAATTCCACGAATTACGTGAGATTTAGTGGATTTTTTTTTTCTTGCTTTCGAATTTTCATACATGCATTGCCCCACATTCATGCATAACATTCAAACGAAAATGTTGTAGAGATGAAGAGATCATTTAAGAATCTAATTATCGGTATTGCAGAGAAGGTAAGACCTTAATAATCAATGTTACCAATGTCTATTGTTTCCTTGTGCAACGTCATTAAGGATCTAATTCTCGCTATTGCAGTGAAGGTGAGACCTTGGAGGGATCTAGGGAGATTGATTATGGTCAAGAGAGAGAAGTACATCATATTCCATTAAATAAGGGTTTATGCTAAAGGTTTTTTTCCAAAACATGTTAGGGCAAGGAAGTTTTACACAGTTATTATTTTAGATAAAAATAATATGTGTATGTGTTCTTTCTAATTAGAAAAAAAACACAATATTTTATCCTTTTATCTACATGTCAGATGAGTTGTATTCTTTGGTTTTAGCTCCAAGTGACAAACTTGGTGGTTTGGGGTGCATAAATAAAAACAAACTCAATTTTTCTAGGTACTTGTAATGTCCCCCGAGGATATCAAAGGCTATTAGGGACACATCATTTTTTTTTTTACAGAAATGGTTGATAAGTATTATATTTAAAAAAAAGAGGTTCTTACAAAAAATATTGGGAAGACTGTACCCAACAAAAGGAGGGCTAATGGCACCTCAAAACCAGTCTTACAAGTTCATACATATCTGGGATAACATAAGAAAAACTCCATAAGAAAATAAACAGACAGTTCTAAATGTCGATAACATAAGAAAGAACTTCCTAACTGTGATCACTTGTTGTTCATCTGTTGGGCCTTGTGCTTGCTTCCTTCTCCTGCGTCCTCGAAGTCGATGCCAAGAATTGCTGCAGGGCTGTTACTTTTGCTGGTCTTGATGCAGTCGACGTTTCCCTCTACTATCCTTAAGCAGCTGTGCACAAACTCGACTTTGCCAACTAGACCTTCGTAATAATCCTTCATCTTGGAGCAGTTGTTCCTAATGTCAGAATTTGAAATATGGACAAAGGTGGCCAGATGGGAGATTGATTTCTTCATGTCCCCAAATTCCCCTCTTAGCCAGTTTACCTGAGATTCTATGTCTTGCAGATGGGAGAGCACACTAGGAGAAGGACTGTTAGGTTCCTGTGGAGAGCCCAGGTTCACCACTCCCCCGATTTCCCCATTCTGGTTCCAGAGCTTTCCATTGTTTAAATCTCCAGGGCTTCCACGAACTTGCTGCCGAGCGCCACCTTGAACGAGATAAGTTCCTGCCACCATGGGTCACCAATTCCTGCTATGATCCTACTCATTTCCAAAATGAGCACCATTTGGAGTGGGTTTGAAGTTCTACCCCTGTCCACCATCCAATGGATACCAATTTCTTCCTGTCTCCAAATTTCTAGGGCACCCATGTCTAACTTGCTTGGCCAGCTTGCTGTTCATCCCATGAGCTTCCTTCTCAGTGTTTTCATTGCCCTGCACTAACTTCAGAGCCGAGAGGTATCTCTTCAATCCAGCCTCCCCAGAATTGAGTTGAATGCAGGCCTTACAGCGGTTGCATTGTAGAGTCGGGAGGCAAAAGTTTTCTTCATTTCCACAGGCCATGCTGCAACGTTCAGACGTAGAGCGACAAAGATGGAAAAGGGAAGTGAGGAGAATGAGGACAGGTTCGTCACCTTGGTTGAAGAAGTAGGAGCTACGTCCCCTGGCACCTACCTGCATTGAAGTCTTGCATGCGAGACAGGTGGAGTCAGAGAGAGGACACTGCCGAGAATGTCTTGGGGAGTTGGGAGAGGATCCAACACAGATCAAGCAGCAGAGATGGGGTCTAAAATTTAATGTGGTGGCCCAGTCAGGGCGAGGGTGGGAGTTATGAGCGCTATGGGGGTCAATATCACCCCTATGGGACCCAAACATTATCAAAATTTTGTCCATTTTTAATCAAAAGACTACAATTTAACCCTGCTCCAATGTTTGCCATGGTGTCTGCTTGGTGGTTGTTTTTTCTGAGAATGTGGAGGAGGGATATGGATATTATTCCTTTGAGTTTGTGGAAGAAATGAAAGAGGTACTTTGAAGGGGGCTTACCGGAGTTATTAACTAAGCCCCTTGCTTCTTTGATCACCAAGAGAGAGTCGCCGGTAGCTATCAGTTCCTGCACGTTATTTTCCTTAGCTATTTCAATTCCTTTGATAAGGGCAAGCCACTCCGCATCGTTGTTGGTCTACCTCCCAATCCCCCATGAGTAGCCAGTCATCTTGTTTCCATCGAAGTCCAAAAGAACCCCCCCCACACCTACCAACCCAGGTATTAGGGACACATCATTATCTCTATAGGTATAATTAGAATATTTTAGCACAACAAAATAATTTTATAAATATTTAATTTCATTTTCTATAATTTAATTATGACAAAATATCAATAATTCCAAATAAATTAAAATAAAATTCATATCTGATCAAGCAAATTGAATCATGGTTGGGAAATATTATACAACACTATATAAAATCATTATGCATCCACACCAAGCCATAACACATGTTACTTGCACTTTAAAAGGTCATTTTCACTTAATCATGATTAACTAGTAATTAGTGTACTAATTGCGACACTTAGCGCATAATTGATGACACTTAACATAAATTCATTTGTTTATCACCTAATAATAATTTATCAACCGGGTTGGTAGGTGCGGGGGGGGGGGGTTCCTTATTGACTCTAACGGAAACAAAGTGGATGATTTTGCCCGGGGAATTGGAAGAAGAACTAATAATGAAGCAGAGTGGTTAGCTGTGATAAAAGGGATGGACATTTCTAGGAGCAAAGATGTTAAGTACCTAGTGGTCTTTGGAGATTCTATGTTAGTGATAAGAGAATCCAAAGCTTTAGTCAATCTGCGTTGAAAACCTCTCTCCACAATGCATCAACACTTTATTTTCTTGGTCAAAGAATTTCACTCCCTATCTTTCCTAGACATCCTTAGGCAAAGCAACCAAAGCACTGACACTATGGATAATATTGGTGCATGTTTTAATTGTGGTCTCACATTTTTCAATGGTCTCCTCAAGGTGGATGTCTGGGTGCCTTAATCTCTTGTCTTACCCCTTGTTCCGCCTCCCTAACTTCTCCTTCCCCACCCACTCAAGGACCTCATTAACTCCTCATATCCTCTCTAGATTATCCGTCTCCCCTCAAATGTCCCCTCGCTTGAATTGGCGGCCACCCCCGGTAGGAACCACCTATATCGCATGCAGAGTTTTAATGTGAACGATCCCCAAGGTGATAAGTGGCTATTTCATGTAGGGTGGTGGAGCTCTTTGCACCCTACGAACTCTCCTGCTTTCCTGCTTCGCGTTCTCTGCTCCTGTATGTGTCTTTCCCTTCAATCAAGTTCCCGAAAGCTTATTGTTTTGGCTAACTATGGATGAATGCAACTAGTTCCCCCCTGCTCTAGATTATAGAAAATGTAGGAGGAATGATCAGGGGACTCCTGGGGGGGATGGAAATGGCGGTAAGAAATGCTATCTCTCTGATATCTTTAAGGGTAATGACGGAAACGATTCTTCTAGGGGAGGTGTGTCAAAGTTGGCCTGTTATAGTCATACCAAAGCGAATGATCCTGGAAGCGGAGGAAGTTGGGTGCCCCCTGAGGCTGGATATGGCCACGGCAAAAGGGGCCCTGTGCTGATTCCCGGTTGTGGTTTCATATTTGGAAAGAATCCGGTCTCTGGATTCCATTCGACGCCTTTTGAAATTGGTAATGGTGCAACTTGGCAACAGTTTCGTGGTAGTCCTGGTGATTTGGGAAGCAAGAATTGGAAGCATGTTTCCAGTGACTTTGGGGGTCTGGTCAATATGGACTCTCCTCGGGGCCAGGGAAGCCCCTCCCCTGAACTCCATTCACAATTACTGGACCTGGAAGCCCAAGTTCGATGGCTTAGACGAGAGCTCTCAGACATGAAGAAAGCAATCTCCCATTTGGCTACTTTTGTACAAATCTCCAATTCAGAAGTTCGGGCAAGCACTAGGAAGATGAAATATTATTTTGAAAAGTTAATGGGTAAACGTGATACTTTCTACAGTTGTCTGCGAATTGTAGAGGCCAAAGTGAACTGTTTTAGGACCAACAGTGGAAGCAGTCCCTCGGTCATTCTCAATATCGATGACAATACTGCAGGCGCAGCTCCTGGTAGCAAGGAGAAAATTGCTCGTAATCATCATGCCAACTGATACTAGTCTGTGCAACTCTCTTTTTGGTCTGGAGTTTACACTTATATATATATGTTTTACTTCAATTGTATCTTGTTAGGATAGTTCATCAATATTTACAGTTGTAATAGGCTCTCCAATACTTTCAGTTGTAACAGGCATAATGCCATTTTTGAACTTTAAAGGCTGGTATGTGTAGAGTCTGTCTCGACAGCTTTGGTATTTTGGGATCAACCTCCCCTACTATTTGTAATCTGTTCCTCCTTTTTAATATAAAGCTCATTATCCGTTTGTGTAAATAATAATAATAATTTATCAACACCAATGGATAATTAACACCTATATCATGTAAATAAGGCCTAATTATCATTTTCCAATTAATTAAACAAAACAATTACGAAAATGTCTCCACAAGACAATTAACTAGTATTTAACACAAACAACTAGTCTTGCACGAATTCAACACACAACCATGCCAATGAACCAAAAAGTGAACCTAAAGCCACTATACATATATTTAATCATGCACATACATCCAAATAAATTTTCATTTGTAGGTCAGATCCTTTCACATAAATGCTGATTCTTTCAAGCTAAATCAATGCAACTAGTTAATAAAGACGGCTAGGAATTTAACCCAACCAATTGTACTAAGTTATGGAGAACATGGAGGCGAGGGTAAAGATTTGGAAAATAGAATTCTACAAAAAAATTAAATTACCAAAACATAGCATATGGCTTAACATTGCAAAAATGACGAAAACATACATTCAATTACAAGCTAGTTACCAATTTCCACCGATTTGAAGCTAGTTTTCATTTCTAGTTTCCAAATGAAAAACAATAAGAAAGTATTGAATAATGTAGATCATGGAAATAATATTATAGGTCCACTACAGGAAAATGGCTGTATATTTCCACTCATAAACACTTCTCTTATTAATTCATCAAACTAGCTAAATCTACTTCTCCAAATTGGCTAGAAATTGAGGAATCAAGTAAGATAAATGCATAAACAATTTGCAGAGTCATTCGGAAGCCATTCCAGCTCTAAATTACATGTATTATAAATATTATAAGAGGTATAAATCATGTAAAAATTTCACCAAACAATTCTCATGCAAAGTCATACATTCCATTTAAAATAATTCTTTCGAAGGAGCTAGTGAATGGAAACAAAACTATGATTTCGATAAGGAAATATAGAACTATATAGGAACTCTTTCACACATCTCTTCATACATTTCAAGTGTAATTATCATATCTAAGGTCATTTATCTCACTCAGGAATTTTCTCAAACATTTCACATGACAAGTCTCAAAACTACATAAAACAACCCAACCAGTGAACTAGTTTTCAAATAGAGGCTAGAAATGTTGAAATATTGTAACTTCTAAGAATATTCTATTTGTACTTTATCCGGAGATGTTTCATTCTTCCGTCGGGACGTTATTGTATATCCAGAGATGTTTATTCCTCCGTTGGGATGTTGTAACTAGGGTTATTAGACTCCCCTAGCGGGGTCGGCCCTGAGTTAATTGTTAAGGGGTTATTAGACTCTCCTAGGAGAAGTCGACCCAGTTAGGGAAAAATTCAAGTGAGGTAAAGTATAAATAGAGGATTTGTGATCCTCATTTATCACACTCACTCACTCATTCACTCACTTGTGAATTGCGCATAGGAGAGAGAGATATCTACGAAGGAGGATAAGGAGCTCTTGTTTGGGGTTTACATCTTTGTATTTGTTGGTCATCTATATTGAGGAAAGATTTGCTGGGTTTTCTACCCCATGAGGGTTTCCTAGGATAAATCTGTGTCTATCTTGTGATTGTGTTTCTTTCAGTGATCCTTATTATGCTCTTGTTGTGAATTTTATGCTAAACTTAACAAGAAACACTATAGAGAGGTGTTTCCAATCATTCCTAAGCTATTGAAAAATAAAAGTACACATAATATAAATATCAAAGGCACAATTATCATATATGTAGTAGAGTTTCCAAATAAACATTTTTCTCAAGCACTTGCTCACAAAATACCAAAAACTAGTTAGCTATTTCCCCCCAAAACTAGTAGCATAATGTAACTAAAATCTATGAGAGATTTATTCCATAATTAGATCATATATTTTATCATAAATTTCATGTGAAAACATATAAGAATCATATCCGATCCAAGTAATTAAAATAAACATTAAATAAAGTACTTATCTTGCAAAATACACAACCGAAATCGACCGTGCCACGTTCCACCCATATGTAGACACAATGCAAGCCAAAAATCACTTTGTAATGGTCACCCCCGAGCCAAAACTATGATGCCACAAGCAAGAGTTCACTCAACCACAAAACCCATCTAACATTTTTCCAACCACAATCCAATGGCAAGTGTATTTCACATCACTTCCAATCTAGGATCTCCAGTGGCAATTCTAGGACAAATTTTTCAGGAGAAATCAGTCCAACCACAACTCAATGGAAATTATTCCTCGAGTTCCACTCTAGGGAAATTCCAGTGGCTCTAGGACAAAAGATTCATAAATATATCAGTCCAAACTCAAATCCAATGGAAATTGGATTCCACATCACTTCCAATCCAGGATCTCCAGAGGCAATTCCAAGACAAAACAATGACAATTCTAGAGTAACTCAACTTGGGCATAAGCTCATCAAGGGAGAACCAACCATCAAAAACTCATGTCAAGAGGAACCAAAACCAATCACACCAATACCATAGAAAAACAAGATCCAAGAGCACACAAAACCAACAAGAGAGACTAGCTCCCATCTACCCAAATCCCATTTCCCAAGAGCAATTCAAAATACGGGGAAGAGGGAGACACAAGGGAGGAGTTACATTCCAAAATTAGAAAAATGGGAGTCACGCTTCTCAAGAGGGCACATTAGAGGGGAGAGGAAGAGTCCTCATCAAGGTGGGAGTTACAAATTTTCATGAGGGGTGCACTAGGTGAGGGAAAAACTCTAACTCCAAATAAAATTAATCCCAAAATAAAATAAAAACCAAGGGGTAACATAACACATGAGGGTGCATAAATAAAGAGGGTCCACCAAGTACACAAGAAGTGTGTATCACATCCACATAGGCTCAACACACATAGGTAAACACTTTTCCACAACCCCTTGCTCGTAACATCATGGTTCCTCATACTCTCTTTTGTGGCATTGGTCAATCTGATTGTTTTATTTTATTAATTAATAAAAATAACATAATAATAATAATAATGTGCAAACCATAGTCCTGACACCTCATGCCATAATGTCACAACATCAAAATAATAATAACATGTCCAGGGCTAGACCAGAGGGTATTGCAGTACCCATTATGATCTTTGTCTAAACATAGTCCACATATTGATCACAAATGCACATACTTTGTATGTAGATTCTATATAGATAGATATTTTTAAGTTTTTTTATTTAAACATGAAAAAATGAACAAACACTCACACATAAGAGTTGATTGTTGTCTACACCCGTGCAAATTTGTTTCAATGAATTCCATTATTAGATACTAAACCGACATCTTAACTCATATGCATTATATTTTAGAGTAAACTTAAATTATCACTATTAGAAGAACATGGTTTTAATGAGTTATACAATTTTTCCATAAATAAAATTTATATGTAACATAATCTAATTTAATTTCATGTTACGCGTTGGATGGATATCCACTAAACACACACACATACACACATATAATCAATATCAAACCATTGAACCATTTCACTCTAATCCAAACACCTAGTGACTGTCTGAAGAGTGTTAATAATTTCATACAATTGTTTATGACAAATGATGTACACAATCTTAATAAACGTTGTATAAGATAAAGTTAACATACACATGTGCATAAACATAAACACACTTAATAAAGATAAATAACTTGTACACATATCCACATAAACATAAACATAAGATAAATAACTCATGGACCGACATAAACATAAGACATCATATATCCATGAAGAAAAAATATGATACAAAATAATTACTCAAGTTTATAAAAAAATAATAGTGTACATATAAAGACATAGTTCAATAAAAATAGTGCACACCATGAACAACTATCATCTAATATGGGTACCAAGCCCTTGATGGGATGTTTGTTCATCCCCACCGCTAGTACATCCTTCACCATGCCCCTAGTGTGGGGACGACATGTGATAAAAAATGTTGTCTAAAGACTTGAACTACAAAAATTAAAATTTTGAACTTTGTAAGTTAGTTCTAGATTTAAATAATATAAATTAAATATATAAGAAGATATATTTATAGAGTTTTAAGTGGATGGATCAACTAACCTGGCTTCAGTCCATGGTGAGATTTGCCAAATTATCTTGTGTTGGATCTCCAGGACAATACTGAGTCAATGGGCCCTCACCATGATGATTCTGAATCAACCTTTCCCACTCATCTCTGAACATCACAAGAGCATCGATTCCCAATTGTACATGAGCTTGTGTATGGTGACATCATGCACATAATCAATAAAAGAATAATAAATAAACATTATAAATTAAACACCAACTTGAATTCTATATTGCATTGAAACATAAGTTATAGTACCTCATTGACTAACGGTTGACGATCTAACTTCAGAGGAAACTGCAATGTCTCCTGCTCCTTTGCAATCCCCTTGTCTCTACCTTATACAATTTGAGCAAGGGACAAGACAAAATATATGAAAAAATAATTGCAATTATGTATGCATGTATGTAACTTACAAGGTTAGGATGAAGAAACTTACATATGTAGCATGGGGACATCATCCGGGGAAATTGATTCCTGGCCAAGCAACAGAGAAGTGGAATAGAGTGAATCCATAAAGTCGGCCCTTTGCATGGAGCATCAAAAAGAAAATCAATATTACTCAATTGATTCTTTTAGATGCATTACATATATTAAAGACGATTATTTATTGACGTATAATAAAAAAATTAAGTACATAAATATATACCCATTGTGTCAACAACGACCTGGATCTCTCATACATATGAAAGTACGAGTCTCGAGCATGTATAGCATATGGAACTAGAGAATCATAGTCAAGGAATCGAATGTACAAGTCATCCATCCATAGTAAATTAGATGCTGTGGATCCAGGGGGTGGTTTGGACCTCTCCTTATGCATGGAAATGGTAGCGCGACCCAATGTAGTGCGCATGACACTCTCCATCAAAGTGACACTCTCCATCAAAGAATGTGTCTCAATTCCGAGCTGTGATGACTCGGCTACATCACTAGGTCGTATAAGCATCCGATTAGGGACATGAATCAATGAGGACGAATTCCTATGGTAGTAGGGTCTCTATGAGCACCTGGACGCTGATAAGTGTGTCCCTACCCAATTCCATAGAAAGGTGACAACATACTTGTGTAATCCTGATGCATATGTAATACAAAATCTGCATAAATATGTTTAGAAAATTATAATGTGACCTGGTCATGGTGGGGGAACATTCCCCACACTCTAATAAACCTATCATAAATATGAGGCATAGTTTCCTCAAACTTGAACTCGCGCAATCAGAGCGGTTGTTTAGAAGCACAATTAGGAGGGATGTCAAACATAGTGCCCCTGATAGCCCTTCCCCTTGTTCTGGTTTTCACCACCTCCCTGTTTTCAGGAACCAGTACTTGGTCCCTCCTTGTATGGAAATCAACTTTCTAGATGTCACTCGTAGGCCTCTCCTTCTGTTAGATGTCCAATTAATTCATTAACTGCATCGATCATCATTGAAATTGACTGTACTGATGGACAAATAGAGCGCATGGACTTTACCCTGGTGCAAAAAAAATCACACTGTGATTTGATCTCCTCTATCGTGATCCTGGTTATATAAGCCTCCCAAGGAGCATCAAAACCGAGATCAACACCTAACAGATAGATTAAACAAATGTATTAGTCAAATTACAAAACATTGATACCAAATTTAAATTCAAAAAATAAAAAATAAATAAACAAATTCAAAATATAAATAAATATGAATTTAATGTATCCATGTGATCATGAACATGCTCACTGTGTTCTATGGGGTTCAATGGATCCTGGCCATCGTGCGAGGCATTGACCACCATGCTACTGGATTGACGCTCATTAGACAGCCTAGCCGGCGGGGTGCCTAGACATAAACAACAATTAATAATTAAACACATGTACATGTATACATAATTTTTACTTCTATATGTAATTCAATTAAAAAACAAAACTATATGTATACAATTAAATATGAGTTTGCTTGCAATGTGGGGAGGGTGCTGTAGTAGCAGATCATCCTGACGATCATGATTGGAGGAGGGAAGAACCATGCTCTAGAGAATGACCTGTATGAAACAATGAATAAAAATCACACACACACACACACACATATATCATTCTTTGAATATAATGATGGTAGAATGATGGTTGGATGTCATAGGAACCTGATGTTGTTCTAATGATGGTGAAAAGGATGATGATGATGATGAAGAGAACGGTTAGGATGGTGTCAGTGCTTGAAAATGTTGTCATGATGATGTATCCTATGTAAAATAGGACAAAACCTATATCTCGTAGGCACTAAAAAAAGTTTCTACGCACCTAGGGTCAAGAGCAATGTGTTGAACTATTACAAATGACCTCTTGAAATGATCATTGGCCTTAGAATAACGATAGAGAGCAAGAATCAAGAGGAAATAACACTAGGTATGAGTCTTAGGAAATAGCATTATCAATGGAAGAAACCAAAAACAAGTAGATGTGACGCAGACCACCACATATGACCTTTTAATATGCCCACACATGACCACATATGATCATATAGGTCCTAAGTTAATCTTTCATGCATCTAAGACCAAAAACAACACTTTAAACCAACATACATGACATTCCAAGGGAATCCATCACCACTTATTGGATACATTAACACTATTTTGTTTTTTGAGAACTAGGTAGATATTTAACTTTGACTCTATAATCTTGGAATTTCAAGTTATCATTTTTTTTCTTTCTATTATATATATATATAATGAAAAAAGTAAATCTAAATTATAAATGACAATTAATAAAATTCAACTTAAATCTAAATTTTAAAACATAATACAAAAATTAAATCTAAATTAAATTATTAAATAAACAAAACTATGTAAATTTATATTATAAAATACAATCAATGAAAATAAAAAAAAATTACAATTATTTTTAAAAATACACTAATTAATTTACAAAAAATAATTTTTAAACAAAAAATACAACTAATCTTTTAAGGTTTTAAGGGTTTCCGAGCCTACCTTGTTGTCTAAAGGCCATGGAAACATGAGGGGATCCTTGGCACTAATAAGTAGACTTTTGGTTGAGCTCCTTTCTATTGCTCGATCAAGACTTTAAATAATAACACACACGAAAATAAACCGCCACACATTTTTTAATAGTTAGCAAAAGCTCGATTGAGACATCAACTCTCGATTGAGGCCTTAACGCTCAATCATGATATTGTCTCAATCGAGGGTTTTCTCAAATCCTCAATCAAGACTAATAAAAGGCTCAATCACGAATTCATTATTAGCTCAATCGAGCACTTCGTTAAGCCCTCGATCGAGTATTCAAAAGATCGATTGATGCATTACAAAAATCTCAATTGAGCTCCTTTTTTCCTCGCTGCTTGCCCTCCACTTGCCGAAAAGTGTTACCCATCTCCATGAGGACACCCTCAACAAAATATTGATGACATATATGGTAATCTTACCAAATTGAAATTTCTTTCTGACTAGATAACCCACATCATGGCACTCTTTCCTTCATCATATTTGAGATACCTTGAACTAGACCAACATTCCCACAAGGAAGGGGATGAATCATGCAATCCCACTGGACTCATTCCACTCACTTGTGTATGATTTGATGACTTAAATGTGGCACATGATTCCTAAAGTTGATCTCATAAAATGCAATGGATGAAACCCCTTAGGATGGGTCACTTAGATGAACCATTGCCTTTCCTCACATGGCATCATATATTATATGATGAAACTATGAGTGGGTTAATTATATTAAGATATTAAACATTGGAAATGGTGGTAATAGAAAAATAAATCCTACAAGGGTTACATTTCTAGGACACAGTTTATTTCAGGTCTCTATGAATGTTTTGAAACAAACACTCATTTCTTGGGGCACTTGACCAAGCTCAAACAATTAGGCATAGTCAAATATATCTCATCTTTTGAGTATCTAGCTATCCACACCAAATTCATGTCAAATTATTTTTATAAATATGTTTCATCAGTGGTTTGAAAGAAGAGAAACATGCATAGTTCTTCATGACTCGTCCTACTACTTGATTGGATTGCACTCAAAGAGATAGAGAATCCCAATATATGAAAAATTCTCAAATAAAAAATTCCCCATCTATTACCCATTCATGTTCGCCTTCCTTCCCTTCTACTAATCCCTCCCTATCCTCTCCACCTCTCAATATCTAAAAGTTAATATGGGATGAAATTTTGATGCACCAACTTAGATGTCTCTTCTACAACTATGATGAGAAAAATTTACCTAGCCAAAAATGGAAAGATAAAAAACTCTTTATGTCCATTTCCGAGAACATTTTTGATAAGGAAGTTGACGCTAGCACCCATGAGGTCCATCATCCACCCATGGAATACATTCCCTAGCCTAATATGTCGAAGGAGGAACTCTAGATCTCTTTGCATGCCTTGACTAGTATTTCTGCTCCCCAAACCATCAAATTGTATGGCTACCTCAAACATGCCAAGGTCATCATCTTAATTGACAATGATAGCACACATAAATTTATTCATCATTGGGTAGCCCAAAAAACAAACTGTTATATCCATGTTGTGAACAACTTCCAAATCATGATTGCAAATGGAGGAGCCATGACAAGTGGTGGTCATTGTGAAATTGTGGAACTTCAAATGGGTGATTATTCCCTCAAAACCCACATGTTTTTTATTGAAAGGGTGCTTCTAATATTTTCTTTGGTTTTGAATGGTTATGAGAATTAGGCCCTATTAGCATGGATTTCAGTTCCTTATACATGAGTTTCCAATAGGTAGGGTATAGCTACACTCTCAAAGGAATTACAACTGGATCTTTCGAGACTATGAACTCACATTTTATGGGAAAGATTCTTAAAAAGGGTGATTTAGGTATTTTAGTTCAATTCCATGCCATTCAAGTTTTTGACACCCCTTCTCAACTCATTCCTTCTAACATGCAATAAATCTTCGAAAAACACCAATCCATCTTTGATACTCCCAAATGACCACCCCCTTCCCATGGTGACTATTATAATTCCATTACACTCATACCTAGTAGCCTCCCACTTGATGTATACATGTATTTCCATCCATTTAGCTAAAAAATGAAATTGAAAAAATCATTCAAGAGTTGCTAGTTGCTGGTGTCATCCACCCTAGTATTAGCTCTTATTATTAGTGAGTTGTTATGGTCCTCAAGAGAGGAAGTGCTTGGCACATGTGCCATGAATTTGACCATGCTTTGAGCAAGTTGACTGTTAAGGATAAGTTTCCCATTCTTTTCATTGATGAATTTCTGGATGAGCTCAAGGGTGCTCAATTATTCACCAAACTTGATCTCCATTTAGGCTATCCTCAAATTCGCATGAAGGAGGAGGATATTCACAAAATACTTTTTACACTCATGAAGGCCATTATGAGTTTTTGGTGATGCACTTTGACCTTTGCAATGCACCCTCCACCTTCTAGAGTCTCACAGACACAATATTTAAATCCTTTTCTACTTAATCTCATCCTCATCTTTTTTGAGGGCATCTTGATCTACAATAAAACTTGGAAAACCCATGTATCCCATGTAGATAAGGTATTATAACTACTTGAGGATCATCAAAACTTTTGTAGAAGGTCCAAATATGCACATGGATTTGAAAAGAATTGAATCAATGAAGGATTGGCCTTTCCCTAAATCTCTTAAAAGTGTTAGAGGTTTTCTAGGTCTTGTTATTATAGAAATTTCATCGAGAACTATGGTAGGATTAAAATTCCACTCACAAATTTGCTAAAAATAAATGCTTTCAATTAGAATGATGTGGCATAAAAGGATTTCTAGGAATTAAAGGAGGTTATGTGTACCAATTTGGTACTCTCTTTTCCCAAATTCACTAAAACCTTTGTCTTGGAATGTGATGCCTCTAGTAAAGGCATATGAGCAGTCCTCATGCATGAAGGAAGAATATTGGATTTTACTAGCAAACAACTCTATGAGTGGCACCTGGGAAAATTGAGTTATGGAAAATAGATGATAGCCATATTACATGTTGTGGACATTTGGTGTCCATACCTACTTGTGCAACATTTCCATATAAGAAATAATCATTGCAATTTAAAATACTTTATGGAATAAACAACTTCCTTCATTGAGAAACAAAAATGGGTCACCAAATTGTTGATATATGACTATGAGATAATTTACCAGAAGGGAAAGAGAATGTGGTAGCAGATGCTCTTTCTCAATAGTTGAAGAATAAGGTTCCCCCTTTTCCTCCTTCATTGTATAATACTAGTTGAATGATGTCCATAATGAATGGCTGAAAAATACCATGATCGCTAACATGATACAACAAATTTAATAAAAACCCTGTTCATATCTAGGCTACACTTGGCACAATGATAAGATTTGATTTAAAATATGTCTAATATAATTTGCACATGAAGTCAAAATTGAAATCATAGGTGTTATCTGAGCTAGATTCATACCTCACAGTTGATCATTTAGGATTTCATAAAAAATATGAAAGGATCAAATGATAATTTTTCTCGTAAGGCATGAAGAAGGAAATCCACACATTTGTGGTAGAATGTGACACTTTCCAAATACATAAATATGAGACAATGAAACTTCCATGTGAACTTCAACCAATTCCAATTCCAACTGTAGTATGGAGTGACATTTCTATATATTTCATTGTGGGGTTACCAAAATCTAACAATAAGTTTATAATCATGGTTGTGGTTAATCACCATTCAAAATATGCTCATTTTTGTTCACTACAACACCTTTTCAAGGCCTCTATGGTATCTCAAGTCTTCATGGATAACAAATTCAAACTCCACATGGTATATAAGTCTATTCTCACTAACCATGACCCCAATTTCTCTAGAAATTTGTAGCAGGAATTGTTTCGGCTATAGGGAACTCAAAATAATCTCAACACTGCCTATCACCCCCAAACATGATGGCCAAGAAAAATATGTCAACAAGTGGTTGGAAGTGTGTTTGTGGTTCTTTACTTTGTTTATAGGGTGTAATTTCCCTGTGCAAACAACATGGATTCTCCTCAATGAAAATTTACCATTAGGCTCTTCACCATTTGGTATAAGGAACATGTCTAGATTCCGGCATTGAGTTCTCAGATCGAAATTTGTCTCCAAATAGCTTGTCCAACAAGGGCTTCTCCTCATTTGAATTTCAAAAAATAGTTTACAAGCAAAGTCTCCTCCCTTGTTTTTGGTTAAAAATTGTATTTGTAAGAGATATTGGTGGACTTTGGCCTTCCAACTATCTCATCCTTTGGATACCCCCTCCTTAAATCTTCCAATTTTGCTATAGATTTGTCCTTTTATGGGCTAGGACCTATTGTATGGAAATCGACCCTATGACTATGGTGAGGTAACCAACATAATGAATTGAATGAATACTAACTCATAGATTGGTTTGACGTGATGATGAGACTCAACTAGCGTTAACTCTATCACACTTTAATCCATACACAAATGAAAAAATATGAGAGATAAGGAGAGAGATAGGTAATGCACCTTTTTACAAAGGACGGTCCTTGCTGATCTTCTTATACTTTTCCACTCTACTCTTGAGTGTCGATATCCAACCTACAAAGTACCAATAACTCTTCCTCAAAATATTTTGGCTATAAAGATAGATCAAAATAAAATAAGAACATGTACATAACAATGATTAATTGAATCGATAGGCTTAATCAATCATCATTAACACTGTATCCTGTTGGGACAAGATGCCAACAAGAGTGCTGTATCTAAACCTTTCCTTTAATCATCAACCCATGGATTCGTACAAAATTCAGAGGGTCTTGCACAATATGTGCAACTTACAAAGAAACTTAATGATTCCTAGTAGTATGTAACTTCAAATCAATCAAAAGTACTGTTGGTAAAAAGTGAAGAAGAATTTAATCTATGATCTAAGGGTTGCAAGGGAAATGGATCCCATCATTCGACATGGCATCTATCCCTTTATCAGCGGTCTCAGAGACAAGTTTTAGAAACCTCCTCGTATAGATTTAGACATACCTTTTGAAGGGATTCCTAGTCTACCTTACCATCCATGCACCAATTACAGGTATTTCAATGACATCAAATTCCGAGCAAGTAATGAAACAAATTAACAAATAATTTTAATGCTTTACCTAGCTCATATGTCAAGATATCATGTGATATAAAAATAAGCATTCAACTTTAAATTGCAGAAACAATAAACAAATATTTATGCTGGATTAAAAGTGCAGAAATAATTCATCAAATCTACTATATTGAAATACTGGAAATATTCTATAGATTGTAGTAAATCTACACTATCTACTCTGTTCTATTAACATTCATATGAAAAAATTAAACTTTATTCTAACACACAAGTCCCTATAGTCACCTATGGATGGGCCCTGATCCAAGGTGACACAAGACTATAAGATTACTCAATAAGCTGAAGGAATACGAGTCTTCATTTACCTCGAAAATAAATATTCAACATTATGAACTTAGTCTCGTCTTTCAAATTGTAGTAAAATTGAGTTCATAACAAAATGGCACTAGCTTTGCTAGTTGCTCCCTTCTGATTTAAATATAAAAATGTATCTTCTAATCTAGTTTCTAACATCTAGTCTATCTGAAATATCTTCATGCAATTAACACCGAGTGTACTTCCATGGGTAGGTAAGATCACTCGAGATAAAAAAGAGCGATATGCCACTGCCTTGGATATGTTCAATTGTTTCCATGTGCTTTGTGGATTCAGGCTCGGCCTCCAATTGATGGATCTGTTAGTAGCATCAAATCCACTGCCGATTTTCTCCTGATAAGCGTGGTTGCATTAAAAAAATGAAAGTGCTTTAACAAAACTGGTAGTGCTTCATTTATCATCTTCCCGCGTCTTCAGATAGCTGGAACTTTAGTAGTAAGAAATGGTGCTTCTTCTGGGTGTTGTGTCAAAGTCAATGTTAGATGGAACCTGGTTCCTTCTAACTCTGCTAAATCACCAAGTTATTAGTATCTCTTTTTGGCACATTAGTTATTAAAAGGAAAGAATTAATCAACAAAGCAATTATTTCTAAATCTGCATATAATCCAAACTAAGTTCCTTCCTTGTCTTAATCTATGTGTATTATTTCCATTGTTGGGGTTTAGAATGCTCTATTTTATCAAGAAAAAGGATGGCTTTTGCACACATTTTGCAATGAAAGGTGGGATCCATCATGAACCAATATTATTCTTAATTACAAATGAATCTCCAAATAATCACCAATTAATCATTGAACACTTCTTTTTGGGGGAGGGACAGATGTCAAATCTATATTGATGCAATGAAACAATATACAATAGTTACCTTTTCACTTCTTGGAACCTTTCGAGATATTTGACCAGGTTCCTTTTCTCTTGATTCCTTCACAATCCCACTTCCAACCAAGTAGGCTTCTAAATGTGCTTGAGGTAGAGATCACACAAGATGAGTGGCTCCAAGACTTATGGAATGGATTCTCATAGACATGGGTCTATGAGGAATGCGGGGAGTGGATGAATCATATTTGCAATGAGATTTATCTAGCGTGATAATATGGATGGGAATCTTCCTTTGTTTGGCCCTTCATATCCCTTTCTATTGAGTGTTCAAGATAGTTACAGAGGTGTCCAATTAGTTGGGTGAGTTAGAACTGAGACTGACCATCCCATAGCTTCCAAAACTTCCCAAATTTCAAGAATATATATATATATAGAATTGATACCAACCATCCCATACCTTCCAAAACTTCCCAAATTTCAAGAATATATATATATATATATATATATATATATATATTGTTTGGTGATTTTCAGGGCCCATGCACCAGTTCTCAAGAAAAACTAGCATGACATGCTCATTACATGAAGCAAAAAAGAGTTGGCCTCAAAATTGGTAAAAAATGGTCAAAATTCAAGGTTTTCAGTGGGAGATGAGTTGGGATCTCTTCTAATTTACTTATACCATCAAATAGGGTCATGAAAAGGATTCCCCCATGCTTTGTAGGTTCACATCTAGAAATAATATTCCCACGCATCCCTTTGAAAGTATTCCATAGCGTTGGGATTACTGAAGAGATTTGAGTGATATGTAGGCTCTCTTTTCACAAATCCCCCCATAATTTTACTTTAATCATCAACCCATGGATCCATACAAACTTGTGAGGGTCCTGCATAATATATGCAACTACAAAAAGAGCTAACTACACCTAGTAGTATGTAACCTTAATCTAATCAACCGAAACATTCAAGATTCTAATATTATCATGAAAATAAAATGGAAAATCAATTAATTATAGTGGTTGCAAGGGCATAGGATCTAATTCTCCTACTTAACATCCAATATACTTTATCGGTAGTGTCATGTACAAAGCATTAAGGCAGTTCATATTCATGTCACAATTGTCAACGAAGCATCCTAATCCTTATACTACAATATGCCAAATACATATAATTTTATAGCCTAAATCCTTCATGCAAGCTGTCATTCAAGCATACATCTTTTAGTTCTACTAAAATTGGAAACATAGGTTCACATGTAAATGGAAATAACTTCAAATTCACATTCATAAAACAGATCTATAATTCTGATGCTAACTAAACTTTAAACAATGATAAAATAAAAAAAACACAGGGACTTCTACAAATTGTAGGAAATTTGCAACAATCACACTGTTTAAACTAAATGCACTTAAATGACTAAACTAAACTAACTAGCATAAGTTATTGTGCTAACCTTGGATGGGCCTTGATCCAAGGAAGAATGCGAATGCAGGTAAAATCAAGGGAAAATGTAAATCAGATCAATTATCACTGAACATGTAGATGGTAAAAAACTATATTAATCTGTCTAAGAAAATATGTATTATTACAATGGAATGAAAAAGTATTACTAAGGGTGACCAACCTCATAAGGCTGGGGTATTGAGTTTAAATACAAAATTCTTAGAAATCATAAATAATCTAACTCCTAGTCTACTTGAGTCGCCATGCATAATTAATCATGCAGAGATTATTTAGGAACAATCTTCGCATGGTGGCAATTTTCTTAATACTAATGGTGCTCGGGGTCTAGGCATCCAATTGGCGTTCTTCTCATATTGTTGAGTTCCACTAGATAGGTGTCAAGCCATGTATAATATCTATACTCGAACTGTTCCTTGGGTGAAATAACTTGACAAAACTGGGTCTTCATCTCAAAACTGGACTAAGAGTGTATTACTTTACTCGAACCTTGGGAATATATAGGGAACTTCATGTGTTGTCTTGGAAGAAAGTATGAGTTACTCATGTAGTGCCAAATCAGGTTGTAGGTGGCCACTTCATTAGCAATTTGCAAGTAATAAAGCTAAATAAAAGGAAGGCTTCAACATATTAAACAAATAATTGGAATATCTTATAAATCTAACTAAGAAACATAAATAATCATCAACTTATCTTGTTTTACTCGACTTTTAATATCTAAATGCTTTCAGAAATGGGAGAAGTAAGTGATTTCCATACCCAAAAGTGGGAGTCATCATCTTCCATCCAAACCATCGAAAGGTATGAATCCTATCAATGTGAATAAATGATCTGAATTCAAACATGGAGGACACTGTTTGATTACCAGCCATTGATGTATACCGATAACAAACACAAGGAAACCCACATATAAATATAAAGGGAACCAAGGTACCTAGTACATTCTAGCAAGTGTGAATAGATGTCTTAGATTCAAACACTTGTAGAGTCCATCAAACATGAGACATTGATTTATTCCCATCGCCTAATAGCAAGGTAAATTTCCACTTATGACTGCAAGCCCCAAGGTACTATAGACTCTAGATCCCATTCCCAGAGCATGATGTGTTGAATTTGATGGGAAGATATATATTGGAAGGTAGGAATTAGGGAATCCTCCATAATCCAACATGAGGAAATATCATGATTTGATTTGACTTGGAAAAAGGAGTGGGGAAATTTTTTGCAATGGACCATCGAGTACGTCTCATGCACCAAATGTGAATAGTGCATGAAAGAGACCCCCTAATCAACAACTGATAGAAAAAACTATTGACAATGGAAAGGAATTCCACCAATGATGAAGATGGAATCCAAGGTATAACACGAATAAAAAAATGTGAATAGAGGTATTGACGTGAAAATTCGGGAAAACAATCAACCAATGACCAATAATGTATGCCATTTGTTGAGTGCAAGGTAACCTACCAATAATGAAAATAGTCCTAGGGTGCTAATACTCTAGGTCAATATCTCAGAGCAAATGAGCTGCCATTGATGAGACATGACTATCCAATATTGAGAAGTCAGTGGGGAACTTCCATGGTAGCACAAGTACAAACACTGGTTTTGATGATAAATAATAAGAAAAACTTGACACTAGGGAATGGGTGTTGGAACATTTAAAAACCCATTCCATACTTAGGATACATTTTATTAGTCATCTAGATTAATTTTCCTAAGTGTTGACTATGTAGTTGGCCTAATTTTTGTCTTTTATGCCTCCATATGTCATCCTGAGTCACTAGGATGAATTTGGATAGATTCTGGATAAGATATTTCATGATTCTGTCTAATTTTATTCTATTGCTGGATTAGAAAGGTGCCTTCCTGCTTTTTCTACTTTCTTATGGATAAGGTAAATCTAGTTTGACTTGGAAATTGTCTCTACTTGGCCAATTCGACATCCATCTCTTTCTTCTCTCCAAAATTCATCATCACATTCCATTTTCATCGCTCATTAGCTTCCATACCATATTTAGCTAATTTGTGAGCCTCTTGACTGATTTGGAAGGTGCTTTTGACACCTAGGGGGTTTTTATGGTTTTAAAAAGCCTTCCTTTTTGTGCTTTGCAACTTTCCTTCAAGGCATTATATTTTCTCTCCTGATATGTATTATAGATTGTATTCATATTGATGAATAATATAGAGATGAATTTTATACCAATTGATTCCTCTCTCTTATGTTTCTGTTTCAATATTTCTTCTTCTTCTTGCATATCTTTGAATAATTCTTGTGAGGAATTCTTTACTTCAAGATTCTTGGCTATTAGAATTATTTCATGGTATTCAACCTATATAGAATTCTCACAATGGGTGACATGCGAGGTTAAAGAAACTGAAAAATGACTGACACATGCCGTAACAACCCTTGAACATTGAGCACGACAGAGTAGTGATGTGGGCATCACTTTGAAACAAAGGGAACAATGATATAAATATGTAATGTAGGAGACATCAACATACTCTCCATATGATTGTAAGAGTAACAAATCGAGGAGTATAAACTATGGGATCATGGTTAAATTCCTAAGGCAATACAATATCGAGATACTTGATGGTTCGTTGCCTGATCGGCTGGGGAAATGAGGATGATTCAAAACAATCCAACATTTCTATCTATCTAAGTATGTTAGGGGCGTGCTTCATAATCCCACTGGTATATTATGGTGGCAATTCTCCATGGCATTCCCATATCTCGGCGACATAGCCAAGCGGTAAGGCAGAGGATTGCAAATCCTCCATCCCCAGTTCGAATCCGGGCACTACTCATCGGGGAAATAATATGGAGATTCTTCTCTAGGAAGAATGCCTCTCTCTTTAGTCAAGCGTGCTTCGCTTCCATTTAAGTAAGTTTCTATCTGGGACTCTAGGATATGTGCCCTTATTGTACCCTTGGGAATCAACACAGGAAATTAAAATATACGAGATTGCACATAGATTAGTATCTTGCATGAGTCCATGGTATATGCATAGTAACCTTAATTTAAATAAATTACAGAGAGACTTACCAAGTTATGCGCATTAAATAAGTCCTTTCCAAAATGTATATTGTCTTCAACACTATGAGAGGTTCCACCACCAACCCAATGGGGAATAATAAATGCCCATTTCATATACGTGTGTGATGGCATATAGTGTGAGCTAAAGCCTATAGTGTTGTGTGAGCCATGTTGGCTGAACGAGCATATAATAATGTCGCTAGTTGATGCAGTTGACCCAGGTTCCATGCATTCATTAGCTAATAGTTTTGAGTGTGGGCACAACTACTATTCTACATAATACGACCAATAGTATACTATCAATAATATATGGTATCAATAATTATTTTGCATATAAATAACCATGGCGTATCTATCTCATGGCGTAAAGTAAAGCACAGTAATAAAGGTACCTTGTACAACATTACATAAACAAGTTCTAGTGCTTTGTTCAATAGCGATATGACTTGCTTCCAATATAAATTTAAGATCCCCCCCCTCATTTTTTTTTAATATTTGGTTTTTTTTCTTTTTCATATTATAAAGCTCCAAAAAGAATAAAAGAATGCTATAGTACAATGGAAGAAAAAAGTGTCGTAGGGCATGCAACTATGTTCCAAGCACATGGAACATACCTATGCAAAACAAAATGAAAAAAAAAGTGTTGGGAAAGAGGTGTACACTCATGAACATGTTTCTTCTAGGGATACAATCCAGAATGAAAATCAAATGGATGCAAGTGACAAGCAACACGATGAATGTAATGGCAGTATGAAAGTTGCAGTGAAACATTAGCATAGTTGTGCAAGTAGCAGTGAGCAAGGAAAATTCATAATGAACAAAAGTGGTATTCATAATGAGAAAGAGAGGCTCCCAAGCCTATGAGAAAAAAACATGGGAACCAAAATGGAAGAAGGGTGTTGAATCGACTAGTGTCCCATGTTAGGTAGGAAATTTTGCAAGACTGGTGCAAAGTGTAGATAGATATGGCCAACACACCAATATCCGATTGGTTCGACCCTATGGAAAATTTAGGTGGGACAAGGTTCAAATGCATCGTAATAGAAGGGATCCATAAACTTAGAGGAAATTTGTATGAAAAATAGGCCTCCTAAAGAAAATGGTAAAAAAAACCACATAGGCAATTTTTTATACTATTTCACTTTTATCGCCCAGGGTTATTTCACTTTTATCAAAGCTACCTTAGATATATATTTTATATTAAAATAAATTTATGTGGACGGAGTTCAATGTAGTGTTTTCACCCAAAATAAGGAAACAAAATTAAATACACAATAGCCAACTTAAAAGTTATTGGGTCATGTATTACTTAAAATATGGATGGGTATATTAGATATGATATTAATTATTATTATATTTAATGATATTAGTTATTATTATATTTAATTATTTTGACGGTTATTATAAAATATTAATTATAATATAATATTATAATATATTAGTTGTACTATTAATTACTATCACTATTATATATTGGTCATGTAGTATCTAAAAGATGGATGGGTATACTAGTTATGATATTAGTTAAAAATTATAGATCCAACTTTTACGGTTATTATAAAATATTAATTATAATATAATATTATTATATATTAGTTGTAATATTATTGCTGTTACTATTATATATTGGTCACGTATTATTTAAAAGATGGATGGGTATATTAGTTATGATATCATTAGTTGTAATATTAATTACTATTACTATTATATATTGGTCACGTATTATCTAAAAGATGGATGTGTATATTAGTTATAATATCAGTTAAAAGTTATTGGACCTAACTTTTGACTATTATTATAAAATATTAATTATAATATAATATTAATTACTATTACTATTGCCAAATATTACCTAAAAAATTGATGGGTATGTTAGTTATGATATTAGTTAAAAGTTATTGGACTTAACGGTTATTATAAAATATTATTATTATATATTAGTTGTAATATTAATTACTGTTACTATTATACATTGGTCATGTATTATCTAAAAGATGGATGGGTATATTAGTTATGATATTAGTTAAAAATGATTAGACCCAACTTTTAACGATTATTATAAAATATTAATTATAATATAATATTATTATATATTAGTTGTAATATTAATTACTATTACTATTATATATTGTTTACGCATTATCTAAAAGATGGATGGGTATATTAGTTATGATATTAGTTAAAAGTTATTGGACCTAACTTTTGACGGTTATTATAAAATATTAATTATAATATAATATTATTATATATTAGTTATAATATTAATTACTATTACTATGGTCAAATATTATCTAAAAGATTGATGGATATGTTAGGTATGATATTAGTTAAAAGTTATTGGACCTAACCTTTGACGGTTATTATAAAATATTAATTATAATATAATATTATTATATATTAGTTATAATATTAATTATTGTTATTATTATATTTTGATCAAATATTACCTAAAAGATTGATGGGTATATTAGTTATGATATTATTTACTATTATATGTTATATATTAGTTATGATAATAATAAAGCTTATTTGACCCAATAATGTTATTATATATTAGTTATCATATTAATTATTATTACTATTATATATTATCTATGGATAACCTATTACCTAAAATTAGTTAGCATGTTAATTTTATTATCAATATCCAAGATAATTTCGGGCAGCTTGGGTAGTGGGCAGATAAATTATATTATTAAAAAAGTCCACTTATCCCCAAATTATATAATAAAAAATTGTTTAAGAGGTGATCCCTTTTTGAATTTTAAAGCATTTTGATTGGCTAATACATGATGACATGGAATTTAAATTAGGGTTGAAAGGCCCATTTTTCATCCAAATTTCCTCTAATAGGCTATATGCAAGCTTCCAAAAATGCCTGTGCAAATCGAGCAACGTGCAAAGAATGATCCCTAAGAAACCACCAATCCAATTTAAAATCCTGTATCCCAGAAACAACAATACCAAGATCATATCTATAAAATATGAAAAGAAATATCTGATATGGGTCACTTTGGTAGGGTTATTTTCAACTTCAATATCTTCAACAATAATCATTACCAAGGCAAAGTTTACCAATGAAGACTCAAGATTACCAAGGCATGAGGACCTACAATCAATAAGAATATTGAAACTGGAAGAAATAATGGAGTATACGAGAACATAATCATCAACACAAGAGTCAAAGAATCTATTAATAGAATCAAACTCATCAAGACCACCAACTTGCAACTCAATGGTGGAATCAAAAGACTCAAAAGTGCCATCGTATGAGGATCCACAAATAGTAAGATCAGAATCAAAAGGCAGATCAAACTGGATTTGATTGCAATTGGGTCCAATCTAAGGAGATGATCTTTGGAAAGGACGAAAATATCCGAAGGAATGATGGATTCTATCATAGCCTCTAGGAGAGATTCATATGAGGGAAGTATGTCAATCCAGAGGGAATACATGTTAGAACATTCACTTGGACCAACAAGGTGTAGATGAGGATCCAATGCCCCCATTGGATTAATCACCTAGTCAATTGCAGGAACCAAGTCCCAAGAAGGTGAGCATGAATGTAGAGACTTATTCTTAATAGTAGTTGGACACAAAGGATATGAGGTCACATAATTCACCCATGGTAGGGTAACATCTTCCAAAACAATAGGAACATACAAAGGGGATGCTTGGTCTAAAGTTGGGACATGAGGAGGATCAACAAATGCAAGTTGATCAATAGTGACAATGCTTTCGTTGCGAGGAAAATGCATCACACAAAAGAGAGTAGACACCACAACATTCATAGCATATACATAATCATGACCAAGGAGCATATTGAAGTCTAATGGGCCCTCCATAACCATAGAGACTACTAAGACAATCTTTCCACCTAATGTAATAGGGAACTAAGGAAGAACACCAAAGGATCACTAGGTCTTCTATCAAAATCCAACGAATGACTTCCAACTAACACAAGGTTTCCAGAACACACATCTCTCCAAGCATAAGCGATAATATACTAAAAGAGGCTCTTTCATCTATAATACATCAAAAAATGTTGGTGTATTTAACTTGAACCCTTATTTGGAAGGGTGTTGCCGAAGGAAGTTGAGGCCCATCTAGACTATTCCAATCGAAGGAAGCAATCCTAGAGCTTGGTGGGGGTTCATTCAAAGTGAATGAAGTGCCCTCTTGTCTAGAAATTTTTGAATGGGAAACGAATAATATTTTAGCCACATCACTCTCCAAAGGAAGAGTGGTGTTGATTGAAGATGGAATAAGTTTGACCACTTGAATCTTGTCACTCTCCAAGGTAAGAGTGGGATCGGCCGAAGCTTGCATCAATTTGACCACTTTATTATTTTCACCTTCCAAGGGAAGAGTGGGATCGACTGAAGATTGCATTAGTTCGACCACTTTATCAACCAAAGGTTGAATAGGTTATTGGGAAACTATAGATAGCTCAGGAGAAGAAGATCCTAAAGACATGGAACACACTCTTTGTACCTCTAGGAGTGCAGGGAAAATATGAGTAATATGTTCTCCCTCGCAAATGTTACAAGGAAACTTAGGATTGCATCCTATTTGTCTAGATTTTTCCACAGTGTTTGATGGCCCCCACTTTTGGGTAAGGAAACCATGTAATTTTCCCCATTTCTTCAGGCATTCAGAGTTTAGAGGAACAACAAAATGGAACAAGTTGATGGTTATATATGCATCTTAGTTAGAATTATAGAAGGTTTCAATTATTTGTTTTAATGTTGAGTCTTTCTCTTATTCAAATTCATTGCTCATATAATACTAATAAATTGGCTACTTTCAGTATCTGCTGAGACTACAAGGCTAAATAATAATTTTTTTCAAGGAAAGTCACAAGGCTTAGTTTTGCATCCACAAGGTTTAGATATAACAAAACTCACTCTTATTGCAATTTTGACCAGTACAGTCCCGAAGGAAGAAGAACCAGTTTTGACAATACATCTCATCGAAGGCACAATCCAGGATCAGTTAAACTACAACTATTCGACACATGCATAGTGGTGCTTGATGATCCATAAAGAATATATTTTGGAGGTCTAGTCCCCGAGAACCATGTGTTTTCAAGCAAACTATCACTACACATAGAACTGATCTTAAAATAACTCTGTGCATGATCAGTTTGTACAGTGGATGGAACATGCTTCAGTAGACTAGGAGTTTTGTTATTTTTAATATTTAAAGTTGTGTATTTAAACTAGACATCCACCCATATGGGGTGGGGCACCCCTAGTTGTGACATTGCAATTTACTATGATAGAAGATATTTGAGACAAGTTAATGAAGTTTTGATCGTCTACATTTTAATGGAAAATGGTTTGATTCACATATTGATCTGAGTTTCTTTGGACTTTTGTATTTCCTTGGATCAGGTCCCATCCAAGGTTAAGTGCATTTAACTTGTGTTGTTAGTATTTATCATTTACATGCAATTAGTTTAACGCAGTAGCTGTAGTAGGATTCCCACATCTTGTAGAAATTCCCACGTTTTATGAATTAAGCATTATTTATAGTCTATTATGGATAGGAATTACCAATATGTTTTGTTAAATGCAAATGTGAGTTAGATGTTATTCTTGTTCACATAAGATCTTGATTATCCATGATTGGTAGAACTAAATGCCTCTACCTGTTGTGATCACTTGCATGGATGATTTAGGCTGAAATTATCTATATTTGGTAAGTTGTGTAAGAGTTACTGAAATGTTTTCTCTAAAGGTTGTTACATGAGTGAGAAATATCTCAGTAATTATATATGATTCAAACGATAAGGAAATGGATGCCAAGTAGGGAAGTAGGATTTTGTGCTCTAGCAAACCTAGTTAAATGCTGATTTACTTTTTATTTTTATGATAGTTATAAGCTTTGTTATTTTGATTAATTAGATTAGGATTTACATACTACCACACATAGTTAACTCCTTTGTATTTGCATATATTGTGTAGGACCCTCATACATTTGTACAAATCCATGGGTTGATGATTAAAGAAAAAGGTTTATATACATCACTCTTGCTAATGTATTGGTCAAATTTTATACAATATTGTTGCTGATATTAGGATCTTGTCACTTTTTGGCACCTTTTCCGGGGAGGCATTCCAAACCACAAAGGGAACTAAAAGTATTAACTAGATAAATTGTCTTTTTACAAATAGGTTTCCATTGAAGAAGGATAACAACCACATGCAGAGCCTTCACGTTCAATTAGGTTTCTCCCTGTCTTTCCGAACTTAGTTTTTTTCTTTCTCTTTTATTTTTTGCAAGACACATATTTTCATAAAAAAACCTAATTTTTTTCTTCTATAAAACCAACAATCTAAAAAAGAACAAAGAAAAAAAAAACATTCCTAACCTAGCATGAATTCCTAGAGCATGGGATGAGTTTAGATGATTTTTACCAAAGACACCCATTTGATCCAACCCTAGTTCAAGCCATAGAAGGGAGGATGAAACTTCTGAAGAAAACCTTGACAATCCTAAGGTTAAATCCCCTCCTTTTTTAACATATGGGAAGATGAGGATTTGGTCTCTTTGGCTCTACCTCTGGTGAAGAAAACAGTGAGTCCTCTACCAATCAAGAAGTTGAATAAGAAAGCGCAATGGAAGAAGAGGAACAACCCATCATGTTTGACTTTCCCATCCGAGGGGTCAACGATAATGTAGCAAGGATGAAAAACACCAATCTCGTTTCCTTACCTAATTTTCATGGCCTAACATCTCAAGATACATACACCTTAATATTTGAATTTGAGGTGGTATGTAGAACCTATGACTATACCCTAGATTCTCAAAAACTCAAGCTTTTCCCCTCTACGTTGAAGGACTCTGCCTTGATATGGATCATGAGTTTAGAAGCTAATAACATCACCTCCTGGGATCATCAGATGAAGGATACCTTCATAGCAAAATATTGGGACTATTGTAAGGCTAGGGAAACCAGGGATGAGATATTTAGTATGCAACAAAAAGATACCGAATCATTGGAAAAATATGAAGAATGGTTTCAATTTAGTAATAGGAGAGCTCATACTTTCACTCTATATGATGAACCTCTAAAGCTCATACTCCTTAGGAGAGTTAGGGAGAAACTTCTAGACACCTTGAATCTCTTATCCAATGGTTATATCTATCAGTAGGACTATGATGAGATCGAACAAATATTCATAAATCATTCTATGTCCATAGGGAAGAATCCCAAGGGAAGGAACCTTTATTTCCAATCATCCAAAACCTCTAGTTCCACCCTTACCAAATAAAATATAGGGAACCTACTAGATGATAAGAAATCAAACATCCTGCACTCCTTCGCATTAAACCACTTATATTATGAAACAAGAACTTTATACTATGGACGAGAACTCTAGACATAAAAATGATGATTTTTGCAAAAAATACACCGAAAACACACCCCAAATAGAAAAGTGTTGATACCAGTATACATGATTTTTTTTTGGGTAAAAAATACAGCCATGGCCTAAACATCCCATACTCTTGTTTACAAAAACTTCAAAATCAACCCCTAAATTGTAATTTTCTTTCTTTCTTTCTTCAATAGATAAATTATAACTTTTTTGAAACTTACATATTAAACAAACAAAAAAAAAATTCATAAATAATTTCACCATTCTAACCATAAAAAACAAATAAATTATGATGCGATTCATAATAAAATAATATATTAGAACATACAAAAACAAATAATTAATATAAATATTCAAAAACTTATTTAGAATTTAAAACTTATTTAAAGGTTAAAACTCATTTGGAAGTTAAAAACTCATTTTATATTTTTATAAATTTTAAATACAAGATTTGAAATGACAAAAAAAATTATGAATTAAAAAAAGTTGAAATACTAAATTTTATAGTGAATCGAAATTATTATTTCCGACATTACACGTCATTTGCGGATCACAAAGGATAACACTCTGCGGGTCAGCTACAGGTGGGCGTAGATGTTTTAGGGTTCTGGAGCATGACTCGTAATCCCTAGATCCGTTATAGATGTGCTGGATCAGTTGAATATGCCGTCACAGATATTAAAGATTGCTCTCATCAATGTTAATACTAATATACCTCTACGGATCTATGCTTTAGATCGGTATGTGGATGTCCACAGAACCTTAAATCGGTTTTGGGTAATGGTTTAAGTAATAAAAATTATAACATCGAATCTATGTACTGGTGCGATTTAAACACGGAATCACAGATCGAAAGATATATTCTATCAATGCAATTATACTATTGCAGATCCTTGCTATGGATTGGTCGATGGCTATCCATAGAACTTGGATATGTTTTGGGTAATGGTTTAAGTAATACAAATTATAACAGCAGATCCATTTACTGGTTCGTTTTAAATACATCATAGATCTAAGATATATTCTATCAATGCAATTATACTTTTACATATCCTTGATTTGGATCGGTCGATGGCTATCCAAGGAACTTGAATCTTGTTTTGGTAATTCCTAAGTAATAAAATTTATAACTTCATATTTATTGACTGGCCAGGTAAAATACGCTATCGCAGGCCTAGAGAGTTGTTCTACCAACATTATATGCAAATATACTGCTACAGGTCTATGCACTAGATCGGTTAAATCGTTATCCCGAACCACGAATCTTTTATGTTAAAGGCTTAATGTTAATGATATAACTACAAAATGGTATATTGGTTCAATCCGGCCGCCCGTAAGCGGCTCTGCTCATTTGGGCGCCCAAGGGCTGCCCCTCATTGGCCGCGCGATGTTGGGCATTGCGCAGCCCGTGAGGGCGCCCAGATGAGCGAATGAGTGTGGCTTGAGGAGCAGTTTGACACGATTACAAATTTAAAAAGCATTTTAATACTTTAATGATCTAAATACATTTTAATACGGCAAATATAACTTCAAATAAATAATCTTTTGAAATTTATACCAATTTGTAGGTTGATTCTCTTCAATTCTGATTGCAAGTGTCATGCCATGACCTGTATATGAATATCCTGTAAAAGCCCATTTAGACAAGAATCTGTCCACTAAATTCGTGCTCCATTAAATTCATGCTTAAAAAGAGTGTTTCCCATTGAAACTGATACGAGGCCGTGTACTGTGCCACAACATAAGTTACAAATTAATTATTGAAACAACCACAGACTTTTTCAAAATTCCAATTCAATTTTAATTTTGACAAACGTTTGTTACGCTCTCTTGCTTTAAATTTCGTCGAAACATCTCTCATATTGGATGGAAGACTGTTTTAACTTGGTGATAGTCGTTTGAAGGGTTGATCTTATTGTATGTTCTTTTTAGATTTCATAATATAACATTTTTGGGAATATTGTAAAATGATGTACGTTTGATTCAATAAAAATATCAAAATTATAGTTTTTTTTTTCAAAAATTTATTCAATTTTATACCTATTCAATATATTCATATAAATTAATAGATAAAGATGAAAGATATAAACTGGAGGGACTAAAAAACATGTAATATATATAATATGGCAAAGTAATGGATGATGATACATACTATAATAAGATCATGTAGTAGATATATGGCAAAGTATTTGATGATACATAAATGTATGGCAAAGTAATGGAGGATGATACATAAATGATTAGGTCAACTACATTGAAATTTTAAAATATTCTAAATTCATGCACAATGATAATTTATTTCTAAGTTTTTTTTTTTTTTTTTAAAGAAATAGTGTAACTACATTTAAATTTTTTGTCAAATATATGTATATATTGATAACTATTCTCATTTTAAAGATTTAGATTATTGCCATCATTTTAAAGATAGAAAGATTTAGATGATTAATGTTTAATAATGATTTTGATGTTTTATAAAAAGTGTAAAAGATTCTAATATAGATATAAATCTTAGTAAAATAATATTTATTGTACATAGGTATCTCTTTAGCTCAAGGTTATGATATTTTCACAAACATATATACATCATTTCCACAATCTTGTACATAGGTTTTCAATAGTTTAAGAATTTTGTTATATATCTTATAATAAAATCAATAAAATTATATTAGAAGAAACAATTGATAAGAGTGGTGGACATGCATATAGTGGCAATTAAGATAACCCTCATTGTGAAGTTTGAAGTGTTTTATCGTTCTAAATATCTTTTTAAGAATGGTGCAAAGGCATATTTTATTTTGCTAATTAAGATAACCCTCCTTGTGAAGTTTTTGGTGTTCAACCTTTCTACACAGGTATATAGATATATTCCATGTCTAAATTTTTAAGCCACGAACTAGGCTTTGTGTCTTGCTACCAATTATTTGTTTTCTCTAATGTGATTGTGATTATAGTCACTTGCTATAATCATATATTTTCCTTTTTAATATTGATAAAATACAAATATTTGGCCTCCTATGGAGTCTTAACATTTAGACATCTATGTTCCAATTGATTAAATATCTTTCCCTGTTTATAATGTATCATTTTCATAAAAATCAATGGTATAGGAAAGAGATGTTTGATCTAGTTTTTTCATAGAATGAAGGAAGAAATATAAAATGGAAATATAGAAAAAAAGATATTGCAAAGAACATAGTAATGAAAAAAAACCCAAATTCTATTAATGGATGAAATAGAAAAAGACGGTAAACCACAAAGTAATATAAAAATCTTTGATGGTAGTATGTGTCAGCTATGCTCATTCCAATAAATATTATAAGAGACTAAAATTGCCTAATAACTTAAAGTGTTGATTAGTTTCATGTCTTGAAGAAAATGTTAAATTTGACAATTTTTTGATAAGATATATTAGTAATGTTTTGACTTTCAGACTTTATGTTAGAAATAAAATTTCTATATATAATATTTTTAATATGTTTTTTACAAATATATGGTATATTTTTTCTTAAATTAATGTGAATTGTCACTTTTATAAAAATAATATGAAATAGTATTGTTTTTATACAAAAAAATCTAAAAATTCATTGAAAATGGTTTTAAATGTCTTTATTTTTTGAATTTTTTTACAATTTTGTCAATAAAAATGTGTTATTTTGTCCATAAAAATGTCTTATTTTATAGAAAAAATTGCAAAATGTATATGCTTTTAATTATAAATTTCTTGTAAATGTATGTTATTTTGTTAAATTTTTAAAAACGCACTTGAAAATAGAAATTAAATATATTTTACGACAAAGATAATTCAAAGGCCCAAAAAAAAGCTTCAAAATGAAAATGTGTGATACTGGTATCAACCCTTTTTGAAACCGAGGTAAAAATAACTACTAAAATTAGGAGAGAGAAAAACAAGAATTGTGCCGAGTTCTCGTTTCATAGTATAAGTGGTTATTACAGATGGATACCATGCAAGCAAAGTTGAAAAAACAGGAATATGATAAGGCACTAGTGATCTATTGACGCCTGGAAAAATACTTGTGTCGACCGTATGGAGTCTCCCCAATGAAAAGTACCAACTAGAATATTCACTGTTTGGAATGGGGAATCTGTTCTGTTTACAGTCCAGCTACTATAGGGCGCGTTTTAAAGTGAGTTTACCAGTTACGACCTGATCCACCATTTAAATTTTATTATTAAGCAATGCAAATGAAAAATATTAACTCTAAATATGCATAATCATGCCTAATCTAGGTTTGACAGGAAGTCAAAGGACTCACAAAGTGATGCGCAAGTGTGCAGGTTCTTACCTTTCGTCTTACCACCTCTATCTTACCAATCAGCTGGAACTACATTACCAAAAATACATAACTTTAACTTATGTAATCTAGCCTATACTTGCAAGGAGCGAAACTAAAATTAGAGTAATGACTGTAATGGTTTATTACAACTTCAACAGATAACTATTTAAAGAAATGTACTCACAATCACAGTATACCATTCACACAAAGATAGCTTTAGTATATCATTAATTCATTCATTACTCATAATCACACATAAAATTGTATTTCATAATTATGAATAGTAAAATGATTCACGTACGATTCGAAAAATCCAATAGAACAGGAAAGATCTTACAACATATTTGATGAATAGAAATAAGAATAATTCTGCACATTCATTCACATGCATCCATTCAATAATCCATGTACACCTTTACCCATCAAAATCGTCCTTTCTCATTAGCAAAAAAACAACTTTCTTATAAAATGATACTAGCTCAAAACTTCACAAGCCAAAAGCCCCTTTCTATTCTATTCTCTCCTATTTATCTTTAAAAAATTTGTCTTAACATGAATCATCACTTCATATTCCTTCAACCCTTGGTTTTCCACAATTTGTCCTCTTGTGGCTGCAATCAAAATTAGATAAAATAAAATAACATAACAATATTACATCACTTAGATTGCATGTTCTCTTGAATTTGGATGTAGTCATTCCAAAGATCCGTTTCATAAGTTATTACTTTTAGTTGTTGAGGCTCTAATAATTTCAAAGCTATTTCATGGACAAATAATTCTTTAACCATATCAACTAGCCCCTTTGTTGCAATTTTGTGACCTTCTCTTAAAAATTAGGCATTCATAGTAGCTTGTCCAATATGTTGTTGAAGGTCTTCTGTAGTGAGTGAGTCCATATTATTTATATAAGCAATGTCTTCATTCAGGATATTTCTTAACTTTGTTAGACGCTGCTCCTTTGGTGTTAAATCGTCAATGGAATTAGGAGGTGGAAGATGACATTTATCAAATGATTTGTAGATTGCTTGATAAATGTCCTCACACTTTATGACTGAATTTCATACTTCATTCTGTATCTTCTTCTCTGCCTTTCGACAACTCTCCAAGAGTGCTATGTCCAACTTTAGCTCAATAATGGTTCTTTTTGGAAGATGCGTAGGAATTTATTTGGATTTCCCCTTCTAGGAAATTAACTTCTTCATCTTACCATATGTCCCTACTAATTTCCGCTTTATAGTTGAAGCTTCTTCAGAAATCTACTTCAATCTGGTAACCATTTCCTTTAACTCGTAAGTTTTCTTAGTGAGCAATTCTTGAGAGTGAAACGACTGTCTCTACAATTCAAAAGCATGCTCATGAAATGGTGTTAGGTCTTGTGTTTGTGCTTGAGCATATTTGAGTTTCTCCATCAAGGATTCTTTATCTCTTGTTAATTCAGCTATCTGAGCTTGCAAAGCTCCCTTTTCTATCGTCATAGTCTCTATCTGATGGTCTATTTGATATTCCTTTTCTTGTAGTGTGTTTATTTGATCCTAAAAATTAGTTTTTTCCCCTTCCATTATTACTACCTGTACATTTAGAGAGTCCTTCTCATCTTCGAGACTCTGAAAAGTTTGCAAGATTTTCTCCTTTTCTAACTCCAGAGCATCCCGTTGTCTTCTCATCTCTATTCCTTCACTGCAAGCTTGTACCAAGTTGCCATTTAGTTTGATCATCTTGGCCTTGCTCCTTTCTAAATATTCAGTCAACTTATCAATATTATATGCATTTGCTTGAGCAGCAACAACATTGATGGAAGCTGTGAATTTTGGGTCTTTATGTGTGCCTTCCACCACTGTACTTTCCTGTATTGTCACAATGTCTGGTTGTGTAGCTGTCTTCAATATTTTCTCTGTTATTTTCATAATGGTATTTCTATTTGGGTCAAAAACTATCATCTTGAGTTTTGCGATCGAGTGATGCTTTGACGGTGTAAATGGTGTGATTCCAAGCTTAGCCAATGGGAGATGACTCCCCGTAAGAAGAAATTCAGTATCAGGATTAGTAGAATTATCTATCTCCATATCTTGCTGTCCACTTTCTTCCTGTACTTTCTTGTCTTCCACAACTTTCTTGAATTTTTCTTCTTCTTCTATTTTCTTCTGCAGTGCTTCTGCTTCCAATCTCTTTTCTTCTTCTTCAGTTTTCTACTTAGCTTCATCTTTTAACCTTTTATCCTCCAATTTTGCAACTGTTTGATCTGTATTTTATTTCTCCTCTTTCCTTCTTGCCTCCTTTGATCTTTCTTCTGTTTGTCTTTCTTCTTCCCCTTTCTTAGCTAGTTCCTCTTCCTACAACGTTTTTTCATTTTTTGCTGCCTGAGCTTTTGATTTAATTTTATTTCTTGCTGATCCTCTTAGATCTTCTTTTGTATTGTTAGAGATGGATTCCATATTTTTTACGAACCTCTTGTTCAAATATGCAATGTTCTTTCCCCTTCTATATACTTCTTCATCTTTCAAAAATGACCAGTATATTCAAAACTGATCCTACATGATGACCAATGTTTTGCTAGTTTTTGCTAGCTATCGTTTCTAACAAATATCTTTTCTCCAAAATGGTAAGCCTCTAGTTCTTTCACAAATTCCTTAGCTCCTTTGACCTTGTTAAATTTATAAGCTCCAATCACAAACGAGAGTGGTGGATATGAAGCCTTTTTATTATCATTCAAAAAATGTCTTATACCATTTATAAACACTTGCCTCATTGCCTCCTTCAAAACGATGTAGTCTGTAACATATCCAGGCATCATTGAAGGACTCTTTGTGCCTCCATACATGAGAGATAAGTTCCTTCTGGAGTGAAATAGTAATCTTCGTATTCACTAATAACTTCTAATGCTGCATCTGACATACAATTCGGTTCTTCATTGAAAATCAATTGATATAAAGGCATCATAAATTCTTTGCAGATCAACTTGTAGAATCTCACATGTTTATGATCCCACATGATCTAGTAGGCCACATAAATTGCGTATCATTTGGAACCCAATGGCATCCTAGCTTTGGCAAAGGATTTATGATGAGAATGCAATCAACTAAATATGATGACATAAATAATTCAACCTTGTTTTGATTCAACTCTTCTTGAGCTTCTGATATAGCCTGAGCTATATTTTCCGAAATGATATCTGCCCAATTCAATATGGTGTCGTGTTTTGTGACATGGTACATCAACTGAATCTAGCTGATTTTGTAGATGTCTACATTTGCTTTTCCATATATCCTACATAAAATCATCACGATGACCCTGAATAGAGTCTTCAGATTCTTGGTTTCGTACTCTCCACCTAATATCTTTGGATCAGTTGCTTACCTGGGAGTAACATTTTATTTGTGCATTCTGAATGGTCTAACTTTATACTCTTGAGCCATTCATTTGTCAGGAAGACTTTGGGTGCTGTCACTTTGTATGACGTGCTTATATGTGTGGGATGGAAAGAAGCAAACTTGTTTCCATTAGCTCCTGAAATGATTCTAAATTTTACGTCTATATGTGGCAGAATCTAGCCAATTACTTCTGAACATGGGAACAACTCTGGTCATGTGGTAGCGTTGTAGAGGCCAGAATTCTTGATATTCTGGTATATCATGGTCTCTTCTATTGTTGTGTCTGGTATATTCTGATCCCTTATAAGGTGATAGAGTTCTCTTGTTGGTTGTGGAGCCTGATCTTCCTTATTCAAAGGTCACGTTTCAACCGTGTTTGGATCCAAGCCCATGACAGGGGGGTTTGGGGGGGACCCCGCACCCCAAATATACTCACCATGGTGGGTCTAGGGGGGGTAACAACTACATTTTAGGATCCCCCCTGGCGGGGGTTTAGGGGTGACTTGGTCAACAATGGGTGATTTACGATCCCATGGTATTGGGTAGCCCGTGGTATTTTCCCATGGTAATCGATCCTTAAAAGGAAGGCATTGTAATACGAATTTCAGTGTTGTAGCATTGTAAATATCTCTATAATTATGTAAGAGAGACCGTGAGAGAGTGAAGAGGAATTTGCAGCAACTGTGCTTCAGGTTGTACCCCTTCATTTGTTGGATGGTTTAATAATAAAGACTGACAATTTCTGTGTGGATGTAGTCCATCTTGGGTGAACCATGTTATATTGGTGTCTCTCTTGTATTGTGTTTATGTGATTTATATTTGCATCTTGTTTATTGTTATTGATCTGCGACCTTGTTTTTCTAACAATTGGTATTAGAGCCAAAGTTCTATTTGGCAGATAAACTCGTAGGAAAGAAAGGTTCTTGGTTCGAGTGGGAGAAATGGCGGAAGAATGAAAGTTTATAGTCGAGAAATTTAACGTCCAAAACTGCCCGTTATGGAATATGAAAATGGAGGACTATTTGTATTAGAATGTTTATTTTTACCATTGGGAGGAAAAGCAAAACATCCAGCGACAATGAAGGACGAAGAATGGGAGTTTCTTGATAGAAAGGCACTAGGAACAATATGGATGTGCATGGATTCATCGGTGGCTTTCAATATCCCAAGAGAAAAGACAATGAAGGGTCTGATGAGCGCATTAGGTAAACTATATGAAAAACCCCTAGACTCCAACACAATATTTCTAATGAAGCATTTATTTAATATGGAGATGTTAGAAGGTGGATTAGTGGTTGATCATTTAAATGAATTTGATACGATTACAAATCAGCTAATTTATGTAAAAGTGAAATTTGATGATGAGGTTAGGGCTCTTATAATCTTGTGCTCATTTCCAGGAAGACGAAATGGCTTGGTCATGGCTATAAGTAACTATGTCTCTAGTTCAAAAACTTTGAAATTTGATGATGTTGTTGGTGTTATTTTTAGTGAGGAATTGCAAAGGAAAAGCACATGTGAGACATTAGGTAATGCGTTGAACATGGAGAGTAGGGGAAGACAAAGGGAGAGAGGAAAGAGCCCAGTTAATGAAATTAAGTCCAAGAAAGGTAGATCCAAGTCCAGATTGGGAAAGATAGAGTGCTGGAACTATGGAAAGAAAGGACATCTAAAGAAAGACTGTAGATCTCTAAAGAAGAAAGGAGATGGATAGTAGGAGACTACTCATGAAGAAAATGTACTAGGTGATATGTTACAAGATGATTTGATTCTTGCATTAGATAATACTAGTGACTACTGGGTAGTAGATTTAGGGGATTCATGTCATGCTACACCCCATAGGAAATTATTTCATGGTTATGTTCTAGGTGATTTTGGACATGTTTTATTAGGTGATGATGAACCATGTAAAATTCTTGGAATGGATAAGGTACATATAAAGTTAAAGAATGGTGAATGGCTACTGAAATATGTAAGGAATATTCCTTCTATGAAAATAAATCTGATATCAACAGGGTAGTTGGGAGATGGTGGTTGTTTATCTACGTTTGGAGAAACGTGGTGGATGATCACTAAAGGATTGATGGTGATAGCAAAATGAGACATGATAGGTACATTATATTTATGTACTCATAATACTGAATGTTCTATCTCTTTATCTTCCACATGAACATATACAACATTGTGGAATCATAGGCTTAACCACATTAGTGAGAAGGAGATGCATATTCTCCACTCATGGAATTTGCTTCTAGATCTGAAGGATGTAAGTTTGGAATTCTGTGAGAACTATGGTTATGGAAAACAAAAGAGTCAGATTTATCATGGTTGGGAAACAAAAGAAGAGTGAAAATTTATAGCTTGTGCATACAAATGTATGGGGACCGGATCAGGTACAATCTCTTTGTGGCTCTCATTATTATGTTACTTTTATTAATGATGCAACTAGAAAAACTTGGGTTTATTGCATTAGACAGAAATATGATGTCTTTGCTACCTTTAAGAAATGGAAATATTTGGTTGAGAATGAGACATGAAAAAGGTTGAAGTGTCTCAGATATGATAATGGAGGTGAATACTGTGATAAGGAGTTTGATAGTTACTGTTCATACCATGGGATTCATAGAGATAAGACAATTTCAGGAACAACACAAGAAAAAGGTGTGTCAAAAAAGATGAATAGGATGATCATGGAGCATGAAAGGTGCATGAGATTGCATGCAGGTTTTTCCTTACAGTTTTAGGCAGATGCTGTAGATACTATTGTTTACTTAATAAAGAGAGGGCCTTCAAGTGCTTTGGATGGTGGGATTCCGTAGGAGACATGGATAGGTAAAAAGGTAAACTGCTAATTTCTGAGAACTTTTGGTTGTGAAGCATTTGTCCATATTGATAAAGAAAATGCGAACAAAGATTGAGGCTAAATCTAAGAAATGTACCTTTATTGGATACAAGGATGATGATTTTGGTTATCGATTATGGGATTATAAAAATAACAAAATAATTAGGATTAAATATGTGGTATTCAATGAAAAGGCCACATATAAATATCGGTTGCAGAGAAATAAATAGGAAAATGAAAACATAGAGTACACAGGGCTTGATGGAATCAAAGAAAATGAAGTTCCAAAGGTGTCAGAAAATCAAGAACAACAACATGTACCTCAAACTCTTGCAAGTGTTAGAAGATATACCAGGTCAAGTAGACCCCCTAAACGATACTTTCATTCAATGCATTATTTATTGATGTGTGAAGCACCTGCAACAATTAATTAATAAGAATATGCGAAATAGCAGAAATGACAGAACTCAGAATCACTTTTATATTGATCACAGGCCACTTCGAGGGGGAAACCTCCTTTGAGCAAGCTCAATACAAATAACTTCACAGTGCCTTCATAGGTCTCAAAACACACTTATATACTAAGTCTAGGCGCCAATACTATGGGTCAAAACCATGGGCCACTACAAACTATGGATCAACAATACTACGGGCGACTTACAAAGCATATGCGCCAACAACAATAACACAAACTATTGATCAACAAATACTATGGGACGACTTACAAAGCATATGCGTCCAACAACAATATACTAACAAAGTAAAGACATGGGTTCCTAGCATCCCCTCCCCCTTAAAAAAAGCTTTGTCCTCAAAGCTTTAGATGTGGAAATTGTTGTTGAATCTGAAGGGGTGGTTCCCATGTCGCATCCTCTGGTTGCATGCCATGCCACTGAATTAAGACCTTTGTGATAGAGTGAGAGCAAAGCTGTCGAGTGCGCTAATTGAGGATGGCCTCCGGCTCCAAAAGGATGGATGCTTCATTATCTAGTTTGGGTAAAATAGTTTGTCCACTGATGTTGGTGCTAAAAACTTTCTTCAGACAAGAGACATGAAATACTGGATGAATGCGGGAAGAAGAAGGAAGTTCCAATTTATAAGCAATGGACCCAATCTTCTGAAGAATATGATATGGCCCATAGAACTTTAGAGCGAGCTTATGATGCCCTTTGAGTTTCAGGGAGGATTTCTTGTACGGTTGGAGACAAAGAAAAACCATATCGCCTACTTGAAAAGTGCGCTCAGAACGGTGCTGATCAGCTTGTTGCTTCATGCGATTTCTTGCCATGTGAAGATTGTCCCACAAAATGCGAAGAATCTGATCGCGGTTTCGAAGGACCGTGTCAACTTCCTGAATTGGTGAACTATTGGGGGTGTATGGAAGAAGAACTGGAGGTGCCTGACCATAGACTGCTTCATATGGGGTCATTTTAGAGGTAGTGTGGTAAGAGGTATTGTACCACCATTCAGCGAGAGGGAGCCACTTTGCCCACTGTTGTTGTTGTTCAGAGGTGAAGCAACGAAGATAAGTTTCCACGCATTTATTGATAATTTCAGTCTGACCATCTGTTTGTGGGTGATACCCTGCACTCATCTTCAGTTTGGTGCCAGTGTGGCGAAATAGTTTTGTCCAAAAATGACTGGTGAAAGTCGCATCACGATCCGAGACAATGGAAGAAGGGATGCCATGAAGACGAAAGATCTGGTCCAGGAAAATTTGAGCGACTAAGGAGGCTGTATAGGGATGGCTGAGAGCACAAAAATGACTATATTTGGAGAGGCGATCAACCACAACGAGAATCACTGTCTTTTCGCTAGATTTAGGGAGCCCTTCAATGAAATCCATAGAAATATCTGTCCAAATCTGTGTAGGTATGGGAAAGGGTTCGAGCAATCCACGAAGGAGTGTTGTTTCACCCTTATTGCATTGGTAGGTATCACATTCAACCACCATCTGTTGAATTGTCCTTTTCATGCCCTGCCAAAAGAAGTTACGCCATGCCCGTTCATACATTTTGAGGAACCCAGAGTGCCCTATCGATGAAGAAGCATGAAGTTCATAGAAGACAGCCTGTTGAAGATCTCTGCTCTGGGGAAGCACCAGACGACCCTTGTATCTCAGAGAAGAACCATCCCAAGAGTAATGTGGTATAGCAGAAGGGTTGTTGGTCAAGCGTTGGATGATTTGAGATAAGGAAGAGTCATTGACATAACCCTGTTGAACAGATTGCAACCAATTTGGAATAGGCATAGAAATAGCTGAAAGAGAACCTTGGGCATCAAATGTGCGAGAAAGAGCATCTGCCACAATATTGTCTTTACCCTTCTTGTAAGTGATCTCATAGTCATAACCCATGAGTTTGCTAACCCATTTCTGTTGTGTGGGGGAGGAGACACATTGTTCCAAGAAATATTTCAGACTCTGGTGATCAGTCTTGATGCAGAAATGATTCCCTAATAGGTATGGTTGCCACTTCTGTACTGCATGCAAAATAGCCATCATTTCCTTCTCATATGTAGAGGCAGCTAAATTCTTACCTAAAAGGGCTTTGCTGGTGAACACAATGGGGTGTTCATATTGAAGGAGAATAGCACCAAGTCCATTGCCGTAAGCATCACTCTCAATAGTGAAGGGCTTGGAAAAATTGGGCATAGCTAGAACAGGTGTAGTACACATAGCTTGTTTTAGCTTGTCAAATGCACACTGAACATCATGTGTCCATGTAAAAGCATACTTTTTCAATAGAGCAGTTAATGGAGCTGCAATATTCCCATAATCCTTGACAAACTTGCGGTAGTAACCAATCAACCCCAAAAAACCACGAAGGCTCTTGAGTGTCTGAGGATGCAACCAATTGTTCATGGCATCGATTTTGGCAGGATCCACGTGAACCCCTAGTGATAAGATAATGTGCCCAAGATACTCAACTTCCTTTTGTCCAAAAACACATTTAGACTGCTTGGCATGGAGAGGATGGTCAAAAAAAAGTTGCATGACAAGATCCAGATGCTGGAGATGTTCATCCCATGTTTTACTGTAGATGAGGATATCATCAAAGAATACCAGAATGAATTTCCTCAAGTAGGGCCAAAATATTTTATTCATTAAGGCCTGGAATGTGAAAGGATCATTAGTGAGGCCAAAGGGCATGTCCAAAAACTCATAATGGTCATCATGTGTGTGGAAAGCTGTTTTAGGGATATCATCCTCATGAACCCGAATTTGATGATACCCAGAACGAAGATCCAACTTGGAGAAAAATTGAGCCCGATGAAGCTCATCAAGAAGCTCATCAACAACAGGAATTGGAAACTTATCCTTGATGGTGAGGTGATTAAGTGCTCGGAAGTCAATGCAGAGGCGCCTTGACCCATCTTTTTTGTGGACAAGAAGAACTGGAGAAGAAAATGAACTAGTGCTTGGGAGAATAATACCTTGCTTCAATAAGTCCCAAACAAGGATTTCAATCTTCATTTTTGGTGAAATGGGTAGCGATAGGGGCTGATGTTGGGAGGAACACTACCAGGAAGGAGCTAAATACGATGGTCTTCTGGCCTTGAAGGTGGCAATCCCACTGGTTCAACAAAGACACCTGTATACCGATCCAGAATTTGTTGTAGATCCAAAGGAGTAGTGGAGACCGCTAATGGTTGCATCTGAGCGATGACACCATGTGAATTCTTCTTGAGGAGTTTTTCCATGCGATGTGAACTGATGATGCTGAGAGACCTTGGTTGTAATCCTGTCAATGTGTGTTTTTGTCCATTGAGGGAAAAATGCATCCAAAGTTCAGCAAAATCCCATAAGATAGGGCCAAGTGTGCATAGCCATTGAGCGCCCAAAACCACATCACATCTACCTAAGGTCAAGGCAAACATGTCAGAGCGCAAGGTATAATCTCCCATAGAGATACACACATTTCAACACTTCCCTTTACAAGTTAAGGTGCCCCCATTGGCAACCATGACTTCAAAGTTGGAGCAAGGATGGATAAAACAATCAGCTTGTTTGGCGATCCAAGGGTCAATGAAATTATGAGTGCTACCAGAATCAATGAGTATTGTAAGAGGAAGCTTCTTGAAGTAACCCCTGACCTGCAATGTTTGGGGGCTGGTGATTCCGGCTAAAGCATGGAGAGATATATCTGGCTGGTCATCCTGAGACGGAGGGTCAATAGGCAGTTCTTGAATGTCGACCTGAGCATCCATTGTTTCTGGATCTTCATCACCAATTTCAGAGGCAGACAGAAAATCCACATCCAAGAGAGAGAGCTTTTGCTGAACACATCTATGTCCCCGAGTGAATTTCTCATCACAATTATAGCAAAGCCCCTTTTCTCTGCATGCTTGCATCTCTGTTTTAGACAAACGCTTGATAGGAGTTGGTCGAGGAGCCTGTGGTATGGGTGGTCGTTGACAACCCATATTTCGGAAGGGAACAAAAGTGGGCTTGGAGCGTTGTTGGGATGCAATTTTGTCTTCTGCCAACTTATCCAACCTTAGGGCTTCCATCATTGTGTTGGGACAGAACATTTTGACCTCAGAGTGGATGGCATCCTTTAGACCACTGATAAAACAACTCCGGTAAAAGTCATCAGATAATCCTTCAGTGTGGTTGGCTAGTTTCTCAAATTCGGTTTGATACTCTCTCACAGTTCCAATTTGGCGAAGTTTAGTGAGGGCTCCTGTGAAGTCGTCAAATGCACCAGGACCAAATTGTTGCAAAAGGAGCTGGCAAAAGTCTGACCATTTTGGCTCTTCATGAGCCTTGATGTACCAACGGTACCATTGAAGAGCTTCCTGTTCCAAATGAAAGGATGCAAGCGGAACTTTGTTGACATCAAAAGTATTATGCAGACTGAAATACTGTTCTGCACGATAGATCCATCCAGTTGGATCAGTACCATTGAAGCGAGGAAAATCAAGCTTCGGACCACGGAAATTGCTGGAAGAAGAGAACCCATTGTCTGATGAAGACTCAGACTGCCATTTGTTGTTCATAGCTGAATTTTCAAGATGGAGGCCAAGAATTTTTCATCCAGATCCTGGAGTTTGGCTTGGATGGCTGCAAGTACTTCTTCCATGGTTTTTGCTCCTGCGCGGGTGACAACCATAACCAGGAGTTTTTTTTTTTTTTTGGTTGACTGGGTAGAAAAACAAAAACAGAAACTGCTTCAGTAAAGGAAAATATGGATTTGGGAAAAAATCTGAAGGGTAATTGGGGTTTGACTAGGTTTTGGACACTGTCGAATAGACACGGAAGAAAAAAATGAGGATCTCAGAAGCGGGGTGAAAGAATGGGAAAATTTGGCAGAGGGGGACAAGGATGCAGAATTCAGAAAGGAACTCTGTGGTAAAATTTGAAGGTGATTGGGTGAAATTTGAGGAAGTTATGGCAAACCCTAAAAATAGACAAATGTGGGATTTCAGGCTTTGGGAAGTGGAATTGGGGATAAGGTCCTTAGGAATGAAATATGCAGAATGGGATGACAGGGGTTCCTCGAAAATTTCAAGGGAAATAGAGTGAAAACAAGGGAGATATGGAGAAAAAACTAAATTTTATACTTTTTTTTTTTGTTCGGACTGGAGTGGCTATGACTCGGAAGAGATCTGAAACAGATAGATCTGCAATGGCTCGGAAGTGAGCAGAAACAGATGGATCTGAAATGACGCCGAATGGATTGAAAACGACTGGATCTGGAACGGCTTTCAAAATGGATCTGAATGGTTGGATCTGAAACGGCGCAGTAGTGATCGACAATAGTTCGGCTGAAAATAGATATGGACCCCAGGTATGTGCGGCTTCCTAACAGTTCAGGGGTTTCACTCGGCCACCAATGCTGTCTAACGGATTTCATATTGGGGCAGTACCCCTCACTCCATGACTCAGGTAAAACTGATAACCGCTTTGCCACAAACTACAGCTCTTGGTTTACCTCATGGGTGGGAACTAGTCAATCAGGTTGGGGTTGTTGCCCTTTTCACTAGCAGGTCCTCTCAATGGGCCAGCTACTTTGGGGTTCCTGTGGTACTCCTCACAATGAGTTTTAGGGATTATTCCCAAGTACTTCCCACAATTAAGCGGATAGGGATTATTCCCAAATCCGAACCTACAATAGATGCAAAAAAAAATTTGGCAGAAATTTCACCCAGCGAGCCCAAGAAAGTGCTCTGATACCAGATGTGAAGCACCTGCAACAATTAATTAATAAGAATATGCGAAATAGCAGAAATGACAGAACTCAGAATCACATTTATATTGATCACAGGCCACTTTGAGGGGGCAACCTCCTTTGAGCAAGCTCAATACAAATAACTTCACGGTGCCTTCATAGGTCTCAACACACACTTATATACTAAGTCTAGGCGCCGATACTATGGGTCAAAACCATGGGTCACAACAAAATATGGATCAACAATACTACGAGCGACGTACAAAGCATATGCGCCACTAGAATATTTGCACCTTGAACAGTTAGATGTACAAACAACCTTTCTCCATGGGGATTTGGAGGAAGAGATTTATATGTAGCAGCCACAGGGGTATGAGGTCAAAGGGAAGGAAAACTTGGTATGCACGTTGAAGAAGAGCTTGCATGGCCTAAAGAAAGCTCCAAGGCAGTTGTATTTGAAATTTGACAGGTTTATGACATAACACCGTTATAGAAGATGTCATTCTTACCATCGTGTTTATTTCAAGAGGCTAGATAATGGAAGAAATATTATATTTTTATTGTATGTGGATGACATGCTTGTTGCAGGGTCTAACATGCAGGATATAAATGTGCTAAAAAATAAGTTAGCTAATTCATTTGTGACGAAGGATTTGGGTGCTGCAAAGCAAATCCTTGGTATGAGAATAACAAGAGACAAGAAAAATTGCAAATTGACATTGTCTCAGGGTGAGTACATAAAAAAGGTGTTGGAGAGGTTTAGAATGCATAATAAAAAACTAACTAGTACACCTTTGGCCATCCATTTCAAACTAAGTAAGGATATGTGTCCCAAGACACATGAAGATATAGATTACATGTCCAAGGTTCCCTATTCATCAACAGTTGGCAGGTTGATGTAAGCCATGGTGTGCACAAGACCATATATTGCACATACAGTGGGATTTGTGAGCAGGTATATGAACAATCTAGGTAAAGAACATTGGAAGGAAGTACAGTGGATTCTCGGGTATTTTAGAGGTACTACCACTTATGCATTATATTTTGGAGGTTCAGACACCGTTCTATAGGGATATGTTGATGCAGATATGGAAGGTGATAAAAATATTAGGAGGAGCACCACATGGTATGTATTTATTATAGGTGGAACAAAAGTAAGTTGGATTTCAAAATTGCAAAAGGTTGTTTCACTTTCAACAACGTAAGTAGAGTATGTTGCTGCTACAAAGGATAGTAAAGAGATGATTTGGATACAGAGGTTCATGGAGGAATTGGGTAAGAAGCAGGAGGATAGAAGGTTGTAAAATGATATCCAGAGTTCCATTCATATTAAAAAGAACTCAACATTCCATTATAATACTGAACATATACAACTCAAGTACCATTCATACGGTCTGTTATAGAAGATGAACTGTTAAACTTGGAAAAGATACATACTAGACATAATCCTGCAGACATGTTGACAAAGGTGGTAGCCAGAGAGAAACTAAGTTCCTGATAGGTTTTTGTTCACATTCAAGCATGAAGTTGAAGATGAGAAATTTTCCATGTACAAGGTTCAAGGAATAGTCCAACAAATGCAATAGCGGTGGATTTGCTATGATTAGTCTCCAAGTGGAATATTGTTGGTTATGGAGCCCGATCTTCCTTATTCAGAGGTCGTGTTTCAGTCATTTGTGGATCCCATCCCATGATGGGGGGGTTTGGGGGGGATTTACGCCCCAAATATAGTCACCATGGGGGGTCCAGTGGGGAGGCGACTACATTTTAGGAGCGCCTCCCTGGCCGGGGTTCAAGGGCAGCGCCCCTGTAGTGAAAATTTTAGAAAAATGCCTTGTAAAATGTTGTAATTTCATAGTCATGACTTGGTCAATAATGGGTGATTTACGAGCCCATGGTATTTTGTATCCTGTGGTATTTTCCAATGGTAATCACTCTTTAAAAGGAAGGCATTGTAATACGACTGTGTATTTTAAATCTCTCTATGATTGTGTAAGAGAGACTACGAGGGAGTGAAGAGGAGGTTGCAACAAATGTGCTGCAGGTTGTATCCCTTCATTTGTTGGATGTTTTAATAATAAGGACTGGCAAATTTTGTGTGGACGTATCCCATCTTGGGTGAACCATGTTATATTGGTGTCTCTCTTGTAATGTGTTTATATGATTGATATTTGCATCTTGTTTATTGTTATTGCTTTGCGATCTTGTTTTCTAACATTCTCCCCACTTATATTCAGGGACTCTTCCCGTGACAACTTTTGTATCCTCAAATTGAGTTTCCATAGTAGTTTTGCAGGATCATTTCTACATCTAAATTTGATTCCACCACCCTGGAACTGTGCTTAGAGGTTCTTTTAGTCATCTCTAGATACTATGACATAAGACCAACATCAAAGAGTGGCATTGTCTCCATTCATAATACAACCAAATGGGTTTAATCTAAGAAGAACGATAAAATGAGGGATTCAAACAAATACTGAACACAATATTTATTCATAGAAAATCTATTCTTCAATAAGATTCATAAAATGAAACTACTTATAAGCCCAAATGCCCATGCTATTAACAAATTCATAATTTTTTCTTCAATGATAACTAACAACGAAGCAAATGGAAATTTGAAGAATCTTATAATATGCAAAAAAATTGAAAATAAGGAAATAAATTTAGCATTTGATCAAGGAAATGACCATATTGAATATTAGAAAGAAAACTGGTCGAGCAACGCCTTAAAATCTCAACCGCTCTCACTACACAGGCCTATCGAGCTTACGGCTCCAATCCTAGTTTGAATATAGTCAAATGTAAAAGATATGTTGGTTAGGGTTCAAAAATATAGAATTTTTGTTTGAATTCTTGATAAGAAAAACTATCAGGCTAGGGTTTCCATATGTTTTCCCCAAATCAAAACATTCCCAACTGAGCTCTTAGGGCCAAAATGTGAGCAAGAAGAAGAAAAAGGATACATTAGGGTTCATGGTCGAACTAAGTCAAAAACTTCGTATAAACAATCTCGAGATGAACTACTCTCCCGCAATGGATTAAAAAATAGTGAATCCACAAGTCTCGTGATTGATACATCATCTATGGTATTGACAGGGCATCAAGCGCCATTCAATCATTATCAAATTTATTAGGGTTTGATGTCGTTTCACTAACTGTATCTAAAATTGATAACCTAATGTCCCGAATGGGAAAAGAGACAACTATGGGATAGGGTTGAAGGATTCCTTTTATTGTGATGTCTTTTAAAACAAAATACGGTCTGAAAGCATGAAAGCTAGGGAAAAATAACGGTTTCTACCTAACCCATTGACTCCAAATCAAGTGCAATTGAGTGTAACGAATTTACCAGATAAAACAAAAACCTACCTAGAAGCGTGACAAGTGTGTTTTCTAAGCTGGTGGCTGAGTTGGAAAAGCCCTCCATCCAGGTGGCACGACCAACGAATACCGTTCATGAATTCGGGGAGAAACTCGTAATGGGATTACTCTACTTTAAATTGTCTTTTTAAACCTAACACCTCATGACTAGGTCAATGGGTAGCATGTGATCGAAACCCTTTTCAAATTACCAAGTGTAAGTAATGTTTCACATTTTAAAGAGAATCGCTTTTATAACCAAAAATAGTTGGTCAACGATCAAAATATTTTTTATATCGACGTACCTTGTGATGAATTTCAGCGAGGAATATTGTTTTATGTTGATGCATTTGGTAGCCAAACTAGTATTGGCTCCAAATACTCGGTAATAAAACCAACCTATGCTGATGTGAAACAATACCGAAGTCAAAATCCTTTATTGCGTCGACTATTTTGGAGAAAAAAGAGATAAAGCTCTGAAATGTGTCGGGCCTAAACCAAATTTAGATGCGACCATTTCGAAGCGAAATCGAAAAAAACTTTGACATGTTTTGGGTCCAGATCCAAAATAGCATTGAAAGACTAAACTTTCGTAGAAGAAACTAAGTGTTGCGACTAGCTTCGGGGTAATATATCATAAGTTGGTGAAACAAACTTCAACTCAGAAATTAAAGTGTGAACAAAATAAAAGAAAAACTTATAACGACCTTGGAGTGAAGCCTTAAAAAATGAAACTGTTTCAGCGTAAAAAAGGAAATGTAGCCAAAAGTTTAAGCGTAAAAATGGATTTGACTCTGATTGTTTGGGAACAACTTGCAAGTTGCTTCGACCGTTTCAACGCAAATTTGAATTTTACTCTGAAACAAGAAAACTATGAAAATTCTCCAAGTGCTAAATATTCAATGGGGAATCAAACTTCAAGAAAAAATTGGTGATAAGTTAATAAAATAAATCTAAGAGTTAGATTCAAAATAAAAGGAGGGGCCCTAAATTTGCAAAATTGGGGAAGGGGTTGCAGCTGCAGCAATTGGCGATTGGCTGGGGAGATTAGATATCTGAAAACAAACAAAGAATACTTTATAGGCATATATTCTTTAGTTAGGGTAATAATTTATTTCTACTTATTAGTGACTTCTAATTGTGAGAATCATAGATTATTCATCTTCCTTGTAGTTCAAACAGTCCCATTTTTTATTGAAATAAGTATCACATGGACCACATTTTACTGTTAATATTAGGGCATGGAAACTTAGTTAGAATTTCACAGTCACTCTCCTGAGGCTAAAATATGAATTTCATTTACCTACTTTGTCTTATGGAAGTGACTAGGTAAGACACCACATGTCAGTAACAAAATTAGACAGATATAATTTTTTGTTCCTCATTACTATATGATATGCATTTCTTTGATGCATTAGAATTATTTGATGTTTGAGTGGCTCTAATATACAGTTCCCTTTGTCTTCAGAGGTATATCCTAGGATCTCCCATCCATAATTTCCTTTTGTGTGGGAAATACATATTTTGTTTTGCTTATTGTACCCATGGACGGAAAAGAGCCTTTTTAAAGTATATTTAGAAGTAGCCTCTTGATTTACTTCGTACGCTCATGTCTTCATTTAATCCTTCAAGTATCCAGTTTTGAATCTGATGGATATTTATATTAGGGAGATGTTGACTCTGTTTGTTCCTTTTTGGATTTGATACTTTGGTATAGGATCATTTTGATTGCTATACATCTGCATGACTTGTTTCCTTTCCATGGGTCGGCCATAGTATACTACTTGAGACAGGTCTATTTATGTATTTTAGTGAGCGGAGCCTCAAGATAGTAACCTAGAAATATTTATCCCAACTATTTACACATGATTTAACACATTTTAGTTTAGAATAGACCATGTGATAAATTTTGCAAGAAAAAGAGTGACAATATAAGGCAGACATGTTAAAACCCTCAAAATAATAATGTTTGAATTCACATCAATGAGTTTTCACAAAAATAAGAAAATTTTAAATTTCGAAACAATTCTCACACCTTCTAAATTCCAAGTCTTCACTTAAGAGATCTTCCACGAATAATATCATATCATAGCTTCCCATTCATCACTATGACTATTGAGCTAACTTTATTCAAAATCCAAAAAAAATCAAAGACTAAAATCAGTTGACTCTAAATATATAACAACTGGGTTGAAATAAGAAATAAAAACAATAAAAAAGGAAAATTGATTTATGTACAAAAGTTTTCGTAAACTATGAAAAATATTGCTTGAGATCTTAGTTATTTAAGGGAAGATTTTCCACTTCCCTTGCAGATCTTGTAATCTATAGGTTCCTAGGCCAAGTTTCTCATCGATGGTGTAAGGGCCAAGCCATAAATGTTGAAACTTGGTGTGCTTTCCCTTCTCTTCACGGGGTTGATCCCACTTCATTACTAAGTCCCCTACCTCAAAATATTTCTTCCCTACTTTTCGACTATCAAACCATCTCCTAACATTGCATTGATGAAGCTTAAACTTGTTTCTAGCCTTTTCTCTTTCCTCTTCAAGTTTCAAAAGGGTATTAATTCTTGATTGTATAATTTTGCTGTTGGATCCTCTGGATGCTTGGGCTAACTGTAAGAAAGGAAAAATAACATTTAGTGGAATTATAACCTATTTTCCGTAAACCAATGTGTAAGGGGAAACCCCTAGAGCATTCTTTGGAGTGACCCTATCATCCCATTAGGAAGAGTTACATGCCAATTTATTTGGTTTTCAATAACTGTTTTCTTTAAAATCCTAATCAAGTTTTTATTCATAGAATCTGCTAGCCCATTCCCTCATGGATAATCATTTGAATAATAATGAAATTTAATTCCACTTTCAACAAAAAATTCACTTAATTTCAAAGAAGATAAATATGAAGCATTGTCCAAAACTAAAGAAATTGGAACCCCAAACCTGGTTATGATGTTTTCTTTTAGAAATTTAATAACATCATCCTCGTTGAATTTGTGCAAATGGACAACTTCAATCCATCGAGTAAAAAAATATGTAGCTATAAGAATGTAATGATGCTACATCGAGGAGTTGGGGTTAATTTCTCCAATGATGTCTAAGCCCCATTGCTCAAATGGTTTAGAGATGATAACTAGCCGCAACGACGCTGCTGGCTTCGCTAATATTTTGACACTCTTTTGGAACACAACACATTTTCGGGCATATGCATATGAATATTTGAAAATAGTAGGCCAATAGTAACCCACTCTTAAAATTTTATGAGCAGTAGTGTATCCAGAGTAATGACCTCCAACAGGACCATCATGCAATTATTTCACCACTTTCTCTGCATCTTGATTTTCCAAGCACCTAAGAAACACACCATCATATTTTTTCTGAAAGATTACACCATTGATTATCTAATATGCAGCTGAATTCAAGCGAAGAGCTCTTCTTTGCTTGGAATTCCAATGTTCTGGAGAGTTCCATGCTTTAGATAATGCACTAGATCTCGGTGCCATGATATAGGAATAGTGTGAATGAAACAAAACTCTAATAAATTCATCTTAGATTCATTGTCCCATCCATTCATTTCTTTGGTTGAATTTTCAGTAAGTAACTTACATAACCGTTGACCTTTGACAATATTAGCAGGTTTAAACTCTAGGTCATATTCTTGTAATGCGGTTTACCCAATTCCCGCATCTTTCTACAAATTCCTTTTGTACAAAAAATGATCGGACAATCGGATGAGGTACTATGAATTTGGTTCTATTCTTCAAAATGTAAGGTCTACACTTCTTTACATACTTAAACATAACATAAACTTGTTTATCCACATCTAGATAGTTAATTTCAGCCCCTTATAATCCAATGCTCATAAACGATATTGGATATTCATCTCCCTGCTCTCCTTTTTGAGTGAGCACTGCTATAAGGGAATGATCGGATGTCAGAAAGTGTAAATGATGAAATCCTTTTCAAAATATGGACTGCTTAATGATGGGGCATAAGAAATTGTGGTTTTAATATCCTAAAAGGCATTCTTTTCAATTTCAGTCCATTTGAATTGCACATCATGTTTTACCATTTGTTGCAAAGGTTTTACAATTTGTGCAAAATCCGGTACAAACCATCGTAAAAAAATAATTTTGCCCATAAATGATTGCATGGAATTTTTATTATGGGGCATGGGAATTTTAAGTATAGCTTGTATCCTTTTGGAGTCAATCGAGATTCCCTTCTTTGAGATGATGTGTGCCAGTAATTTCCCTTTTAACACAACAAATATACTTTTCTTTGGATTGAGGGAGATACCATACTTTCTGCATCGTTCAAAAATTTGTTTTAGATGAAAAGCATGGTCTTCCCTCTTCTTGGAGAAAAATGTGACATCACCCAAATAAACCACTACACTGTGGTCGATTAATCCTCGGAAAGCAATGTCCATGTCCCTTTGGAATGTGGCTCTAACATTCATCACGCCAAATGGCATTCTTCTGTAAGCAAATGTTCCCCATTTTGTACCAAAAGTTGTATTAAGACGATCCTTCTTGGGCACTAATACTTGATTATATCCTGAAAATCCATCTAAAAAGGAGAACATTTCTGATCCTAATACAAGTTGTAAAATTTGTTCCATAGGCGGGACTTGATAATTATCTTTGTCTAATGCTCTATTCAAATTTCTAAAATTCATGCACAATCTTATCTCTCCGGACTTCTTGCTTACAGGTACAAGATTTTCCACCCATTTAGAATGCCTAAGCTTCAAAATAATCTTAGCATCTAGCAACTTCTTCAATTCTTTCTGAATAAGTGGATCCAAAGTGGGGTGCACTTTTCAAAGTTTCTGCTGAAAAGGCTTAGCACCTTGTTTGATTGGAATAACATGATGTATGATGCTAGTGTCATAAGTATTCAAGTCATCATAACTCTAGGCGAAGACATATTTATATTGTTAAAATAATATTATAAACTTATGGCTTTCATCAAGTGAGCAACATTTTCCTAAATTGACATGCTTTGGTTCTTGTTTTTCTCCCAAATTTACCAATTCATATGGCATCGAAGAATTGTTTGTCTTGACATTTGCTGGCTTTCAACACTTATCATGAAAATTGAATGGTTTCTCTAATGTACACACTCCTTTTGGCATAAAGTTTCCCTTGGACCGATTTTCATTGCTATCTTCTAGATTTGACTAATGTTCTACTTCATCAATAATCGATCCTTTGAATGTGTCTTCATCAGTCAAGAAGTCAATAATTTGTTCATCGTTATCGAATACTCTCCAATTAGTAACATTGTCTAGGACAAATGGTCTGAAAATCAATTCAATAGAACATTTATCATTAAGGGGAACTAAATGAGAAGCATAAGTAGCTAATAAATAAAAAACATAATTCTTTTATCTAGGAATATAATCTATATTAAAAGAATCAAAGTTTGAAATCAAATTCCATACCTCAGCTTGATACCCTTTCAAGTGTGGAGATAAGAAATGAACAATGTTTCTTACTTTCCTGACAATTATCTCATAATCACCAGATTTTTTTAAATTTTTATCATTCAAATAAATAGCCTTTTTAATTCCTTGAATCAAGGCCTCGTATTCAGATGTTTTATTGGTGCATTGAAATTCTAATATACAAGAGAGAAATACTCTTTTTCCTTGAGGATCTACAAGAACGCAACTAGCTCCTGCTCCCTCCTATGTCTTGGATCCATCAAAATATAAATTCCAAAATTTAACTTCTACTCTATCAGAACTAATATTTACATCTAGGTTAGTGACGAATTCTACTATAATACATTCATTTTCATCAATCCATGAAAATTGAAGAAGATCGGACTGTGTGTCTGAATTATGACTAGTAGTGTCAAATTGATAAAATTTGAGTTCCATTTCTAGAAAATAATTTTCCAACACAGAATATGAAATGTTAACTGGTTCCTTGTTTCCTTCCAACTTAGTCACATTGAATTTAATGCGTGGTTCCCTTAGTACCTTAATCTGGTTCTTCTTGTTCTGATAAGGTAGCCACAAATGAGACCACTCATTTGCGAAATAACCATTTAATTTACTTGACCAATCTCTACTTAATATCAATCCACAATCCTCTGGAATATCAACCATAACTATGTCAATGAATTGAAAGACCCTTGAATCAACAACCAATCTAATTAAAATATTCTTCATTTCCCCTATTACTTTGACGTCTGATCTATCAAGTTGAATGATCCTAGAGGGAGATGAAATTGGCTAACAATTATTTTTTTTACAAATTGACAATGGCATGATTTTAGATGAAGATCCTAAATCTACCAAGCAATTGTGCACATTATAATTAAATATCACAAAAGTGAGCAGAAAAGGCGGTGTCTGAGATTTTGATTTACCACCAATGCTGGCTTCATTGATCTCAGGATTGGATTCAATGATAGCTTGATGCTTATCTTTATTGGCAGAGTTACTTGTTGTTGTGTTTAGATCAAAATATTCTAGCAATCTCTTTCTTTGATGTGGCAAATTGCACATTTCAAATATAGATACATTAGCTTTTGTCCTATTAATATCTTCAACAATATCATAACCCATGCTATAATTTCCTCCAATATTTCCACCTACATAAGGATTTTTTGATGAAGGGGTTGTTTCTTTATGAGTCATAGAAGATGTTCCTTTTATGCCTTGCAATGGATTGTTATATATTTTCTCTGTCAATTTTGGTGGTGGTTGAGTTACAATATTAGTTCTGCTTTGATTTTTTACAGCAACATTACTTGTTTTTTCTTTTGGGAGTGATATTCTTTGATCATTAACCGATACTTCACTCCTAGTGGCATAATCAATAGATGAGACTTGGATTTCTTCGATTTATTCTTCATCTCCTAAATCAAGATTCGGTTCCCATCCCCATAAAACAATTGTAGTTTCTTCATTATCATCTCCTACTTCCTTTCATTGAACTTTATCCTCATCTTCCTGATCTAGAAGTTGTTTATCCAATAGTTGATTCATTACTAAGGTCATGGAATTTATCCATTGTGGACAAGTCTTCTCAGAATGATGTTCTTGATGAAATGTATAGAAATGATCCATGCTAACTTCATTCAAATTAAGGACATATGCTTCATCTGTTGGAGGTTTTGGACTTTATTCTCTTTTCTTATAAAAGGGTTTGAAAGGTTTTGTTATAGATGAGTAGTTCCCTTTTCTTTCTCCAAGTCCATTATCTTATTGGATAATTTCCGAACCAGTTTAACTACACTTTCTAAATCATTTGATTATTCTTCTGTAGGTTTTGTCAATAACAATGGTTTCTTGGAAGTTATAGGTTTGTATTCTATTTCCACAACATGTTTCACAATACTATTCATGTATGTTTCGACCTTCTTAGCTTCTTCGAAATTCTCCGTTAAAGTATTTTTACATGAACATTTAACAAATATAGCTAGAGATGGATGTAATGCAGTAGTATAATATTCAATTAAGGATTCTTCAACAGGTTTTGTAGCAGCACTAAATTTGTTCAAAACCGTGGGAAATCTTTGATTGAAATCATGCACTTTTTCCCTTTTATCCATCTTAAGAGATAGTAACTCCTTCATAAGTGAAGCTAAAGTTTGTTGTTCACCAAACTTACTTAAGAATATTTCAAAACTATCCCAATCAGCTATAGAACCAATTTGTAAACTAAAAAACAAGATGAAGCTTTAGGTTCGAACATATAGGGAATAGATGACACACAACATCTTCATGTTCCACATCCAATAGATTCAATTCCAGATAAAATATTTTTAAATGATCATCTGCATAAATTCCTTTTCCAGGATCAAACTTAGGTAACACCGACTCATGATGTTTAGGCAGATCATGTAAAGGAGTGGGTAAATTCAATGGTTCTTTAGCTCTCCAAGCTGGTGGTTGGTTGACATTATGAGACATATTTCCAATACGGGGAGGTGAATGAGGAGGATAATGTGGGGGTGACTATATGTGTGGAGAAGAGACTAACTCTGGAGAAGATGGTCTGAATTGATTGATAGGATCTGGTATTTCTTGTAGATACAAATCAACTAATTCTTGCAATGATTCAACAAGAACAAAGTCCTTATTTTGTATATCTCTTCTTCTAGGAGCACTTCTTTTGGGTAATAACGGAACTACGAGTAATCCTCCAATATTCCTAACGTAAGACCTGGTATATCTCCTAAAACTATCTACTTCTTGATGGGGAACAACATATAAATGCTCAATGTGCTCAGTTTAAGAGTTAGGATTTTCCTGATAATTAGTTTTTTGTTCGGTTTCAGGAATTAAATCTTCTGGTTGAGGTGTTTCAAATGGAGACCCAGAAAAATTTCCTTGGGAGAAAGGACTTCCTCTACCAGGAATACACTAGCGGCCATCCTTCTAGCACAAAATCTATTGAGGCCTAGAAAAATGCTTGCGTTGACAACAGGGATTCTCCCCAATGAAAAATTCCAACTAGACTATTCATTGTTTGGAATGGGGAATCCGTCCGGTTTGCGGTTCAAATACTGTAGGGTGCGTTTTAAAGTGAGTTTACTGGTTATAGCTCGATCCACCGTTTAAATTTTATTATTAAACAATTCAAATGCAAAATCCTAACTCTAAATATGAATAATCCTACCTAAGCTAGCTTTGACATGCATACAAAGGCCTCACAAAGTGATGTGCAGGTTCTTACCTTTTGTCTTACCACCTTTGTCTTACCAATCATCTAGAACTACACTACCAAAATACATAACTTTAACTTATGTAATCTATCATATCCTTGCAAGGAGAGAAATTAAAGTAAGAGTAATGAATGTAATTGTTTATTACAACATCAACATATAACTATTTAAAGAAATGTATTCACAATCACAATATAACATTCACACAAATATAGCTCTGGTATATCATTAATTCATTCATTACTCATAATCACACAGAAAATTGCATTTCATAATTATGAACAGTAAAATGATTAACATACCATTAAAGAAATCCAATAGAACAGAAAAGAGCTTATATCATATTTGATGAATAAAATGAATAAATAATTCTTACATTCATTCACATATATCGATGCAATAATCCATGTACGCCTTTACCCAACAAAATCGTCTTTTCTCATTAGCAGAAAAATAATTTTCTAACAAAATGATACTAGTTCAAAACTTTTCAAGTCAAAAGCCCCTTTCTATTCTATTCTCTCCTATTTATCTTTACAAAATTTGTATTGACATGACTCATCACTTCATATTCCCCCAACCCTTGGTTTTCCAAAATTTGTCCTTTTGTGGTTGCAATCAAAATTAGCTAAAATAAAATAAAATTACAATATTACATCACTCAGATTGCATGTTCTCTTGACTTTGGATGTAGTCATTCCAAAGATCACTTTCAAAAGATATTGCGTTTAGTTGTGGAGGCTCTAATAATTTCAAAACTATTTCATGGATAGATAATTCTTTAACCATATCAATCAACCCCTTTGTTGCAATTTTGTGACCTTGTCCTAAAAAATAAGCATTCATAGTAGCTTGTCCAATATGTTATTGAAGGTATTATGTATTGAGTGAGTCCATCTTCTTTATATAAGCAATGTCTTCATTCATGATATTTCTTAACTCTGCTAGACGCTTCTCCTTTGGTGTTAGCTCGTCAATGGCATGAGGAGGTGGAAGATGACATTTCTCAAATGCTTTGCATATTGCTTGATAAATTTCCTCACACTTTGTAACCAACTTTTGTACTTCATTCTGTATATTCTTCTCTGCATTTCGAGAACTCTCTAAGAGTGTTATGTCCAACTTTAGCTCAACAATGGTTCTTTTTGGTAGATGCGCATGAATTTCTTTGGATTTCCCCTTCCAGGAAATTAACTTCTTCATCTTATCATATGTCCCTGCTATTTTTTTCTTTACAGTTGAATCCTCTTAAGAAGTATGCTTCAATTTGGTAACCATTTCCTTCAACTCGTAAGTTTGCTCAGTGAGCAATTCTTGAGAGTGAAACGATTGTCTCTATAATTCATAATCATGCTCATGAAATGGTGTTAGGTATTGTGTTTGTGTTTGAGTAGATTTGAGTTTCTCCATCAAGGATTCTTTCTCTCTCTTTAATTCAATTATTTGAGATTGCAAAGCTCCCTTTTCTATCATCAGAGTTTCTATCTGCTGGTCTAGTTGAGCTTCCTTTTCCCGTAACGCATTTATTTGATCCTAGAAATTAGTTTTTTCCCCTTCCATTATTACTACCTGTACATTTAGAGAGTCCTTTTCATCTTCAAGACTCAGAACAATTTGCAATATTTTCTCCTTTTCTAACTCCAGAGCATCCCGATGTCTTCCAATCTCTATTCCTTCACTGCGAGCTTGTACCAAGTTGTCCTTTAGTTTTATCATCTTGTCCTTTATCCTTTCTAAATCTTCTATCAACTTATCAATATTATATTCATTTGCTTGAGAAACAACAACATTGATGGAAGCCGTGAATTTCAGGTCTTTATGTGTGCCTTCCACCAATGTACTTTCTTGTACTATCATGGTGTTTGGTTATGTAGACATCTTCAATATTTTCTATATTCTTTTTATAATGGTATTCTCTTTGGGTCAAAAAATATCGTCTTGAGTTTTGCGACGGAGTGATGCTTTGCTGGCATAAATGGTGTGAGTCTAAGATCAACAAACGGGAGATGACCCCTCGTAAGAGGAACTTCAGTATTAGGATTTGTGGAATTATCTATCTCCATATCTTGCTGTCCACTTTCTTCCTGTACTTTCTTGTCTTCCACAAATTTCTTGACTTTTTCTTATTCTTCTATTTTCTTCTGCAGTGCTTCTACTTCCAATCTCTTTTCTTCTTCTTCATTTTTTTGCTTAGCTTCATCTTTTAACCTTTTCGCCTACAGTTCTACAATTTTTTTATCTACCTTTTCTTGATCCGCTTTCCTTCTTTCCTCATTTTCTCTTTCTTCTGTTTGTATTTCTTCTTCCCTTTTCTTATCTAGCTCCTCCTCCTGCAATGTTTTTGCATTTTCTGTTGCTAGAGCTTTTGCTTTACTTTTCTTTCTTGTTGTTCCTTCTAGATCTTATTTTGTCTTGTTGGAGCTTTCGTCTTTTTTTTCGAACCTCTTGTTCAAATCTGCAATTTTCTTTGCCCTTCTATATACTTCTTCATCTTTCAAAAAAAGATTAGTATATTCAAAACTGATCCTACATGATGAACAATGTTTTGCTACTTTTTGCTCGCTATCGTTTCTAACAAAGCTCTTTTCTCCAAAATGGTAATTCTCTAGTTCTTTCAAAAATCCCTAAGCTCCTTTAACCTTGTTGAATTTAGAATATCCAATCACAAACGAGAGTGGTGGATATTAAGCCTTTTTATTATCATTAAAAAAATGTCCTATACCATTTATAAACACTTGCCTCACTGCCTCCTTCAAAACGATGTAGTTTGTAACATATATGGGCATCAATGAAGGAATATTCATGCCTCCATATGTGTAGAGATGAGTTTCTTCTCGAGTGAAATAATAATCTCTGTATTCACTGATAACTTCTAATGCTGCATCTGACATACAATTCGGTTATTCGTTGAAGATCAATCGATATAAGGCATAAAAAATTCTTCGCAGATCAAATTGTAGAAGCTTGCATGTTTATGATCCCACATGATATGGTAGGCCACATAAATTGGCGTCTCGTTTGGAACCCAATGGCATCCTATATTTGGGAAATTATTTTTGATGAGAATGAAATCAACTAAATACGATGACATATATAATTCAGCCTTGTTTTGCTTCAACCCTTCCTAAGCTTCTGATATAGCCTGAGCCATATTTTTCAAAATGATATCTGCCTAATTGAATATGGTTCCGTGTGTTGTGACATGGTACATCAGCGAAACAACTGATTTTGTAGATATCACATTTGATTTTCCATATATCCTATATAAAAGCATCGTGATGACCCTGAATGGAGTCTTCATATTCTTGGTTTTGTACTCTCCACTAGACATTTTTCTCAGTTGCTTACCAGTGAGTAACATTTTCTTTGCGCATTTTGAATGGTATAAATTTATACTCTTGACCCATTCATCTGTCAGGAGTACTTTGGGCACTGGAAATTTGTATATTGTGCTTATATGTGCGGGATGGAATGAAATAAACCCGTTTCCATTAGCTACCGATATGATTCTAAAATTTACGTCTATATGTCGAATAATCCAACCGATTACTTCTAAACATGGGCACAACTCTACTTGTGTGGCAGCTTTGTAGAGGCTAGAATTCTTGATATTTTGGTATATCACGGTCTCTTCTATATTTCTTGCATCTGGTATATTCTGATCCCTTATAAGGTGATAGAGTTCTCCCCACTTATATTCAAGGACTATTCTCGTGACAACTTTTGTATCCTTGAATTGAGTTTCCATAGCAGTTTCAGGGATCATTTCTACATCTGAATATGATTCCACCACCTTGTCATTGTGGTTATAGGTTCTTTTAGTCATCTCTAGATCCTGTGACATAAGAGCATCATCAAAGAGTGGCATTGTCCCCATTCATAATATAACCAGATGGGTTTAATCTAAGAATAACGATAAAATGAGGGCTTCAAACAAATACTGAACACAATATTTATTCATAGAAGATATATTCTTCAATAATATTAATCAAATAAAACTACATATAATCCCAAATGTCCATGCTATTAAGCAATTCATAAAATTGTTTTCAATGAAAATTACCAACGAAGCAATTGCAAATTTGAAGAATCTTCTATTATGCAAACATTTTGAAAACAAGGAATCAAATTAAGCATTTTATCAAGCAAATGACCATATTGAATATTAGAAAGAAAATTGGTCGAGCAACACCTTCAAAGCTCAATCACTCTTACTACACAAGCCTATCGAGTTTAGGGCTCCAATCCTAGTTTGAATATCCACAACTATAAAATACATGTTGGCCAGGGTTAAAAAATAGGGAATCATTGTTTGAATTATTGTTAATAAAACTATGAGGCTAGGGTTTCCATATGTTTTCCCCAAATCAAAACATTCCCAACTGAGCTCTTATGGAAAAAATGTGAGCAAGGAGAAGAACAAGGATACATTAGGGTTCATGGTCGAACTAAGCTCAAAAATTCGTATAAACAAGTTTGAGATGAACTACGCTCCCACAATGGATGAAAAATTAGCGAATCCACAAGTTCTACGATTGATACAACATATATGGTGTTGACAGGGCATCGAGCTCCATTCAATCGTTATCAAACTTATTAGGGTTTAAGGTCATTTCACTAATTGTATCTAAAATTGATAAACTAACGTCCCGAATGTGTGAAGATACAACTATGGGATAGGGTTGAATGATTAATTTTATTGTGATGTCTTTTAAAATAAAATACGGTCTGAAAGAATGAAATCTAGGGAAAAATAATGGTTTCTACATAACCCATTGACACCAAATCAAGTGCAACCGAGTGTAACGAATTTACCAGATAAAACAAAAACCTACCTGGAAGAATGACGAGTGTGTTTTCTGAGCTGGTGGTTGAGTTGGCAGAGCCCTCCGTCCAGGTGGCATGAGCAATGAATGTTGTTCAATATTTTGGGGAGAAAATCGTAATGGGATTACTCTACTTTATATTGTCTTTCAAGCCTTAACACATCACAACTAGGTCAACGGGTAGCATGTGATCAAAACCCTTTTCAAATTACCAAGTGTAAGTAATGTTTCACGTTTTAAAGAGAATTGATTTTATAACCCAAAATAGCTTGTCGACGATCAAAATATTTTTATATCGATGTCCCTTGCTGTCATGTTCCTCTCCTATTAGCCATTTGGTCAAGACTGGGACCCTCCAATCCCTAAGGGTCTAGGAAGAATAATTAAATTGATGATAATTAATTAATGGGGATGAATTTTGGTACAAGGCCTATAGTAATTAATAATTTTAATATTTTGAATTTTGATTATTTTATAATTAATTCCTTATCATTATTAATGAAATTTTTGGAAAGCAATGGTGTTCACATGGCTAGGAGGACGCATGAGGACAAGGTGGACCTCACCTACTCAAGTGGAAAAATTAGAAACAATAAGAAGTCAACTAAAAGCAAGGTGGCAGCATAAAAAGATAGAAGCTGGTAAACACAAGAAATTAGGCAAAAGCACAAAGCAGGAAATTCAAAAATAAGGAAAGTGTAGAAAGCAACCAGTTTAAAAAAGAAGGAAACAATTCTAGAAAAGCTAAGTAGGACGCAATTGCTAAATTCATTTGAAGACACAAAAGCAACCAAGTTGCACAAAGCAAAATTGTTTCTAATTCTGTCAAGGAATGTGCCCTCACCTCTCACACATTCCAATGGCTTTCCCAGGAAGCTACCTAAGTTATAAAATGAGGCTAGTGCGCACCATTCACATATTTTGGTCAATTGTTTTTTTCTTGAGATATTTTGCTACTCAGAGTTGAGTGATGTGCCTCAACCAATGCTTGGGAGATGAACCCCAATGAAATTCATGTTACAATTTGTCCATGATTAGATCCAGAACCATGGAATTTTGTCCTACATTCCCACATCATTCCATCATTGAAGAATATAAGGCATCCAGAGAGAGATTCTTAGTCATAGTGCCATTGGAGAGAGTTCTTGAAGGAGTTCATCTGAAGGAGGTGATCCATTTCAGTGAAGGCGCCCCTATGCATCTCATGAAGTACAGTGCACCCTACATCTACAGATACTAGATATTATTTAATCCTCATTTCATATCCATTGCATAAATTATCCTTCTTCTCCTCCTCTCATACTCATTCTCTCAGTTTGTAAGATTTCTCTAGCATTGAAGACTCCTTGAAGATATGAATGTTCAAAATACCCTAATTTCTGCTCAGGAGTTTCAATTTCTATTTTCTACTGTTTATAAAATCATGTTAGAAACCTCACATACTTCATAAGTGAAATTTTTTAAGCCTCTAAGGAAGTTTGGATCAATCAATACTAAGACTAGCTCTTTAAGCACTTTTTCTTGACTAGTTTTACCATTTTTGTAATTCAAAGATATGTATGAACCATTTTTCTATTCTGATGGTCATTTTTGAATCCTGATACCTTACTGAATCATCCACAATCATTTCCCTAAGTATTTGAAGGCACCTCTTCCTATTTGGAATAAATTGGAAAACTACTAGTTGAGCAGTTCAACATAGCGCCCTTGCCTCTTTTGTTTCCAAACTCAACCAGAACCTCCCAAATTATTAGAAGCACTTTTACAACACCTAATTAGGATATTAATACCTGAAATAATCCATTTGGTTACCTTCATGTGTGAGAAAATGAGTTTAGTATGCATATTTTGGTGTGCCCAGGAAGCCTTGGCGTAGACATCAACAACAACTATTGTTGAACTGTAAATGGCCCCGGTACCTTGTGCATATGAATAAGAAGCTATCCCTGGTTCTGATATGTTTTCTTCTGCACATTCACCCATACAATTGGAATATCCTAAATATTCCAAATTCATAACCAAGGAGGAATTTTATTGTGCCTTAAACTAGCCCCTTTTCAACTAGTTTTTCCCTATGACAAATTGTGCTATAAGTTTTAGAAATTTGGATAATAAAATATCTAATCTGATCAGGGATATTACACTTGCAATGATTTTCAGAGAGGAATCTTGTTTTACACTGATGCACTTGGAAACCAATATCGGCTCTGAAATACTTGGTAATAAAACCAACCTAAGTAGATGCGAAAAAATACCGGAGGAAAAATCCTTTATCGCATCAAACATTCTGGAGAAAAAAGACATAAAGCTTTGAAATGTGTCATGCCAAAACTAAATTTCGATGCAACATTTTTAGGCGTGAAACCAGAAACAACTCTAACTTGTTTTGGGTCCAGATCGAAAATAGTAGCGAAAGGATAAAATTTCGTAGAAGAAACTAAGTGTTGTGACCAACTTCAAGTCAATAAATCATAAGTTGTTGAAATAAACTTCAACTCAGAACTTAAAGTCTGAACAAAAGAAAAGAAAAAAATTATAGCGACCTTCGAGTGAAGTCTTAAAAACTCGAACTTTTTTGGCGTAAAAAAGGAAATGGAGCCGACCATTTCATTGTAAAAATGGATTTGACTCTGATCGTTTCGGCACAACTTGCAAGTTGATCCGACCATTTTGGCACAAATTTGAATTTTACTCCGAAATAGAAAAAACTTAAAAAATTCTCTAAGTGTTAAATCTTCAATAGGGAATCAAAGTTGAAGAAAAATTTGGTGATAAGTCAATAAAATAAATCTAAGAGTTATATTTCAAATAAAATGAGGGGCCCTAAATTTGAAAAATTGGGAAGGGGTTGCAGCTGCAACACGATCTTTTGCCCCACTTGCAGAATGAAACAAAAGAAAATTGAATGTCCACTAGGACTGATGCAAGTGAGTTCCAAAACTATGGAATGATATGTGATTTGCTTTGATAAGAATGCCACTGATAATTGTCCCTAGTTGGATCCTCTTAAAGCCACCCTTTATGAGCCACAACGAGCAACAAAAACTCTTTGCTACATAAACCCTAGGATGCCAGGGACACCAAGACCCTTCCAACAACCTTATGGAAAGTCATGTTACAAAAATATTCAAGGGAAACGTCCTTACCAACCATATGGAAAACCACCTTATCAACAACCTTACAATTAACCAACATTCCATCCCACTTATGGACAACCACCTTTGATGAATTCTTATGGGAATAAATCCTTTCCTGCACCTGAATGGGAACCTAATGGACAAAATAAATGGAAAAATACTCAACTAGTACCTCCTTCACATGGGCATAATTTATCTCCTCAATAGATACCAAAACAACAAAATCCCGCTCTTATGCCTCCTCCAGTGACTAATCCCAATAAGCAACATACCCAAAATTATCCTACATCAACACCTAGGCCACCTCTGCCAACACAACCAACTCCGAATCCCAACAATAGACAACCACAACTAGTATACAAAAATGAAAAGACAAACTATCCAACATACTCTCTAAATCGAGTAGAAGCTAATGAGATGAATGCACGTTCTGGAAAAGTAGTAACACAACTTTCTATATATGATAACGCAGAACATTCAGACACACCTGAATCCCATGAAATAAATCAACTCCCTGATGAACAACCTGAAGAAGAGGAAAGGAATATAGGAGATCCTCCATCTCCTATCCCTCCTTATCCCCATAGATTACAACCCAAGGAAATACAAAAAATTGAAAACCCTCTCTTAGAAGAGCTAAAGAGCCTATGTCAAGATACCACTCTTACATGCCATTAAATAAATCTCAATCTATAACTTATTCATTAAGGAAACATGTATAAAGAGGTCAAGAAGGAAGAGAAAATACCTTGCCACCATCAATGTAGTAGGACAACTAGCAAACTTGATGCTAGGGAAGATTTCAAATAAACAATTTGCTAATCTAGGCAGTTCTGTAGTGGATATAAACATTGTAGGAAACTTGATCCAGAATAATATCATTTATTTAGGTGCAAAAATAAACGTGATGACCAAATATACCATGTTGAAATTAAACATTCAGGGCCTCCTAAGGCACACCACCATAGTCCTACAATTAGTAGATACCTCTACAGTTTGTCCCGAAGGCATGCTAGAAGATATAATGGTCTCCATAGACTCATGGAAATATCCTACTGAATTTATTATCCTACACAACAAAGACAATCTTAGTGTATATCCTCTCATACTGGGGAGGCCTTAGCTAGCAACTACTGATGCACATATCAACTGTAGACAAGGGGACATGACCATTTCCAATGGACCAAAAAATAAGACATTAAACCGAAGATGATTTAGATTATCATATCCATCCCATGCTGACCATAAATACTGCCACACCATTCAAACAACTATAGGAAGATACAATAATTTCCAATTTCCTACAAAACCTTTACATTTGTCCCATTCTTCTAGGAGATCAACTCACACTTCAGGATTTGGAAATTATAGGGATAAAGGAACCAATGTGGAAGAATCTCTTCCATCTAGAAGAAACACAAATGTCCACTAAAACAATAGAATTTTCCCTTGGAAAAACACTAAAGATCAACAACCATCTACTCTAAGACCAAGAAGACAAATTGATCCACCTCCTCACCAAGTACCAAGCAACTTTTGCATGGGACTATTTTGACATGAAAAGAGTTTCAACAACCATATGCAAACTTCACATATACATCAAAGAGGATGCAAACCCCGTTAGAAAACCCCAGAGAAGGATTAACCAAACTCTAAAAGACGCTGTGACGGTTGAACTGCAAAAAATCCTAGATGCTGGATTTATATACCCCATCTTAGATAGTGAACTTGGGCATCACCATTGTTGATTGTTCCACAAAAAGGAGGGAAGTGATAAGTCTACATAGACTACATAGAATTAAACAAGGCTACCAAAAGGATAATTTTCCATTACCATTCATTGACCAGGTACTAGATAGTTTAGTCGGGAATAAGTTTTTTTCCTTCTTAGATGGTTTTAGTGGGTATAAAAAAATACAAATCCACCTAGGGGACCAAGACAAGACCAAATTCACTTGTCCTTGGGGAACCTTTGCCACAGAGTCCTTCCTTTTGGACTTTGTAATGCCACAACAACCTTTCAAAGAGTAGCCTTGAGAATCTTTGTTGATTTCATCCATGATATTCTTCACGCATGCCATGATGAACTATGTGGTGTATACTACTCAGCTGAGAGAACAACATATAAATTTATACAAATAGGATACTATTGGCCAACATTACATAAAGATGAAATGATTCTCCATCCACAAGTGAAAATAGAAGCCTTTGAGAAATGGGGGATGGATTTCATTGGAACTATTGACCCCCCATCAAACATGAACCATCATATATTAGTCTACACAGACTATTTAACAAAGTGGGTGGAGGTAAAAGCATTGATATTAGAAAATGAGGAGTCAGTAGAAAAATTCCTAAATACTAGAATCTTCACAATGTTTGGAGCACCGAGAGAACTTGTTACTAAAAGAGGTACCCAATTTACATCAAATATAGTAGAGGACATATTAAGGCTCAACAAGGTCAGGAACAGATAGTCAACATCTTATCATCCACAGGAAAATGGCCAAGTGGAAGTCACCAACAGGGAAATAGAAAAAATAATGACAAAAATAGTACAAATCCACATAAGATATTGGGAAAATAGACTTCATGAAGCAGCATGGGCATACAATACCACATGGAAAACCACCACAGGGCTCACACCCTATGATATGGTCTATGGAAAAAGAATAATGTTTCCCATTGAATTTGAACTCAAGAAATTAATGACAATAGTTGGAGTTGATAGACGTATATATTCCACAATAAAAAATGAAATATTAGTCCAACTTAGTAAGTTGGATGAGGTTAGACAGTAGGCCGTCCATCACATAGAGATAATCCAACATCAAAGGAATCTATGTCATGAGAAATTCATAAAGACCAAGGATTTCAAGGAAGGAGACTGATCCCTGCTCTATGATTCAAGGTTCAAATATTTTAAAGGAAAACTAAGGACTAGATGGTAGGGACCTTATCAGATTGACATCATTTATGATAATGGATCTATATCGACCATAGATGAAGATCAAGTGTTAATGTTGGTAACTGACCATAGATTGAAACTTTATAAGAAGCCTCTCACTAGAATTTTTTTTACTGAGGATTGATGAAAACAAAACTACATTTCATAATAGGGCATCACTTCCCTTCCTTGACTTGAATAGTCTTGAAAGTCAAAAAAAAAAAAAAAAAAAGAGAAACAAAGGAAAAAAGAGAGAATTCTCAGATGAAATTTTTTCATCAAGCGTCTAATATAGGTTATCAAATTTAAAATTCTTAGGAGAAAACCTCTTATGAGGCTCATGTGATAGTTTGGTGATTGAAAACCTTCAACAAGGCAATCCCCAATCTGAAGAAAAAATTAAAAAAATAAATTAAAAGAAAGAAAAAAATCAATTTCCTTTTTCTACTAATACTGATGCATTCCATGACAGTCTAAGAAAAGTAATCAACCTGTTGATGTATATGTAACTTCAGAATGTATTTCATATATGTATTTTGTATCCATACAGAGATGTTATTATTCCTCTGTATGGAAGTGTCATCATTTGTATTTACAACTGTCGCAAGTTGCATTGCATGTACCACAACTTGTATGTGATGGGTTATTAGACCACCAAGTGTGGGGTCGGCCTTGAGTTGAGTTACCATGGGTTATTAGACTCTCCTAGAGAAGTCGACCCTATTAGGTTATTAGGAAAGTCAATTTAGTGTATAAATATAGTGAGGGTGTCACTCTATTTGATCATTCACTTACTCATCTATTCTCTCACTTGAGTGATGCGCACTAGTGGAGGAGGAGAAGATGCTAAGGAGACTATCTCTTGTACTTGGGTTTTGTATCATTGCTCTTTCTATCTTTGAGGAAGTTGCGGGGTTTTTTACCTTCTTGGTTTTCCTTGAGGAAACTCTGTGTCTATTGTCTCTTGTGATTGATATGCTGTACATGTTATTCTCTCAGATAAGATCCTAGATCATTTTGAATTAATGCTCAAAATCTAACATGGTATCAGAGCTAACCTGAGATGAAGACACTGTGCAGCTGCGGAAGCTAGGGATTTTTGATTTTTGGGTTTCTCTCCACATATATTCAAAGGCAGGAGTCTAGATTGACTCTCCTAGCAAGGTCGCATCTTTCTATTAAGACAAATTTCAATTCTGAGCATTTTTACTTTTTGACCTAAAAATTAGGGTTTCTGCAAAAATTGGAATTTATAAAATATGAGACCATGGATAGAAGCTCCTCTGAAAAATTGAAGTGTAGAGCTTTGGATCGAAATTTTTGGTTGGGTGAAGCTCCGGGAAAATCAAATCCTAATTCAGGGTCCTGTCTAGTGAATCCAGAAGTTTCAAGAGCAATTTTGAGGGGTAAAAATTTGCAGATTTCAAAATCTGAGTATACCAGCTTGACTAGCTCAGCAAGGCACATCTTTCTATCCTTTCAGAAAGTTGAAATTCAAAGTTTGAATTTTTTGGGTTTCTTTGACAAACCCTAATCCAGCTCCAGATCCAGTTTTCAGCAAATCAAGTGGTAAGACCTAATAAATTTTCTATTTCCATTTGAAGTACTCTTTAAGATGTCTCACCACACCAAGCTTGAGGATAAGCTTGAAGGGGATGATAAATTCTGAGCATGGAAGTATAGGATTGGGTTAATCCTGGAAGAAAATGAATTGGACACCTACATAAGTGAAGAGGTTCCAGTTCCAGAGGGAGAAGAGGCTAAGGCCTTACACAAGAGGAACTTGGTCAAGGATAAGAGGATCATTGCTGATTCTATTAAAGACCATCTCATACCACATGTGTCATCTATGAAGACACCTAAGGAGATGTTTGATTCCTTGACCAAGCTATTTGAAGGGAAGAACATAAATCGGAAGATGACCTTGAGGAATCAACTAAAGAATGTCAAGATCCAGAATGTGGAGACCATGCAGTCTTATTTTTCAAGGGTCTCCTAGATAAAAGAACAACTTGAAGTTGTGGGAGAAGATATAGAGAATGGAGAAGTGGTGACAACCACTCTTAATGGTCTTCCTAGGTCACGAGATTCCTTCATCCAAGGAATTTGTGCTAGGAAGAAACTTATCACATTTAGTAGACTGTGGGAAGAATGCTCACAGGAAGAAGCTTAGATTATAGCTTAAGAAGGGAAGATGGGGAATGAGGATCAAGCCCTCATAGCACACTCTAAGAAGTATGATGACAAAAAGGTACACCATCATAGTAAGAAAAAAAGGCACTACCATCAGAATCAGAGAGGTAACCCCAAACCTCAAAGAAACATGTCCTATGTCCGATGTTATACATGTGATGAGAAGGGACACTATTCCATGGATTTTCCTAGAAATAATAAAGATGGCTCTCACAAGAAGAAGAACAACAAAAGAAGACATGATGCTCACACTGCAGAGGATGATGAACCTCCCAGGAAGAGGGCTAGGGAAGAAAGTGAAGATTCTTCAAGTGATGAAGAATATGTTTTGATTTCTTCCCTCACTGGTACTATTGCTCATGGAAGCAATGATTGGCTTATAGATAATGGGGCTTCCAAACATATGACAAGATTCAAGGGATCCTTTGTAAACCTATATGAACATGAATCACCCCACAAGGTGAAACTTGGGGATGACTACCAATATCCCATAAAAGGTAGTGGTGAAGCCTCCTATAAGCTAGACTATGGAAAATCTATGAAGATGAAAGATGTACTATATGTTCTAGGTCTCAAGAAGAATCTTCTCTCCATATATGCTTTGGATGCAAAAGGCATAAGGGTTGCATTTATAGATGGTCAAGTTCTTATGTGGCCAAATGGTAAGACCATTGATGATGCAGTAGTGATTGGAGAGCAAGAGGGATTATACAAATTAAAGGGCCAACCAGAACAAGCCTTGGTTCATGACTCAGTAGAACCAAGTGAACTTTGGCATAGAAGGCTTGCACATGTGCACTATAGGGCACTACCTATTGCAAGCAAAGCAGTTGAAGGTCTTCTTGAAATTCAGACAAAGCATGAAGGAATTTGCAAAGGTTGTGCAAAAGGAAATAATACAAAGAAGACATTTCCAAGTAGTGAAAGCAAGGCAAAAGGAATATTAGAGATTATACACTCTGATGTATGCGGTCTGATGTCTTCCAACTCTCTGAGTGGGTATGTATATTATGTTTCCTTCATTGATGATTTCTCTAGGAAGACTTGGGTTTATTTCTTGAAGAATAAAGATGAAGTGTTTGATAAGTGCAAGGAATTCAAATCCTTGATAGAAAATCAAACTGATAAGAAGATCAAGATCTTTAGATCGGACAATGGTGAAGAATTTACTTCAAGAGACTTCAAGAAGCTATGCAGTGATTCATGGATTAAGATGGAGTTGAATACTCCTTACAATCCAAAACAAAATGGGGTTGCAGAAAGAAAGAATAGAACCATCATGGAAGCAGCTAGGGAAATGCTTCATGATCAAGATCTACCTATGCACCTTTGGGAAGAAGCAGCAAGGACAATTGTATATGTGCAAAAAAGAACACCTCATAAGATACTTGACAAAAAAACACCAGAAGAAGTGTTCACTGGAAAGAAGCCAAAAGTTATCCATGTCAAGATATTTGGCTGTCCAGTGTACACACACATTTCAAAGGAAAAGAAGACAAAGCTAGATCCTTCAGGAAAGAAGGGCATCTTTGTGGGTTACAGTGAAAGCTCAAAGGCATACAAAATCTACTTTCCAGGGTTCAAGAAGATTGATATCAGTAGGGATGTAACTTTTGATGAAGACTCAGCATACATCAAATCAAGGAAGACACCTACTAGAGACAATGAAGAACCAAGAATACCCAGAACACAAGACACCACCATGAATGAAGTTATTCCAGAAGAAGATCATGAAATAGAAGATCCACAAGAACCTGTAGATCCACCCCATGAGAAGAACTCTCACAAGAGGAAACCAACATGGGCTAGAGAGCTCATCCAAGATGCAGAAAGGTATGGTATTCCATAGGTGGAACACAGAGAAAGAAAAAGGACTAGGTCACATACCAGCTATGTTACCTTACTCTATGATATTATGAACAAAGAACCTTCCAGTTATGATGAAGCAGCTGAAAAGAAAGAATGGAAGGATTCCATGGTCGAGGAATACCGGTCGATCATGAAGAATGATGTTTGGGATGTGGTTCCAAGACCTGAAGGGAAGTTTGTTGTGACTTCCAAGTGGATCTATAAGATCAAGCATGCTACAAATGGTAGCATAGAGAAATACAAGGCAAGGTTTGTAGCTCGTGGCTTCTCCCAGAAAGAGGGGATAGATTATGAAGAGACTTTTGCTCCTGTAGATAGATACACTTCCATCAGAACAATACTTGCTCTGGCTGCAGTGTTGAGATGGAATATACACCAAATGGATGTCAAGATAGCTTTCTTGAATGGTGTAGTCGAAGAGGAAGTGTATGTGGAGAAGCCACTTGGTTTTGAGACACATGATAGGGAGTCATATGTGTGCAGGTTGAAGAAAGCCTTGTATGGCTTGAAGCAAGCTCCTAGGACTTGGTATGGTAGGATAGACATCTTTCTATCCATCTTGGTATTTACTAAGAATAAAGTGGATTCCAACCTTTACTACAAGGTTGAGGAAGGCAATCCAGTGATACTACTATTGTATGTGGATGACCTGTTTGTGACAGGTGAGGATAGATTGATTGCCGACACAAAGAGGAAGCTTGCGGCTGAGTTCGAGATGAAGGACTTAGGGATGATGCACTACTTTCTTGGACAAGGGAAGTATGTAGTAGAGATCCTGAAGCAGTTCGAGATGATGGACTGCAAGGCCATGGCCACACCTATGGCATCGAACTTGAAGCTTCTATGTGATGCTTCATCTGATTCAGTTGATGTCACAATGTATCGTCAGATGATTGGGTCCTTGATGTACCTGACGAACATGAGACCAGATATTTGCTTTGCGGTGGATACATTGAGCCAGTTCCTGATGGATCCCAGAGGTGTTCACCTGGTTGCTGTAAAGAATATTCTGAGGTACCTGAAGGGTACGGTTGATTATGGGCTCAAGTATGATGTGAATCAAAAGTTTAACCTAGAGGGTTATGTTGATTCAGATTGGGCAGGCAGTGCCATTGATCGGAAGAGCACTTCAGGGTGCTGCTTTAGTATGGGATTTGGTATGATATCTTGGTTTAGCAGGAAGTAGTCCTGTGTGGCACTGAGTATAGCTGAAGCAGAGTATGTTGCAACTTGTTCGGTTAGTTGTGAGGCAGTATGGCTTAGGAAGCTACTGTCTGAGTTATTTGATCTCCCATTGAACGCTACCTGTATCTTCTGTGACAACCAGAGTTGTGTGAAGTTGTCTAAGAACCTGGTGTTCCATGACAGGTCGAAGCACATTGAGATCAAATATCACTATATCAGGGATATGGTGCAGAGAGGAGCAGTTAAGCTCATGTATGTTGCAACGGACGAGCAGATAGTCGATGTGTTGACCAAGCCACTGGCCAGAGTGAAGTTTGAATACTTTAGAGAGAGACTTGGTGTACTTCAGATCGAAATTCCTTCCAAGGGGAAGTGATGAGTCCGGAGACACAGATGCACACGAGACATTCTCACATAGTGGTAGGAAAGTCCTCCTATGGTGTAGATGTAAGGGCTGGGGCCATTCTCACATGGTAGTAGGAAATTCCTTCCATGGTGCAGATGTAAGGGCTAGGCCATTCTCACATGGATAGAGGAAAGTCCTTCCATGGTGAGATGTAAGGGCTGGGCATGGATTTTCCGACATGGTTAGAGGAAAGTCCTTCCATGGTTGTTGATGTAATTGCCATGGATTTTTTGACATGGTCAGAGGAAAGTCCTTCCATGGTCTTTGATGTAATTGCCGAGCTTTTCCGACATGGTCAGAGGAAATTCATTCCATGATCGTTGATGTAATTGCCTTAGCCTTTCTGACATGATCAGAGGAAAGTCCTTCCATGGTCGTTGATGTAAGTGTTGAGCCTTTCCCGGATGGTCAAAGGAAAGTCCTTCCATGCCGGTGAGTGTATGTGCTGTGATGTGTGTGCATCTGGGTTGTGCTCCATGGACTATGAGGTGATCTGAATACGATGATGTGACAGTAGGGTACAAAGGTTTTGAAGAGGCATATAATCAGTCCTGAGATGCTCTTGCAAGTTTTGCAGAGGCAATGTAATCAGTCTTGCGAGATCTTGCAGGTTTTGCAGAGGCAGTATAATCAGTCTTGAGGTGTACCTACTTGATGGCTTGCTCACAGAGATGATGAAGACCTACATGGAGGCTAGGCCTACATCCATCATGAAAAAGGGTTGGCTCTGTAGAACTTCCTATGACGAGTATATTGGAGATTGATTGAGATAGCAGCAGTAGTGACAATGATGATGATTCAATGATGATGATCTAGTGACGATGATCCAGAGAAGAATACTTGTGCTAGAAGACCTGTGTCGAGAAATACCTTCCTATTTAAGAGGGAGTGTTGATGTATATGTAACTTCGGAATGTATTTCATATATGTATTTTTTATCCCTACAGAGATGTTATTATTCCTCTATACGGAAGTGTTGTCATTTGTATTTACAAGTGTCGCAAGTTGCACTGCATGTACCACAACTTTTATGAGATGGGTTATTAGACCACCAAGTGTGGGGTCGGCCCTAAGTTAAGTTACCATGGGTTATTAGACTCTCCTAGAGAAGTCGGCCCTGTTAGGTTATTAGGAAAGTCAAGTGAGAGTATAAATAGAGTGAGGGTGTCACTCTATTTGATCATTCACTTACTCATCTATTCTCTCACTTGAGTGATGCGCAATAGTGGTGGAGGAGAAGCTGCTAAGGAGACTATCTCTTGTACTTGGGTTTTGTATCATTGCTCTTTCTATCTCTGAGGAAGTTGCAGGGTTTTTCACCTTCTTGGTTTTCCCCAAGGAAACTTTGTGTCTATTGTCTCTTGTGATTGATATGCTGTACATGTTATTCTCTCAGATAAGATCCTAGATCGTTTTGAATTAATGCTCAAAATCTAACACAACCAAGCACTCCATTTCCAATGATTCCATCATATATAGCATACTATTGAAACACAAGAACATACAGGTTTCCTACAAACTATAATGTTTCTACAACCTCTAGTATATTCCTACAACAAAATATGACAGTATGATTATAAATTCAAATTCGTGAAGCAGACCGTTTCAAAGTATAAGCAGTAAGTTGTTACGAGGTATGGCTACTCATATAGATAATTAATTGTAAATGCTTATACATTTTAACTAAATTTCATATATAATCATCAATTTGATGAGGACATCAAATTACATAAAGTTGAGGGGGGTGAATGAGAAGTGTAGTATGAAAATGTTGCAAGGAATGGAAAGGATCGGAGAAGTTGGAAAATGCAAAGTTAATGAAAAATTTAATGCAATATATCGAGGTACATTCAAAACTTTGGATATGAAGGTAAAACTTGGAAATATGTTTCTTGCAACGTTCTACATATCTATTCGATTATGAGCATGCCCCTTCATACATGCCATCAATCAAATCAAATGAATGATTCACCAAGTCTGACGACTGCTTAATGCCACCACTAAAAAAATCCAAAGGAAAAAGTATAATTAATTAGAGTAGGGTTATGGATGCGACAATTGGCATAATGATGACCAATTTAAACAGGAAAGACAAAGTGGTCGCACAAGTGGGTAATCATAAGAGGGATGAGCAATTGATAGACTATTTAAATTAAAAAAATTAAGGAAATGAGTCCTAATGCCATATGAAAAGGCCATTCAAATTATTAGTTGATCACTCTTAATAATGAAGCAATCGCAACGATCTCAAAACAGTTACCGTTAACAAAAAAAACTCGTTGATACATCATAGCCTACTTACCATTTCCACATCATTACTTTTCACACCAAAAAATCAATATGGTGAACCTTCATACACCAAAAAATCCAAAGAAAATTCAATACACCATGGAAAATGGACTTATCCCACAAAGTTAGGAAATCCCACCAAAAAAGGGATCTCCACTAAAATAGGTATCTCCACCAAAATAGGGATCTCCAATAAAAATAGGGATCTCCACTAAAATAGGGATCTTTACCAAATCAGGGCAAAAGCCACCAAAATTTGGGAAAGTCCAAATTAAAATAAAGTCCCACTCAAATTCAAAAATTACTAGCAACAAAATGGAAAAACCACCATGGTTTGAAAAGCCTAAATCCTAAGTATTTTCCTATTTATGTGATATGAAGGTTCCCATTTACGATATCTCCTCATTAAGCACCGTTACTTTGCCAGAATTTACTCTGAGCCAATAACCCTTTGTTATTGCTCTCATTTCACCCTGGTTGAACTTTGACACCTCTGTGACAAAGTGTGGTAGACATTCGGCTGCTTGGAACCAAGAGAGACACACTCATCCTAGCTGCAAGGGCCACCATTGTATGAGGTATTCTATATTAATGTATAAGTTGAATTATTTTAATAAAAGAGATTGGATTCTTTCATGCGATTTATGTGTGTGTGTTGAAAGGGAAAATTTAAAGTTACTTCCTTGTTTTTACTATTACAATTTCACATTCACTGTTACTATTCACATTTACGCCATAATATTTCCATTTTACTTTTCCATTTACTGCATAATATTTTCATTTTAGTTTTTCATTGACAACACATAAGCCATTATACTTTGGGTTGTATTCCTATTTTCATAGTTTAGTTCTAGTTTTACTGATATTTACTTTTATTTACTGCACTTCCCTCACACACAGAGCCACAAGAGATATCCTCTTGCATGCTCTCTACCTTGGCTTCGTCAAGCCGATAGATCACCCATTTTCACCTGTTGTAAAACCATTGTTTATAATAGAAAAAATATTATTTGATTCTCATGGCATATCTCTGGGTATTTAGCATTTTAGTTTAGATTTTTATTTTACTGTCATAATTTCTAACATTTTTACTATTTTTGTTTACACTCACACACTACCCATTCACGAACTGTTACTAAGGGTTCCATAATCCTTAGTAAGTGCTCTTTTGCACTAGTTTGTGTGAAAACACTAGCTACAGTTTTGGTGACCCCACTGGGACGATTCCCATCAATCTGTGGCTTGGTATGGTTAATACTTATTTTTAGTTCTTGCACCGTATTTTATTTCAGTTTTAGTTATTTATTTTAGCATTTACTCTTGACGTATCTTGGGTTGTTTACACCACTTGTGCACCCACTCACTCCCTAAATTTAAAGTGAGACTAAAATTGGTTTAATTGAACACACATTAACCCAACTTGGGGACCAAAAAAAAACTTTGTAGCTAGGTAGTGTTGGGTCCAGGAAATGCCCCTTTTTGGCTACCTCTATTACACCTTTTTGCCCTAATTCCATCCTATTTTCATGAGCTATATCCATGTCTTTCCAGATCAATCTATAACATTGACAGGTATAATTTGCTATTACTTTATTTGTTTTTATGCCTAATATTGTTAAAGATTATGGATCTTAGTCCTTGGTTTATACTAATTTATGTGACTTCATTTAGCCAAGGTCTAAAAGCGTAGGTGTATCAGCCCAACAGTGCTAGCTGTGACTCTTAAAGCATCAGCTCCTCATATTCTAAGGGACAGCGCATCCTCCACGCGAGCTATAACAGATTTCCACTGTAACAGATCCCATTGAAGAAGAGCCTAGCTGCAACATACAGGTGGCATTCCAGCTGTCGAGTTTGTTGATCCAATTGATATCGGGACAGCAACATCCTTCAGAATTAACAACACTATTCAACACGCTGTATCAGTTAGCTGTAACTGCGCAGCATGAAGATCATAGATCTTCATTGCTGCGCGATTTTTGTGGATCTAAACTGTCTTTCTTTTTGTATAAATTCCAGAAGGCTCTCATAGCCTGGGGTTGGACAATCATTACTTGTGTAAGCTGTAACAAAGCATTGAGGCTCATGATCTTCCATTAATAATATGAGAGAAGAATTCTTCACTTCTGAGTTTTAATTAGATGTGACTCTTGGCATCTCTGTTAGAAGGCCAGGGCCCACCTTCTCATAGAGATAGCCGATTTAAGTAGGTAGAATAGTTTAATTTCATTTATGTTGTGTGGTGTGGAATGTTGCAGACATTGCTGGTAGCTGTAACAGAGATTAGCTTCCTTGCTAGTAGTTTACAATTGCATCTTGAATAGCTGTAGCAGAGTGGTGTGATAGTCGTCTGTGTAGGACAATTCAATTAATTACATGTGTGCTTTAATCAGCTGTGACAACCAAGCTCGATCCCAATCAATTTGTAGTTATTTATGCTTTCTAGGACTTCCAGTAATCATTAGTGGAGTTCAAGCTTGTATTTCAATTCTGGTTGTTGTTGTATCTTTAATTGCATACATAGATTAGACAGATAATGATAGAGTTATAGTAGTCACTGGATAGATCATTTTGGTAAAGGTTGAATGTTGTAGTTTGATGATCATAAGGATTTAACTTCTTGCAAAAGTAATCTCGTTTCATTTCATTATTAGATCATTAACTTTCTGGATTGATTATGTAAGAAGGATTGTTTCAATTGGGATTTGTAGATGTGTGAATTAGATTAGTTGCTTAGAGAATGAGCTAGCTGAGCATCTAGGTAGGATCATTACTTACATTCATTAATCAACTGCTTAATCTATTTATGCATAGATTGTGCTTATTGCCTTTGAAATAAAAGACCTTCCTGGGTTTAACAATTTATATTGATCATTCTATGTGTTAGCTTTAATTAACTGACATATAGAGTGCCCAACATTTTGGCGCCATTGCCAGGGATGGTAATAGATAGACAGAGTTAGTAGTTGGTTTCATTTGATTTTACTTTAGTTCAATTTTTTTTACGACATGCATGAATACAAGAAAAACAAATCGGGGACCCCCTTTGAATACTAACATTGCAGGTGGAAGAGGCCGAGGTCGTAATGCAAGTTAGGGAAGACACACATATGTTGATGAGATAATTGCTAAAGCTGATTCTTCCACTAGACCACAGCGGAACTCTACAGGAAGGGGAAATTTTGTTCCTCCCAATATTGAACATTCGGCATCCACAGTGGAGAATACAATGGGACCTTCAACTCCTGTTGCAGAAAGTAAACCTCCTGAAGATAAGGGAAGTGCTGTAGGTGCACCAGATAGAGAGGAGATTTATCATATTGATGGAACCAGAGTTACTAAAGAGGTGTGGTTGGAGACTCACAGAATAGCAGAGGAAGAAAGAAGGCAAGAAGAAGAGAGGAGAAAAGAGGAAGAAGCTAAAGCAGAGGAAGAACGCATAAAAGAGACTATTGAATTTTGGACCAGAACCATGGCTGGTAGAGAACAGGGGGGTGAGAATGAACATGAAGACCGCCGGGAGGAAGAAGAATAAAACAATCAGCCTGGTAATACGGTGGCTACATTGGAATTCCCCATCCTTCAGACACCTGGAGCAGCTCCTATGAAGAATATTTCACCATCAATGCTCCCTATTTTTCATGGTAAGTCCTATAAGGATCTTAATGAGTTTCTTTTTGAGTTTGATATCCTTTGTTGCAGCTATGATTACACTTCTAGTGCTCCGAAGCTAAATCTATTCCCAACCACCTTGAAAGGAAATGCTCTGCGCTAGTTCATGAGTTTGGGTCGTGAGACCATTGCTACCTGGGACCAAATGAAGAACACCTTTCTTTCTAAATATCAAGAATACTGCAGAACTAGAGACAGAAAGGAAGAATTGTTCAAAATGGTTCAAAAGGATGAAGAGAGTTTGGAAGACTTTGTGGAGAGATTGCTGTATAATTTGCAAAGATATGGTCATGTTGAGATTGGCAAGGATGTGCTCAAGATCATCTTACTTAGAGGAATTAGGGAAGATTGCCTTGATATGTTGAATCTGCTGGGAAAAGGGGATATCTCGAAGGAACCTTTTGAAAATATTGTTGAATTATGTCGAAGGTATTCCAGGGGATCCTCTAGAACCAGCAAACGAGACAAGGACCAAGACCAGGATGTCTTTACTAGGACTCAGAATTCAGCTAGTGGAGGTGCCACTCGGGCAGAAATAGGCAACTTACTGGAGAACTTTAAAATAGACATGATGAGTTCCCTGTCCTCAAAGTTGGATGCCATGAAGGAAAAACAGAAACAAGTAGTAGAAGATCTTACACTTGGAGTATTCTGTCCTAAATGTAGAAAGAAGCATCCACTGAAGGAGTGCCCATTGGAAAAAGTAGAGGTATGTAGGATATGTGAACTCGAGCATGAAACTAAGGAGTGTCCTTCATTACCTAAGGTTAAAGCAGTCCTTCAGGAATCTATTCCTGATGTAGAGCCAACATACTTTATGGCACAGAAGAGACCATGGCATCCTAGAAACCAAGGTATGAATCCAGATCCAACATTTTTTCTGCATAATATGAATGGAATGAACAACATGCATAATATGAATACACAATTCCCTTCACATTATTCCAACAGCCAGTGGCATCCATCTCAAAACCCAATGCAAAATCCTAATTCATGGACACCATGGCCACAACAGTTAAACCAAGCTCCTTGGAATTCCAACTGGAGAAACTCTTACCAAGGAAATAACTTTCCCCATCACCAAAATCAACATCAACAATACCCTCCTCAACAGTATCAGCATCAGCAGTATCAGCAACCACAACTCCCTTTCCAGAACAATGCCGCACCCATGAATGCACCACTTCAACCCTAGCTATCTGCACAACCTAACCCAAACCCAAACAATAAAGCAGTCCATCAATTTGAGACTGCCAACATGCCTGCTTATTCCATTACTCAGATTCCCTGCAATGATATACAATTATGATCAGGATCACTGAGGATGTGTCATCCCTAGTGATTGGAACTAGAGTAAGTCAGCACTATCCAGCAAGACCCATTATTGAGGATGCTAATACTCCTACTAAAGCAACAGCTGAAACTCAGGAAGCAACACATGATCTTCCACAACCTACATAGTTGAACAGAGAACCACCATATCCTGAATGATTGCAGCTGCAGAAAACAGTGGAATAGCCCCGATTTGATCTCGTGGGATAATTGAAAAATTTATATGTTAAAATTCCACTGTTACAGGCCCTTCATGATATGCCTATTTATGCTAAGACAGTTAAATATTTGTGTGTTAAGAAACCAGGGAGAAGGCCCAGGGATCCTCCCACTGTCCACATGCTGTGAAAACTTTCAGAATTAATAATGGGAAAGGCCCCTGTGGCGAAGTATGATGACCCTAGGAACCCGACTATTACAGTGCACATAGGGAACAAATGGATTCCAAATGTCTTGGTGGATTTGGGTGCAGCTATTAATGTTATGACCATAGAGACTGTGAAGAAATTGGGACTCACTAATCTACGGCCAAGCCCTACTGTTTTGGAACTTGCTGATAGATCAACGATCAAGCCTGAAGGAATTTTAGATGACCTTGTAATCTCAGTGGACTCGTGGGAATACCTTGCAGACTTTTTGGTGCTACAGCCAAAATCTCAGTTGGGGGGACACCCACTGATCCTGGGAAGACCATGGTTAGCCACAGCTGATGCCTATATTAGTTGTCGGTTAGGTTCTATGACTATTTCAGATGGGACTGAGATCAAGAATCTGACCCTGTACCCTCTAGCTCGACTAAGCACAGAAGCTGATACTCCATTATGGGCATATTTGGAGGAGGAAGAGGGTGTTCAACCACTATTAACCATAGGGAGAGCCTTGACATTTAAAGATGAAAAAGAGGATGATGCCATTAATAGTTTCATCAGTGAGCCCACGCCAGTCAATAAGAATGTTTATCAGATCTTGGACAGTACCTTAGCTGCAACAGAACAAGAAAATCTTAAAGAAGAAACTCTGATCGGTGATGACAATGTAATTCTAGTACTTAAGAATTCGAAGAGTGTTCTAGTGGAAATTGAGCCAGGAAAAACATTGAATATCAATCCTAATTTGGCACCTAGTGAGCTCGAACAGCTAGTCACTCTGCTGAAACAACGTAGGGGAGCTTTTGCTTGGGAGTACACAGACATGAAAGGAATTCCCTCTCATCTGTGCACTCATCACATCTATATTAAAAGTGACTCCAGGCCTGTATGCCAACCCCAACGAAGGATGAATCGGAACCTGAGAGACATAGTGAAAGAGGAAATCTAGAAACTGTTGGAAGCTAGATTCATATATCCAATTTCAGACAGTGAGTGGGTTTCTCCACTTGTGATCGTGCCAAAGAAAAATGGGAAATAGAGGGTCTATGTGGATTACAGAGAATTGAACAAGGCAACGCAGAAAGACCATTTCCCCTTACCTTTCATCGATTAGGTCCTTGATACCTTGTCTGGGAAGAAGTATTTCTCTTTTCTGGATGGTTTTAGTGGCTACAACCAGATTCAGATTGCTCCAGAAGATCAGGACAAAACCACTTTCACTTGTCCCTGGGGGACGTTTGCATACCGAGTACTTCTTTTTGGGTTGTGCAACGCACCAGTTACATTTCAGAGGGCAGTGATTGGAATCTTTTCAGAAATGGTGAATGATTGCATGGAAATATTTATGGATCAGAAATGGTGAATGATTGCATGGAAATATTTATGGATGACTTTACTCCATATGGTGACAGCTATGAAGAAGCACTGAAGAACTTAGAAAAGGTGTTGAAACGCTGTGAACAAAGTCAACTCTCTTTGAGCACTGAAAAGTGCCACATGATGATGAGTGAAGGCATAGTGCTAGGGCACTTCATCTCTTCTGTTGGTGTCCAGGTAGACCCATCCAAAATCAAGGTAATTGAAAACATACCAACTCTTGGAACTCAGAAGGATGTACGTAGCTTCTTGGGGCATGCTGGTTATTACAAAAGATTCATAGAAATTTTTTCCAAACTGGCTTCTCCTTTGTCCACTTTATTAATGAAGGATGCACAGTTTATTTGGAATGATGCATGCCAAACAGCATTCACTGAGCTAAAAAGGAGGCTTTCCACAACACCCATCTTAAGAGGACCCAATTGGGCTCTGCCTTTCCATATTTCTTCAGATGCTTCAGACACTGTCATTGGAGAAGTTTTGGGACAACAGGAAGGTAATGCTCCTTATGCTATTTATTATATTAGTAAAAATATGTCTCCTACTGAACTGAATTATACTGTCACAGAAAAAGAATTTCTTGCCATTGTTTATGCCATCAATAAGTTTAGGCATTATATTATTGGATATTCTACTTTTGTTCACACTGATCATTTTTCCATCAAGTATTTAATGAATAAACCAATCACAAATGCTAGAGTTACTAGATGGCTGTTACTGCTATAGGAATTTGATATCACAATTATTGATAGACTAGGAAAGGAAAATGTTGTTGCAGATTTCTTATCTCGACTTACTAACAGTGATGACAATTTACTAGTCGAAGATTCCTTCCCCGACGAACATTTGTTCACAGTATCAGCTCATTCCCCATGGTATGCAGATATTGCTAACTTTTTGGTTGCAGGTAAGCTTCCAGCACATCTATCGAAGAAAGAAAGAAGGAAAATCATACAACAGAGTGCTAGGTACTACTGGATTGATGGCGATCTTTTCTACATAGGGCTTGATTTAGAAATCAGAAGATGTGTTAGAGAGGATGAAATATTCAGCATTCTTAAAGCTTGCCATGATGAGCCCTGTGGGGGACATTTTGCTGACAAGAGGACAGGTCATAAAGTTTTGAAAATGGGCTATGTCTGGCCTACATTATTTAGGGATGTGAAGAAGTATGTTCAGGCATGCGATAGCTGCAAGAGGATGGGCCAACCTAACAGATTAGATGAGATGCCTTTACAGCCACGGCTTGTGGTTGAACCATTTGATAGGTGGGCTCTAGATTTTGTAGGGCCTATCAACCCTCCCTCAAAGCAGAAAGTTCATATCTTGGTTTGCATAGACTATAGGAATAAATGGGTGGAAGTTATAGCCTTAGTTAAGGCCAATGATAAGGCTGTGATTGATTTCCTGTATGAAGAAATTTTTACTCGCTTTGGAGTACCCAAGGAGATCATTACAGACAGCGGACCACAGTTTGTATCTCACAAGATGGAAGCACTGTTGCAGAAATTTCATATTCAGCACAGAATAACCTCACCATATCATCCACAGGCCAATGGGCAGGTGGAGAGCACAAACAAGGTTATTGAGGCTATTTTGACAAAAACAGTGAAGAGCCATCGTAAAGATTGGGCTGAAAGACTTCCAGAGGCACTGTGGGCCTATCATACTACTTGGCGTAACACCACTGGGTTTTCCCCATATGAGCTAGTATATGGAAAGAATGTTGTTTTCCCAATTGAATTTGAAATCAGAACTTTGAAAACAGCTGTTGAAGCAAATCTGGCTCTGAGGAATCGACTGAATCAACTCAATGAATTGGATGAGAAGCGCACAGCTGTAGTGAATCATACAGCTTTAATCAAACAACAACGCTCTAGATGGCATGACGGATTTATAAAGAAAAGAGTCTTCCAGGAAGGAAACTAGGCCCTGTTGTATGATTCACGGTTTAAGAGGGATTTTAAAGGCAAATTGCACACTCGTTGGTTGGGACCCTATCAGATAGATCGGGTATTTGATAATGGAACAGTCCGATTGATCACCATTGATGAGAACAAAGTACCATTATTCGCAAATGGTCATCGGCTATGACTGTATCACAGGCCGATCTCAAGGGAGGCTTTTATTTCACAAGTTGCATCTGATCCAGAGTATCAGTTAGCACCAGGACAGGGATTTTTAAACCCCGTGAATTCCTAAAAGTTGCAGTTTGCACACATATTTTTGTATATAAATAATCAGTTTTTCTTTCATTATGTATTTTATCTATTTTTTTTTTTTCTTGCACTTGATCGGTTTGTTTTGAAGAACTGTGTGTAAGGACTTATTGGAGGGGTAGCAGCCATGATGGGGCCAGCCGACTGGAGACACCCCATATTTGTTCTTGGTCTAATAAAGCTCTCTAGAAAAAATGGATATTTCGTGGTCTTTCACAGATAAAATTTGCTTATACTACAGTTTGACGTAGCTGCAACTTCGCTACATTTTCCCATTTTGCCAAATTTCGCAGCTACGACTCCACCACAATTGTCCATTCTGCTAATTTCACAGCTGCGACTCTGCTACATTTGCCTATTCTGCCAAATTTCGCAGCTGCAACTCCGCCACAATTGTCCATTCTGCTAATTTCGCAGCCGCGACTCTTCCACTTTTGCTCATTCGATCAAATCCTATAGCTGCGACTTCGCTACTTCTGCTTATCTTTCTAAATTGGTAGCTGCTACTTCGCCATTTTTGTCTCATTTTTACTCCTTCCTAGCAACTGCGACTCTGCTACTTTTGTTCATTCCGCTAAATATAGCAGTTGAGACTACGTGACCTTTGTCCTTTCTGCTAAATCTAGCACCGTGGCTCCATTCCTTCCACTTCATTATCACTTCTTCTGTATAGCTGCGACTCCGCCATTTTTCGTTTATTTTGTTAGATTTCGCAGTTGATACTCTGCCAGTTTATCTGCTCTTCGATTAATGATGCCAATAACGATGTGACTAGGCGTCATTTTTGGCACTTGCTCCACATGGTCCAACCATGATCCACCACAAAGGAAAATTTGGATGCCTTGAGTAGCTGTCAGCCTGGGTGTCAAGGGCCACGTACTTCGGCACATGTGCATTTACATCCGCCTGGACGACGGTCGGCCACAATGATTAATTCATGGCTCAAAATCATAAACGCAAGGTACAGGTCCTATCTTTTACATGATTTGGCAGAGAATTAATACGGTAATAACAATTATGTCCTGTCATAACCCTCGATCAATGAACCCATTCGAATCACACTTTAAAGATTAAGTTAAAGGTCATAATTGTGATTTTTTTTTTTTTTCCGTCGCCTTACTTGATTTTGCACCTGTTACTCCTATCTGCCAATCTTGTCGCTTCCATATAACGTTCATACTATCATAGACTAGCCTAAAACCTGATTCTTGAACCCCAACGACCCTTTGCATGTTCGTAAGCTGCAACTCTCCACTTCTAAACCAGAAATTGTTGAGGTTTGAACCTTGAGGAGAGGTTAAAATGGGAAATCCAGTCAGACACGAACCTGCGAATACAGATGCTATGCGTGCCAATGCAGAGGTTCTCAATATTTTTATAGTAGCAGGTTGGATGGCATATTTCGAATGGTGAATGGTTTTCACACAGAAACCGCATTGGAATTTTCCCTCAGCCTGACTGATACTCATGCCAAGGTCAGAGGACTGCGCATGGGTGTTACAGAAGAAATCATAGCTCACTGGTTTTCCCATGGTGGGAAAGAAGTCATTTGGGCAGAAAGTACATAATGCGAATGCAGTGAGGGAATTTCTGTCAGTAGGAGAATAGGTCACTCCAAAGCTCCATGGGATGGAATTGGCATCCTTACCACCACCTTGGAATCAAGTTGCAGTCTTTGTGAAGAGATATATTTCTTGTGGAGGTAGGTACCAAGTTGTTTCATTCTCTGAACTTCCCTTACTATCTCATTTACGACATGGTATCTTAGTAAATATACCATTCTATCTGTTTAAAGCTCTACAAACCATGGCTGGCTATGCAAGAACTGCCCAGCACCCAGTTTCCTCCCTCACTAATCATGGTTTAATTAAATTATTGGTCCTAAGAGCCATTGCAAGTCGTCATTTATCTTAGGAGCAATTTTTGGCTGGGGATGCGCCAATCATACAACCTATATTAGAAGAGGGAGGTGCTAGTGAGGATAGTGAGGACCAGAGTTCCTCAAACCCAGTTGGGGGGGAGGTTGGAGTAACAGAAAGCCATGCCAATAATGAAGGGGAAGTAAGTAAAGGAGAGGTTGGAGTAGAAAAAAACCCTATAATTGAAGGAAGTGTGATGGAAACCCTGGAGCAGGAGGTAGAAAAATTGGAATCTGTAATTGCAAAGGCAAGTACTCAATTAAAAGAAGCTGAAACTGGAGTAGCTATTGAAGCTGCGACAGTTGAAGCTGCAATTACAGAAGTAGGGATTCAGAAGGAAGGATATCATCTAGAAACAATAGTATAAGGGACTGTGGAAGTCTTGGAAGTGGAGTCCTCTTCAGAAATAAGGGGCACCATTATTGAATAGGAAGAAACCAAGGTGAACACCCCTGTGTCAAATAAACGAAGAATAGAATCAAGAAACATGGGTCATACACCCATGGCAACAAAGAGGAAGAAGAGTCGAACTGTCAAAGCATCAGTAGCAGCAAGTGGTGAGGAACACCCAGTGGGATTGATGAGGAAAAGAAGAACTCAGTCAGCAGCAGCAGTAGAAGCAGCTGTGACAGTGGCAGCAGCAGCAGCAGAAGCAGCTGTGACAGTGGTAGTAGCAGAAGTAACTGTAATAGCAGCAGAATTAACAGGGACAGCAGCAAAAGCTGATACAGTGGATGCTGTTGGGGGTAACAGTGGAACACCCCTATCAGAAATGACAGGAGCAGTTAAAGGGAATAGGGGTGTTGGTTGTGGAGCCAGATCTTCTAGTCTCATAGATGATATTGTATCAACTGTGTTTGTACCCCAGTTCTATATGATATGTAGGTGGACTGTACACTCACCCCAGCGGGGGGGTGTGGGGGGGCATCGCCCCCCCACGGGGTTCCAGGGGGGACCATCCCCCCTGGCTGGGGGGTCCGGGGGCCAGCGGTGGTTTGGGGGCAGCGCCCCCGAAGAAAATTTTTGGGGCTGTTTTCGCCAGCTGTTTTGCGGGCCCATGGTTTTGGGTATCCCGTGGTATTTTCCCATTGTATTTCCCTTTTAAATAAAGACATTGTAATACGGCTAGGGTTGTTGATGTATTAGGTTTTATGCATTGTAAAGATCTTTGAGATCAGGAGAGAGACTGTGCAATAGAGAAGAGGAAGTGCAGCGGTTGTGCTGCAGGTTGTATCCCTTCGACTTGCTGGACGGTAATAATAATAAGGACTGGAAAATTCAGTGTGGACGTAGCCCAAGTTGGGTGAACCATGATATATCTGTGTCTCTCTTGTAATGTGTATGTGTGATTATATTTTCATTTCTGTTTATTGTTATTGCTCTACGATCCTGTTTTTTTAACAAGGGGGTCACCTTTGTTAGAAGAAGCACATACAGTAGGGGTAGATATAAAGATTCCTATTTTGAACCCCAAATTGTCTACTGCTACACAGGAACCCTCTAGGGAAGAACCCCAAATTGAAAACCTCCTATTTGAAAACAAATTATTAAAGGAGGAAGTGCAGACATTACGAAAGGAGTTGGAAAAGTGGAAGGGAACAGCTAGAAGACAAGCAAAGAAAAATTTGGATACATTAGCAAATGCTGCAAATTTCCTGGAAAACCCATCTTTTGCATTTGAAAATGAGAAGTATGGGGATACTATTTGCCCAGAATGTGGAGATATATTTTCTTCAGTAGGACACAGAGTTGGGACTTGCATCACAGAGTCATGTACAGATAAAGGAGGTGGAAGAAGGAATGCCAGGGATCGAATTGATAAAGGAGAATGAGCCAAGAATGGAAGAAATCCCTGATTTGAATTTAGGGGATGAAACGGTACAGTCCTAGCCATCAGGGGATACTGAGCTCCTTCAGGACCAGTCTTACTAGTCAGAAAAATATGATAAAAACTAGAGACAATCTCAACAGTTTAAAGAATTTGAGGAATAGGGGACTGTTACACATGAACCAGTACCCTTGAGAATGTTTAAATCTGCAACTCAGATAGCAACATTTGATGTGGAGAATCAGGAGGGAAACACTGTTACACAAGAACCAGTGTTTCCAAAATAATTTTCTACAATGGCAACACAAACTGAGATGGTTGAGATTGAAATGAAAGATTCGGGTGTTGTTACACAAGAACCAGCAGCCCTAAGAATATTGACTGAGACTGTAACACTGACCGAGGAAGCTAAGATGGACATGGAAATGAAGAATGCTGTTACACAAGAATCAGCATCCTTAGACCCCATGGTTGATACTGCACCACATGCATAGACCATTGCAATCCCGATAGAAGATGAAGCTGTCATAGTGCTGAGGCAAGACAAGGAAGTCATTCATCTAGATTCTGATGATGAAAAGGAGGTAGAAGACAGAAAGATTCAACGACTAGAGAAGAAAATTCTCTGGTTAAACCTTGAACTGGATAAATAGCTCAAATGGATTGAATAGTTCAAAGAAGGTATGATCCCTCTCCAGGAGCATAGGAATGTCATTAAGGGACTAAGAGAAAAATGGGCTAAGGAGCTATTCTTCCAGAAACTTCGATGGGAGAAACTCCAAGAAAAAATGGAAGGTTTGAAGAAGCTTGAGTCCCTGCAGCAGGACAAAAACCAAATGTATAATCTTTCTATAGAATTGATGAGTTGCAGAGCTCCATCCCCCTCTTATCTTATCTTCCTCTATGAGCAGACAACCTTATTTAAATTGAAGGCTCTCAAAGATGGAAGATCATTTGAGTTGGCAACAGTTGATCAATTTCTGGAGACTTTTCTGAAGAGTGGTTTTGAGGATCAACATTTGTTATGTGAGTTATATTTGCATGATAGGGCTTGCTATATTACCATTCCATCTGACCCTTTACCTATTCTTGGGGATGTTCAGCTGAGGGAATTTGCCTCCTTTGTCATTAACCATGTAAGATGGAAGGATTCCTTCCAAACCATCCTCAGGAATGAGGAGAATTCTACTCTCTGGATTAGGGAGGAACCTTAGAATCCACTAGCATTCATGGCCAGTCATGCTAAATCTCTCAGGGTTCCTTCAATTGCTCAATATTTTGGGAGCCTGCGAGATAAACTCCTTACTACATGTTTCCCAATGATTCTTAATATGCAGTAGGATGCCCTGGAAGGCAGTGAATACAGATGTTTGTACTCATCCTCATCTCTGAAGGAAGTGGATCCATATGGATTCAAAAATTTTAGGCAAGCCTTTACTAGGGTGCCTAGATATGTGCAGTGCATGTAGAGGTGTGGACCTTGGTGGATTGGTTTAAGGTTTAAATTCCCCCTCATTTGGTTTCCTATAAGTAATTCTTATAGAACCAGTTATGCTCTAACATTAGAAGAAGAAGAGAGTTGGTGGGAGCATTGGGTATACTGCTATGGGTTTGTCCCTCGAGGGGAGGCACCAGAATTTGCTTATAACGTCACAAATCTCCATAGATTTCACTCAGATTCAGATTTAGACTAAGGGAGGTTGTTGCATGAGGACATGCAATTGGATAGTTGGGGGGATATGTTGGGTCCAGGAAATGCCCCTTTTTGGCTACCTCTATTACACCTTTTTGCCCTAATTCCATCCTATTTTTATGAGCTATATCCATGTCTTTCCAGATCAATCTATAACATTGACAGGTATAATTTGCTATTACTTTATTTGTTTTTATGCCTAAGATTGTTAAAGATTATGGATCTTAGTCCTTGGTTTATACTAATTTATGTGACTTCATTTAGCCAAGGTCTAAAAGCGCAGGTGTATCAACCCAGCAGTGCCAGCTGTGACTCTTCAAGCGTCAGCTCCTCATATTCTAAGGGACAGTGCATCCTCCATGCGAGCTATAACAGATTTCCACTGTAACAGATCCCATTGAAGAAGAGCCTAGCTGCAACAGACAGGTGGCATTCCAGCTGTCGAGTCTGTTGATCCAATTGTTATCGGGACAACAACATCCTTCAGAATTAACAACACTATTCAACATGCTGTATCAGTTAGTTGTAACTGCGCAGCATGAAGATCATAGATCTTCATTGCTGCGTGATTTTTGTGGATCTGAAACTGTCTTTCTTTTAGTATAAATTCCAGAAGGCTCTCGTAGCCTGGGGTTGGACAATCATTACTTGTGTAAGCTGTAACACAGCATTGAGGCTCATGATCTTCCATTAATAATATGAGAGAAGAATTCTTCACTTCTGAGTTTTAATTAGCTGTGACTCTCGGCGTCTCTGTTAGAAGGCCAGGGCCCTTGCTGGTAGATGTAACAGAGATTAGCTTCCTTGCTGGTAGTTTACAATTGCATCTTGAATAGCTGTAGCAGAGTGGTGTGACAGTCGACTGTGTAGGAAAATTCAATTAATTGCATGTGTGCTTTAATCAGCTGTGACAGCCAAGCTCGATCCCAATCAATTTGTAGTTATTTATGCTTTCTAGGACTTCCAGTAATCATCAGTAAAGTTCAAGCTTGTATTTCAATTCTGGTTGCTGTTGTATCTTTAATTGCATACATAGATTAGACAGATAATGATAGAGTTACAGTAGTCACTGGATAGATCATTTTGGTAAAGGTTGAATGCTATAGTTTGATGATCATAAGGATTTAACTTCTTGCAAAAGTAATCTCGTTTCATTTCATTATTAGATCATTAAATTTCTGGATTGATTCTGTAAGAAGGATTGTTTCAATTGGGATTTGTAGATGTGTGAATTAGATTAGTTGCTTAGGGAATGAGTTGGCTGAGCATCTAGGTAGGATCATTACTTACATTCATTAATCAACTGCTTAATTTGTTTATGCATAGATTGTGCTTATTGCCTTTGAAATAAAAGACCTTCCTGGGTTTGACAATTTATATTGATCATTCTGTGTGTTAGCTTTAATTAACTGACATATAGAGTGCCCAACAGGTAGGACATAGGGTTTAGCCATCCAAATAACACCCCCTATGTCATACACATTTGAGACATAGTTGTTGTCCTTTAGGGAGCCAAAATCCCCTATTATTTATTGGTACGGTTGACACAAATTTGTCGAATGGCCTCTCTCTTAGGAGGGAAAGTGGAAAGACTGGTTCCAGAAGTCTAAATGGAATACCACTCTCCACTCTGTACTGAAGGACACCAAGTCATTGTTCTCATTGTGCATGCTAGCCTCCATACCGGGTGCATGACAGCCAAAGAACTGAAGCCGCATGACACCATTCCAAACGTTCCATGAACATGGTATCTTAGTTTCCATATTATAGGACTGTTTTACTCGGGATCCCTCTCGGTATAGGGATATCCCTTAGCCATTTGGTTCTCCATTTCGTATTTCTTGACTACGGATTTCATCACCCTGCAGGGGATACGATTTGCGTGAGCTTCCATATCTTTTAGATAGGTGTTTTTATGCTCCTATACCCCATCGGTTAGTGAGTCTTTTTATGTCTAGGAGTGCTGCTTGTTGGTATTCTGACCATTTTATTGCCACTCCACCTGTTGTAGGACGCTCTTGTAGTATGTGTTTTTTAGCTTGTTGTTGGCCCGAATGCTGTTTTTTTATAGCTCTCCTTTTGCACGCACGGTTGTACTAGGATTTTTGAGCACATTTTTTACCACATCACTTTAGAAATTTTACACCTATTATCATTGATACCTTGAGACACTCCCATAGACTGCAGGGGCAGTCTTGATAACATGGTCCATTATACCCTACTCGTCACCCTCCCTTGAGACACATGGTTTCATCGCCAGATATTCATCCCGATGCACCTTATTTCACATCTGATTTTGAATCAAAGTCACACGTACCTACAACACCATCTATCCCCATGGTCGACATGAACCCCAACCCTTTCTAAGGAGGAATCATTGGCGGCATACATGCTAGCGGCCTTGCTACCAGTACAACATCTATCCCAGCCGTGGGATCCATGAGACCCTCTATTCCTTCTACCACAGGACCTACCCTTGGCACCACTTTGCACCCAACCACTACATCCATACCCACAAGTAGCGGTCCCATCCCGACAACCACAACCCTCCCAATTACAAGTACTACCATTTGGGGAAACACCACTTCCTTTCATATCCCTCCCCCCATATAGGTAGTAACTCTATTCCCATTAAGACTAACACCCATGTACCCGCATTCGACGAAGGTGGCCCCATGATAGCTGCCATGGCTAGCACACAGGTCAGCCCATCCATGTCACATCCTCCTGCAAGTTTCCTTTCATAGACAGTCTCAACCTCCCTTGCCTGGTTAGATTGACCAACGACCCAATCCGACATGATCCCACATGACCTCCTATTCCCACCAAGCTCCCTTAATACATACCCAAGTTCAAGGGGAAGGGTGGGGAAGACCCCCAAGACCATATCATGTCCTTCCACTTGTGGTGTTCTTATAACTCCATAGTGGACGACTCTATTCGACATCGCCGAGTATGTGGCATCTGAATGATCCCAGACCGAAGAAGAGGCTCTGCTTAAATCCCAATAGTTCGACCTTATCTATTCCTAATCGGGATACCTATACACTGTATTACCCGATGCCCCATGAGAAGATACTTCTCGGAAGGATGTTCTTGGGGCATCCCATGTTGTATATGCCATCATCAACCACATTGCATCCACTAACCGAACCCCCATGCACACGCCTCCAGCACCTACGCAACCCGCTATGAGTTGTGGTTCCTAATTGTCACGTACAACAACTCATTTTGGAGAAACACCTTTGTATGTGCCACCAGCTCAAAATGCTCAAACATATGGGCCAACATACGGGACACCTAGCTATGGTCATAACCAATAAGCATACCCCCCTCCTGCGGCCCCACCAACTTACTACCCTACTTCACCCGCTCCCGTTCCCCCCCAACCTCAAGATCCCCCTACCTATTATCTCCCGTAGAAAACCCCTACACCTGCCCAACCTCAGGCTTTCCCTGCACCTCAACAATAGGTTTACGCTCAGCAAAACAATCAACCAAACCAACCCGCCCCCAACAACCAGCAAGGTCAACAAGACAAAATATGCGGATGTAATCACTTAAAAAATCAATGCTATGGGAGGGGTAAACCTCCTCCTAACCCCCTAGTTAATAATGGCCCCAATCTCGCGAATAAAGAACCCAATCAACCTCCCCGACAGGGTAAGAACCCATAGTTGCGAACCAACCATTCCTATTCCTTTTGTAATGTTTATGGCCACTATACTCACCATTGTCCCCACTTAGTTGCATCCCACCAGCTTTGGGATGAGGCTAACCACCGCAACACTATTTTTGCCTCTCAGGCACAACCTCAACCACCCCAAAGCACACAACCTCCTATGGTGTTGAAAAACCACTTACCCACGCAAGGGGTCTTCACAGAGAAACCTATGACATTGAAAACACCCCTACCCACGCAAGGGGTCCTCACCACAAAACTACCTGCCACCTACGGCGCATCCATAAGTTTGGTCTCTGAGTCATAAGTTCACCACCTCCTAATGATTTCATCGGTTAATGTCAATCTCCAGACTCGTCGTAACCAATATGGTTCGGCTATGGAATCCATACTTGTAGATAAGGAAACCACGTCAAACCCCGTTAACTAGTCATTATGCCTTCCACCATCGCCAAATGGAGGATCCCCAAAATCCCCCAAATTACCTCTGTGCTGCATTACTAATAACCCCAATGCTCACACCACCCCTAATTATAACATTGTGGATGACTTGGTCGAGTCCCTCACTTCCATGTCAACCTTGGAAGTTCTAAAAAATTGTCTAGGACAACGAAAATCATTTCTATCCGGGTTAGGTGTGATCGACCCTTCGGACTCACAACTGATGGCATTTGACTTAGATCAGTTAGAATCCTGCATGCCTTCGTCTATTGCATTTTAGATCTCATTTTTGATCTGAAACCTAGTTATACACCGATGCATATTCGATGAGGGTTCCTCTACATGCGTCATGTCCACGTTCGTATGGAAAAAAATAGGATCCTCTCATATACAAGCATGAATGACATCCCTTCGATATTATGATGGTCGTGCAACCCAACCGCAAGGCCTGCTTTCCAACGTCCCCATCCAACTAGCCGACAAAACCATCTTGATTGACATCGAATTTGTAAATGCTCAGCTTAACTACAACCTTATTTAAGGATGCAACTACATGTACGCAATGAAGGCCGTCTCCTCATCTGTGTTCCGACTTATGATGTTCCCCCATGAGGGATGAGTCATCAAACTTGACCAACTCACTTAGTATGACCCGAGTGCCCCTACTACGCCAAAAAATGTCCTTCCCTTGGTCGACAAACCTATACTTGGCGCGCCTACTCCTTTGATTTCAACTGTAGGCCTGAGTATTTACTCTGAGACCTTGATGACTTCCACATTTGTCACCTTACCCCCACCCTTGCTGGCCATCGAGGTATCTGATTTTTTCTCTATTTCATCAAGCCAACCATCTCCTGCAGCATAGCCTATAGCTCAACCGATGCCTCCACCGCAACCCCATCGGCCACCTCAACCTCAACCGCCATCAGTACTTAGTCATGTGGGAGCTATCCCAATCCACACAATCCCTTTCTTGTTTCCCCCATTAGGAGTCATAAGTGTGCCAGTCATGGAAATGTTGAACCTTTCAAGATTGACACTAGGGCTCCCTGTATGGTATCTAACTGCACCTATTCCTGCACCAACCACCAGGTCATTCTTCAACTGGTTCAACCAATCAATATTGCTAATCACCCACCTTCTAGTGTATCGACAACAAATTCACACAACCCTGCACCTTAGTCTTCCAAAAGAGCTGGGGGCAAAGCCACGAAAAATGACACCCCAACAACTGTGAACAAATCCATGAACCCCCCTCCTCAAGCACACACACCTATGAAATGTTCTTTATGTGATACCTTGGATCATGCTACCCATAACTGTTCGCACCTGCCCAAGCTTTGCACCCATATGGAGTCATTGGATGAATACGAGAACACCTCGAATGTTCAATTTCCAGCCCCTCCTCAGACACGTAACAAATCGTTGCGCACCAACCACTCATATGCAATCTGTGGCATCTACGACCATTATTCCCACCACTCTCTTGACTTACCAGAGTAGCGGTTGGTGCTCCATGAGTTGTGACAACCATCCTTAGAGTCGTCAATTACTGTTATTGAGGAGATCCACCCGCTGGAATCCTCGTCGGCTGAGGTAAACACCATTTATACTATTTCAACTATCAACACCACTGTCATGTCATCAAATTCAAGTGATCCCTCCAACCTCTCTATTCAACCTTTTCGAATCGACGAGGAAATTACATGTCCACAGCATGGGGGCAGGCCCAAAAACTTACATACTCATCATCATCGTCATTCTCGTCGGAGATACTAGGGGAATCCACCCCACAAGGGGAATACCCCATCATAATCTCATCAATTTAGTTTTCAACCATGGATAATAGCCTCATGGTACACCCACTTTCCAGTAGTTGGTCGATTCCCTGTTGATCCCTCTTCGAGACAGCATCCAAACCACATTGACACCTCTAGGATAGGGGGAATAATCGATTACCTTGACCCTGGGATATGGGGCATGCTCAATCATTTTGCCCCTGCCTCGTCACATGTATATCGGTATCTCAGTGAGCCCATCTCTCAAACCAACACATATGTGATCCATAATCACAAACCCCATGCCCATAGCATGGGGGCAGGACCTTAACCCTACTCACTTTTTTATACATGCATGATCTTGGCCATTTTCGAGGTCACACATCACTTGTATATTTGGTTTGACTTCCATACAAATATTTTATGCTTTGGTATCCTTTCCATGTGTATAGGTCCAAGTCACGTTGATCTCCACTTGTTTAAGTCAAAACATGATCTCCATAGGTATGACCCCTTGTATGGCATATAAGACATCCTTTCCCTCTAAAAAGTTGATCCATTACCTCATCCTTCTCCCTTTCTCCTGTAGGACCCCCCCACCCTTCCTGAGTAGGTGGCCCCACCTAGCCACCCTTGCATTTGCCCCTGCTCGGTAGTAGAGCCTCCCTCCACATGGGTGACCGTTTTTAGAACCCCTTTCATTTGGAACCCATACCATTCAATCCCATTGTAGGATTGGGAGCCCTGTAGTTTGACATATTGAGTTGAAGTCACATGCAGTTCCTCATACCATCGCTCATTGGCCTTTCCTTGGGATCTCATCATGGAGTTTTTGTTAAACCCTTTTATGACTCCTTAAAGAATGGAAATATCGCCGAGCAATCTTACTTCCTTTTATGCTCGTTAAATTATCTGAAAGGGCATCTATTCGGTATACGTTTAACCCTTTTTTGAACCGGATGGACTAATTACAAAAAAATGAATACTCTAGTCTCTATGGATAGAAGAGTTCTCCATTGCATACTTTTATGCTTTTTTGGGCTTTGAGGACTGACACACGAAAAATACCACCCTCAGAGTCTTCTTATTGCTTTTTGACTCTCTAAAATTGAAAGTGACCACGATCAGTCACCATACTAGGCTCGTACAAAATACACATGACGGTACCATATATCGAGCACACTTCTACCCCTTATTCAAGCTCCTTAAACCATGAAGAAGGCCCAACCAGTGCCTTTCGGTGCCCCTACAGATCACATACAACCCCATGTTATGGAATCATTTCTAAGTATAGTCACCTTTGTTCAGAGTATTCTACGATGAGTCACCCTTGGAGTCTCCTAATATCACTAAATCACCCCCCCCACCCGAGTCTCCCCTATTGTAGTCACAATTCTTGATCCCCTAAGTTATGGTCCTCTCCCCTTGAGACTGGTTTCATATGCTACTAGGTCAGCCTTTCTGTCATACTTTGAACAAAGGAATTTTGAGTCCCATCACTCTGTGGTGCTCATATTCCCTCCACAGTGTCCCAGTCTCAGGTCTAGTACTATTACATCTTGGTCGTATACCTCATGCTCCTATCAAGGAAGCCTCATTTCCTTGGTAGTTGCAGGTCTCCCTTTGTCGATGCCAACACATCTATTCCAGAGGATAACCCATAGGTCCTTGTATCTTCGACTCACCTCCATCAGTGGTGAGCTCCTACAGATCATTCGATAGGAGTCCTTAGTGCCTCTTTGAGTGATTATTTCTCATGTGCTCGACTCCAAATCCCTGATCGCACCATTGAGATTTGAACAGGGTATTGGTCCCTTCAGTTATTGGTTGAAGACCCCGAATGTCTTCCTAATATAGCACATTGGTGAGTCTATTTGGAACTCCCTAGTTGTATGTTCCCGCGGATATCCGGGCTACGTTGGTGAGAGTGTTTGGAAGCCCTCAAGTTATATGCTTCCTAGAGTATCTAGTTTAGATGCAGTCCATGTACCTTTGAGATTCTGACTCTCAGTTGTCAAGTCCATATAGTTGTTGGAACCCTTTAGATCCAACAATGCATCAGTTTTTATGATAGCACATTCAGGATGGATGACATTGTTCCCAGTTACAACTCTTTAGATCGGTCATGGTTGGACCATGATCACATTTCATATTTGAGTCCCCTCTGGACAATTATGATGTACACAACAATTTTGTATGTATTGTTTAGGTCCCCTTACGGGCCTCTCTATTTGTATATATTGAGACATTGATACGAGCATGGGAATTCTCGCCTCGTCCATGCATATTTGTGATTATATGCACCTCATCCATTTTGAGTGTTGTATCTGCATATTTTTCCCTTGCATCCCCAATAACTAGTTTGCTCTCCTCTCTAGTGCAATCCTCAGTTCTACACACTACTATCACATTCTTTTCCAAGTCCTATAATTTCCATCAGTCATACGATGAGCTCCTAACCTTAGACATCATGGGGCAATCTGTTAACACAAAAAACTCATCCATACATCATAGACTACTTACCATTTCCACATCATTAATTTTCACACCAAAAAATCAATATGGTGAACCTTCATACACCAAATAATCCAAAGAAAATTCGATACACAATGGAAAGTGGGCTTATGCCACAAAGTTAGGAAATCCCACCAAAATAGGGATCTCCACCAAAATAAGGATCTCCACCAAAATAGGGATCTCCACAAAAATAGGGATCTCCACCAAAATAGGATCTCCACCAAAATAGGGATCTCCACCAAAATAGGGCAAAAGCCACCAAAATTTGGGAAAGTCCACATTAAAAGAAAGTCCCGCTCAAATTAAAAAATTACTAGCAGTAAAATGGAATTAGCCCTCTATTATTGCTCTCATTTCACCCTGGTTGAACTTCGGCACCTCTGTGACAAAGTGTGCGAGACATTTGGCTTCCTGGAACCAAGAGAGACACACTCAACCTAGCTGCAAGGGCCACCATTGTATGAGGTTTTCTCTATTCATGCATAAGCTGAATTCTTTTTATAAAAGAGATGAGATTCTTTCATGCGATTTATGTGTGTGTCGAAAGGGAAAATTTAAAGTTACTTGCTTGTATTTACTGTTACAGTTTCACATTCACTGTTACTATTCACATTTATGGCATACTATTTTCATTTTAGTTTTCCATTTACTGCATAATATTTTCATTTTAGTTTTTCACTTATGGTCCATAAGCCATCACATGTTGGGTTGTATTCCTATTTGCATAGTTTAGTTCTAGTTTTACCAATCTTTACTTCTGTTTACTACACTTCCCTCACACAAAGAGCCACAAGAGATATCCTCTTGCATGCTCTCTACCTCAGCTTCCTCAAGCTAGTAGATCACCCATTTTCACCTGTTGTAAAACCATTGTTTATAATAGAAAAAAATATCATTTGATTCTCATGGCACATCTCTGGGTATTTAGCATTTTAGTTTAGATTTTTATTTTACTGTCATAATTTCCAACATTTTTACTTTTTTGGTTTACACTCACACACTACCCATTCAAGAACTGTTACTAAGGGTTCCATAATCCTTAGTAAGTGCTCTTCTGCACTAGCTTGTGTGAAAACACTAGCTACAGTTATAGAGCAAGAAGAAAGGCATCCACAATAGAAGGTACGAACCAAGAAATATTGTATACAAGTAACCCTTATCTTATACTATAGCACTTGTTGTTTAACATTTCTATTTCACCTCAGAAAGTGCTGGAGAATCGTCGTTTTAAAACTAACATAATTAGAAACCTTTTGGAAGAATATTGTAAAGGAAGACATGAGGATTTGTAAAGAGAGAACCCACAAACCATTCAAAAATCTTTAAAAATACTAATGCCATAGAATACTTCCAAAGAGAAGAATGGGTACAGTATTTCCTAAAGCTAGATGGATACCATGAAGGGATAACTTAGAATTTTTCCCAAAACATGAGGAAAATAAATGATGAAAACTGTAAGACTTTAGTAAAGGGGGTGTTGATAAAACTAAATGAGGTTGTCCTTAGTCAGGTTACAAGATTCCCATAGGGAATGAGATGGGACAAAGATGACTCATAATTAGCTCAGAAAGACAAGAAGCAATTTTTTAGATTTAAAGAGAAGTATGAAGAGGTGAAGGGAAGTGTGAGAATGGAATAACTTGAATACCCCCCTAGGGGGTGGCATTGATTATCATGAAATAATTTACATGTGAGGGGAGGTACTCCTTAGTTCATGCCTTCCACTCTTGGTTCCTAAACCTCCTTAGAAACCTATAGTCATAGAAATCAAGAAATAACATTAGTCTTCCTTGGTTTTTGTTCAAATCCCTTTCTTCAATGAGTATCACATATCAACTAGGAAAACCAGACTCCCTTTCTCATCATGGGATTTTTAAATTTTTATTTCGTGACACTTTGTAAAGGGAATATGCCCCTATTTATTGGGGGACCTTTCTCAAAATTAGCCTTACTGAAATCCAAGTATTCCATAAAAGGGAGAGGCCATCAGAAGACTAGGTACAATCACCTCCTCCCCAAACACCAATGTCAAGGAAAAGGTCCAAACAATCCCATATAAAAGTAGAAAAACTGAATCTAGTAAGGTTTCCCTAAGAACCAAATATGCAATTAGAAGACCAATAAGACAATGGGAACAAGAGGATCCCAAGAAAAATGAGAAGGAAAAGGAGGTTGCAGATACCCTCATTCATATGGGTGAGCAAGAAGAGACTCTTTCCAAGAAAGGGACCCCATTATTGAAAATCCATGAAAATCCTAAAAAGAAGAGAAATTTAGATAGGAAGGGCTCAACCAATCTAGTAAAATATTCTATCTCAAATTCATATGCTTCTAAGCAGCAACATATTGAAAATTCAAATGCTTTTGAGAAGAAACATATTGAAAATTTAGATGATTCTGAGTAACAACAAATTTCAAACTCAAAGTATCCCGAGCACCAACAAAATGAAGGAGAAGTAGGGGATCAAGATGACATGCCCGAGACTACCATGCTTTATCTTATAATGAATTATAATACTACGGGTGACCAACTGACCAAGATCGATCTCCATGAGTTGCTCTAGGAGAAGGACCAAGAAATCATGAAGTTACAAAATCAGTTGAAAGAACAAGTGATGGGACCCTAAAAAGGCACATTATTTGGCCCATATAATGGAACATGAAAGGATTATGAGGAGGATTAATGAATTAAAATGCACAATTTTTTTTTAACTTTATGACATTCTTCCTAAAATCCAATGCGTGTTTGCTTTAGTGAATATCTTGACCTTGTTTAGTATTGTTCCCTAATTTGCTTATTCATTTGATTTATTTAAAGAGATGATTGAATAATATTTGTTAAAATATTTCTTGAGTTGTATATGGAGTTTATCTAAAAGCTAAGTGAAAGAGATCAAGTCATAAAAATCAACTCAATCTCTCTTAATGAGTTCACTAGTCAAACTAGAGCTTGGTGGAGAGGTTTAAGGGATTATGTCCCCTCTTGATTATCATGAGCCTCTAGTGCATAAATAAGGACTAAATATAATCCAAGGATTAAATCATGGATCCCAAGTTGAATTCCTAAGAGGGGGAATCAATCCCACAAAACCAACATGAATATATCTAGTTAACAAGGGGATAATTTCCATAAATTATGGTGCTGATTGCACGATCAATTTTCTCAAGTGCCAATTATTTCATAAGATTACACCACTTAAATAAGGACTCAATGATAATCCAAATTTGAAATTACAAGGCCAATTTCGGATTCGTAAAGAGGGAATCAATCCCACCAACTTGCATGTAGATTTCTAGTTAACCGGGACAACTTCCAGAAATCAAGGAGCTAATTGCATGGGTATTTTTGAGTTATTTTTGTATAAATGCTAGTAAATTTGATAGCATGAGGGAATATTCAATGATTATTCTTCTCTTAAACATTTTTCCATTCATCCTTTGCTGGTCAAGGTGAATTTGTAAGAAGCAGCTTGCTGCCTTGCTTTTAACAGCAGATTGTTAATGAAAAAAACTAGTTTCAATTTATCTTTTAATTATTTAGTTTAGCAAGGGTTCTAGGAGCTCCCTTAGGTTGGTAACACTAAAGGGAAGGACTATGGAACCTTTCATACCTTTCCCTTCAGTCATGCATTTCATTCCATAGTTTTAAATTCGAATTACATTGAATATAGGAATCTATACATTTTTTCTACAATTTGTAATAAATCTGCATCTTTTGTGTTTTGCACAGTAATTCTGCAATTTTCCCAGAGTTAGTAGTTTTTCTCATTTCATTTGAATAGTTTTGATTTGCTTATCTTTCCTATAGTTAGATTTATGTTTCTTATTCCATTTGCTTTACATGTTTTAGAATATATTTCTATCATGTTTATTAGATTAAAATTTATGTTGTTTATGTCATTTCTTTTACGCATGATATCTCATCATCATTAAACTTGGTTAATGATATCCCTCTACTTGTTTTTATCACTTACATGGAACTCATATCTTCTCAATGTCTGCATCTAGTACCCTGAAGATATAGTAAAGAGGAATTTCACTAAAAGCTATCACAACTGAATGTGAAAGGTCACCCTATGCTTTCCCTTGAAGGAATTGATAACAAATTAAGTGCCAAGTGGAATTTTTGGATCTCATGCTCTTGCAACCCATAGTTAGAAATCATTTAAATTTTGTTCTAGAAGATTCTTGGTTGATTATATTAGATTTAATTTCCAATTTAGAGTAAATTTCATTTCTTGTTTATTAGATTAAATTTCCTTTATGTTGTTATAATAGATTTCACTTATACTACTAGATGAATGATTCCTTTGCAACTGCATACATAGTGCACAATACCTCTTAATTTTGTACGAGCTCCCAGGTTGATAATTTAAGTAATGATCCAAGGGATTCAGTTTAATAGTTTCAATTCATTGGCCCGTCACTTTTTGGCACCGTTTCCAGGGAGTTCCTAAGGTTCTATTAGGAATAGTTTGAATATATTGGAAAAAATTATTTATTTTTATCTTGCATGCATCCATATGATTTATATTTATCAAACCCCCAAGTTTGTGGTGTATGTTTAAGCATGAACTCGTGGCCAACACGATGCTAAAGAGATTGTTGAATAAATGAGGATGAATTATTGCAAATATTTTCTGAAATCCGTGTTGTAATCCAAGAGCTATAAACAAATATATATATATATATATATATATATATATATATATATATATATCCCAATAAGCCATAAAAGAAAGGATTCATGAGCAAGTTCCAGAGGAAGATGAGGACATTTTTCCTTTGTCTTTAAATTTCAATGAAGCCGAGCATGGAATCCATGAACAAGAGGTTTTTCTGAGCCATCTGTCCATGCAAGTGACAGATATCAAAGATCCATGTTTTTCTCTCATCCAATATTGCATGCATACAAAGGAAATTATCTATGGAGAAAACTTGATGGGGAGAAGACATTAGAGCCATAAGTTGAGGAATTTTTTGCATTGTCACTAGACTCATTGTCCATTCGAGAGGGAAATGGGAAAGTCTTAGAAGAAGATCATTGCATGAAGGATGAATACTTTCAAATTATTATAAAATCACAAGAGATCCAGAGATATCATGACTACATTGAGTTTTGGTTTCAAGCAATCATCAAAGAACAACACCACTCCAATCTTCAACATTGCTTGGCACCTTATCCACTTGTGCAACTAGTCCTTGATATCTTGGCATTGATCGAGGTACATTTTTCAAAATTGTATATGAGTTCACTCAAGATTCTACTACACAAGTGGATTCATTGTAAGTCTTCCTATACTTGAGAAGAGAGGTAATATTTTCCAAGTAGGGTAGGGTAGGTAATTTGTTTTTGTGAATAAAAGAGAGAAGACGAAATAAAAGAAAGAATAACAAATTCCTACGGTGAAAACCTCTATGAGGTTCCTAGGACAGGTATTTGCTTGAAAACCTCCTTTGAGGCAGGTAAAGGTTTGTAGAAATAAAATATTCCTCACGGTGAAAACCAACAATGGTGCCATGAGGCTTAGCATTGGTGAAAACCAACATTGGCATCCTTGCTCTGAGAAAAAAATGAAAATGAAAAAAACAAATAAAGATTTATTTGTACAAGGTACTCTTCACACTTTCTCCCACATGTCATGCATGAAAAGGATTAGGAAATATACATCAATGAGTACAATCCCATGGAATGCAAAATAACATTCATGCAAGCTATGACAAGTATTCATGCTCATTTCCCAAGAAAAAATAAAAACAAAAGAATTTGAGTGGTATGGTATGTTGTCTTGAATATTACTCCCAAATGGTTTCATATCATAGGATGAAAAAAATTGATTGTGTAAAGTACATATTAATACATATCCCTAGGAAATTTCATGAGAAATGGATGAATTTAAGGGGTTTAAAAAATTCAATTACAGTCATCTACTGAAAGCTGCAGATTTGATCACAACTATGACGTAGGTATGATTTTCTTTTCATTACTCCCTCCTAAGTTCGAATTAAGGTTTGAAAAACTTTGAGAGTGTAGGGGACATGTTTATATATATATTCATGCAATTGCATAAAAAAATATTAAGTTTAAGTGGGGTATAAAATTAAATTACAGTCATGTACACATCAACCCATGAAGTTCCAAGATATTGCAACAATTTTGACACGTGTTCATTCTTTCTACTCATGCTCACTAATGGTTTGGAAACAAGGTCTAATTTTTTTACAGAGCATACAGGACATCATGATCTACCTCTCCATAAAGTTTCATAAAAAACTTAGGTGTATAAGAGGTCTAAAAATTTAATTACATTCCCCTAGTGAAACAGTGCTCTGCCTCTACTAAGCAAGGCCATCACGCAAAATGATAAAGAATTTCAATCTTTCAAGGGAATATAGAATAATTTTCAGAGTTCAAATAAGTTTGGAGAGATCCAGTTTCAATGCGCTTGCAAATAAATTGTATTTCATTCAATCAAGCAAGCCTACAAATTATTTCAAGCAAGCTAGCCCTCATTATTTCAATAGAGCCTACAATTATTTCAATCGAGCCAACCCTCATTCTTTCAAGTAAGCCTGCAATTGTTTCAAGTGAGCGAGCCTTCATTCTTTCAAGCAAGACATGAATTCATGAAATCAATTGACACATCTCCAACTCCAATTTGTTTTCAATGCTCAGTCATCTAAAAAATCAACCCGCATGCAAGCATTCAAAGGGTAAGCAAAATGAGGTAACTTGCTAACCTATGTCATTTTATTCATGTAAACAAACATGCAAGGCTAAAAGGCAATATCATAAAGTTTCAAACAAAAATTGACGATGGCATTGAAAGATGAGTTGAGGGTAGAACATTTTGCCCATCTAAACAACTTGGTTCATATCTATCATGGCTCGTTATTCATGTCCACACTTAAAGTGACTTGTCTTGGAACCCGTTGTGTTAAGAGTAGACTTGCACACCCAAATCAACATCTAAGATAATGTGGAAGCACACCCAAAAGGGGACTTATTTGTTTTTTGATGACTTAGTAGACGTGGATTCTAATCTATTGGATGTAGAAATGACTCTTAGAACATGTCTATGATTGGTGCATACTATGGTCCAAACTAATATTTGATGTGGGCATCGAAAATAGAGTTGGGGAGAAGGAAAGTTGAGACTTTCTATTTTTTGAATTCCTAGGAGACTTAGCAAGGGTACCAGGAGCTCCCTTTGGTTGGGACCACCCAAGTGAAGGACTGCAGGCCTTTGCATACATTTCCCTTCAGTCTTGCATTTCATTCCATAGTTTTTAAATTCGGATTACAATGAATGTAGGAATCTGTACGTTTTTCCTACAATTTGTAGTAAATCTGCATTTTCTGTGTTTTGCATAGTAATTCTGCAATTTTCCTAGAGTTAGTTGTTTTTCTCATTTCCTTTGAATAGATTTGCTTTGTTTATATTTCCAATAGTTAGATTTATGTTGCGTATTCCATTTTATTTACATGTTTTAGAATATATTTTTTTCATGTTTATTAGATTAAAATTTTTGTTGCTTATGTCATTTCTTTTACACACCAAATCTCATCATCATTCAACTTGGTTAATACTATCTCTCTGCTTGTTTTGATCACTTGCATGGAACTTATAGCCTCTCAATGTTTGCATCTAGTACCCTGAAGATAGAGTAAAGGGGAATTTCACTGAAATCTATCACAATTGAATGTGAAAGGTCCACTCTATGCTTGCCCCTGAAGAAATTGATAACAAATTAAGTGCCAAGTGGAATATTTCGATCTCATGCTCTTGCAACCCATAGTTAGAAATAATTCAAATTTTGTTATAGAAGCTTCTTGGTTTATTAGATTAGATTTCATTTCCGGTTTAGAGTAGATTTCATTTCCGGTTTATTAGATTAAATTTATTTTATGTCGTTAGAATAGATTTCACTGATACTACTGGACGAATTATTCCTTTGCAACTACATACATAGTGCAGAGTACCTCTTAAGTTTGTATGAACTCCTAGGTTGATAATTTAAGTAATGATCCAAGGGATTCAATTTTATAGCTACAATTCATTGGCTCGTCAACAAGAGCAATAATTCCAAAAATGGAAGAATATTTCCCATACCGCAGAGGCCTTAAAAGATTCCAATTCTCAAGGACATCATGAATATGAAATGCATCCATTGGAGGAAAATCTCCAAAGTTATCAAAATGCAATGTATGGACGAAAAACAACGAGTGATAGAAGAATATTTGAATTGTGAAGCATAATTAAAAGATGAAATTAGAGGGAAATCCAAAGTGGAGGAACAGTTAAAGAAAAAAATCAAATTTATGCAAGAGATAATCCATTGCAGAACACCTTCAAGGCTATATTCAATATTTTTGAAGGAAAGGGATGTGGTATCAACTCAAAAGAATGCAAGTAGAAAAATCAGAGCACTTGGACACTCCCAAAGATTTCATAGACAAATGTCAAAGAGTGGGATAGATATGAAAGGACCAACTAAATATTGTATAACCACCATTACTAGAAAGGTTGACTATGCACCTGAAATATGGAAACAATGGTACTATATTGTCTTCTTCAAACAATCCATAACTGCACTACAAAAAACCATCTCCTAGACTATGATAGGAAGCCATGTGTTGCTTGAGGAGAGTGATGACATAGGTCTTACAAAAATAGATGAATAATTTGACAAATCATAGGAATGCATTTCTGTTCCAAGTCACCCATATCAAGACTTTTATTTATCTTTGAAATATTTTTTAAATTATCCTAGGGAAATCTTATTGTGTTTATTTGGGCGATATCCTAAGTAATTTCCCACTAGGTCTTCTATAAACTTGTAATTCTTTTTATTTCCAAACCATGGAACTAGATTCCCTTTTGTATTCTTCATCTAAATATAAAGAATCTACAAGCAATCCAAAATATATACATTCCATGCAATGAAGATATGCTAATGTCCAAAGGCCACCAAAAGCAACCAAAGTGACTAGAAAGTTACATATCATACATATATCAAAGGAAGTACATAAGAATTATCCAGAGAAGAAGAAAAGATATAGATACCAATCCCTCCCAAATGCCAAGTCCCCCAAAATCCAAACTCCAAGAAGAAAGATACTAGGGGGGAGATGACGACAAGTTTGAAGGGATGGCCTCCAAATGCTCCCGGAATAATGCAGTGGGAGACAGTGATCTTGCATCAAATAATGTGTTTGAGAAGAAAGGTCGGGATCCTCTCCATCTTGATCCAATAGGTTTCGAGTAAACTTAGCCTCCAGATCTCTAAACCATAGAGGATAGTAGGTCTGAATAAGGTATCTTAGAGATGCATCTTGGACAAGATGTCCTTGAATTGGCTCTAGAAGAAATGTCTCTCAAGGAGTGCAAGGGGTCCATATCCATTGTTAAGTCATCACTGCAAGGCCTAGTACATGTTGGAATATGACCCCACAAACTATACACCCAAGTAGATATAGATCATGGTTATCTCTATCTCTCCCTCCAAGAAGTAGGATTGAAAAAGGAAAGAGTGTTCTTCAATGCATTGAATATCATAACCTTGGCTTTACCCAAGTTGACCATCAATTGTCGAAGATAGCAAAAGTTGGATAGAGCATCAATATACCTATGCAAATCTTTCAATGAGGAGTCTAAACGAATCTTGTCATCAACAAAGAAGAGTAGAGAATCATAAAGCCCAGATAGTGGAATTAAGCCCAGATAAATATGAAAGAATCATGTACATCCATGATACTTGTGTTCAAGGATAGTTGTAGACAACGACAAAAAAATACGTTATTGGAACTTGACTTTGATTTGGTGGTTGTTCAACTAACTCTCTAACAAAATGAACCATGCATATCTAGTCCTCAAGCAACTATAAATATACCCTATTTGTAGATGAACTAACAAATAAATGTTGTATATGTTCAAAATCTCTCTAACAAATAATGTTATGCATATTTGGTACTTAGCCCCTCCCAAAACCTATTAGGCTAATTGTAATGCTTGATTATTTGTTATAGTTTCAAGAAAATGGGTTCTTAACCATGGAATCATCCCTTTGGCTACCTAAATTTTTAACATTGTGGCCTTTCTCCAATTTCCATTGATAAGAACTTGTTTCATGACAGGGAGAAAATGGTTGTTCAAGGAGAAAATGGTTTTACCTGCAGTGATCCCCTTTCATTTTTGTCAAAGGTTGCATGACATATAGTTCTTTAATATTTTGATTTGCTATTATAATAATTTTTGTACTTGCAATTTATTATGTTACCATGCTTTCTATTGGCTGTGTATGTGAATAATTTCTACACATAAAGCATGGGAAATGTGCAACCTTTATCATAACAAAATTGTACAACTAAGTAACTAACAACACCGTTGAGAAAAAAATTCAAGTTAGGGCATTTGTAAGTTATATTTTCATAGTTGTTGAGTAGAAAATATAATGTGTAATTTTGCTTCTTATTAATCTAATAAATCTACTAATTCCAATGTCCTAGTATTGAATCATTAAAGATATAGTCTTAGTCTTAAAGTAAGTGTAAGCATCACCATTATAGCAATAACATCAGGTACAACAATCTTGATTTCTGCCTAAAAGCTCAAATATGGATGCAATTCAATAAGTATGAACTTCAGATGTCATACCTTTATCAACTCCAAATGTTGAAATCCAGGACCTTGCTCATAGACAACTTTTGTGAGGTCCTCTTCTTTCAAATTTGATGGGATATTACCAAGGAAAAGCCGATCTTTTGGTTGGGATTCCGATAATCTTAATTTCTTATCCTGGATTTCAAAAAGGTTGTTATTTAAACAAATAGGTAAACTTCAACTATGAAAGATGTTAATGATAAAAGGTTCTCAAATGATTTGAAATGGAAATTGTCAACAACCTTAAACTCAAAACCATTCAATGTCTCAATGGCCTTCTTGGCACTCTCCTTGGTTGTGAATGTAACAAATGCATATTCTAACTTGCTTGCCTCCTGTTTTATATTAACCTGCTAAAAATCACAACATTTAAGTACATTGGAAATCAGTATGAAGAAACTAGCCAGGAATAAGGGTCAATTTATTAAAAAATAGAATATAAAACACTTACCTCAAAAACCTCTCCATGCTGCTTGCATAGACTTGTTAAATATTCTTTGGTGATATTCCGGGGTAGATTACCTATGAATACTTTTGTACCATGTGGAGGGCATGCTTAAAAAAATTTCTCATCATTACACTCTTCTTTAGCTTTATCATCCTTCTCCCCATTGCCTTCTACGGAAGGGCATCCTCTACAGTATCATTATTGGCATCATCTTTAGATAATTTTTTAGGGTCCACATTTGACACATTTGCATCTTGATCAGCTTCTTATTCATCCTATGAAACAGATTCTTCATCCTCTACTAGATCAAGATCAAGGCCTTCTTGACCATCATTTTTCTCTTCCTCTTCAACATCTCCCTCATCCTTTGCTTCATCATCCATTATTTATTCTGGATCTTCTTCATCACCATCAAGGTCAACTTGCTCTTCATCACACGCATCATGCAAATCTTCAATACATCCTATGGTATCCTACATTGTCTCAATCTTCTTGTTTGCTGCCTAAATGCCACCTACAAAGCTTGAAGGGAAATTGTGGAGGAGGTAGAGAAGAAAGGAGCATTTGCAGAAAGAGGGACAAAAATATACTGGAGATAGAACAAGCGAAACTGTAGCAGGTTTTGCAGAGTGAGAATTTTAAAGGAAATATGAGGGCCATGAGAAATTCCTTGAGAGATATTACTGAATGAAATTTAAAACGGAGGATTCCAGAGAGTAAATTTAACATGAGTAAATATACAAGCTAAATACCACACGCAACTATGTTGAGCACAATCCTTTGTGAGGGATAACAAACAAGTATAAAATGATGGTTATAAGAATATAATACTAAGAACATTGTTCATGAAATTCAACTAATGAAAACAAGCAATTCTAGAAAAAAGATCTTCCCTTTGGGGTTAAGTTGTAATTTATATATATTCTTTTGTTGAATTTATACTGCATTTATCTTTTAGGATGCTACTACAAATCCTAAATATATTTACCGACCAATTGGTTTCAAATAATATACATACTATATAATATAAGATAAGACTTCTCCAATCAGATCCTCTCAAATATTTCCTCTCATATATTAATGCTAAGGGTCAACCATTGGAGGCAAGGTCATTATCATACAAAACCCGGAAGATCGGTGTAGTTAGTACGCTTATTCAATGTGTGTCAAAGTATCATATTTATTAGTTAATAAGTGCAATTCACACACAATTAGTGAGTCTCTGGTATGTACCTATGATTTCCATCTGCAAAGGCCTGACAATGGAATGTTGTTGGCATTTGCTAAATAGTAGCCTTACTCAATCACCAATACTTCATAAATATGAAAGAATCTTGTGAGTTTAACTATAGAATTCTAATTCACAATTTTACCATTGCTACAAACTTTGGGCTAGCGTTTACCCTTGGAGTCCATGATTAACGCTTTTAATCTAGCAATAGTTATTTATCCACTGTATTTTTCCTACAGAAAAAATAAAAAATAAAGAATAAAGAATAACACACATACAAGAAAGAATGACAAGGGGAAGGGAATGAAGCAGCTATAAGGGGAGCCAGCATGATAGCTTACCAGGTGTCCCAACATGACATTGTTTACAATACAGTTGTCCCAACATGACATTGTTACCATCTATGTATATTCATATTGATCGAATCAGATCAGAGAAAGGGGTTTACAATATTCATATCATCGATATTGTAAACCCCAGCATGATACCAAATATTGATCGAATCGGATCAGAGCATGATGAAGATGAATATGACGTATAGCATAGCAGGGCAGGCATGGAATACTTGTAATAACAAAGGAGATGAGAGATAAAATAGAATTCAACATGGTCATGTTGTAGGGGTAGAGCCAAGGTAGAGCCAGATGAATGAGATAAGGAGATGGCCCAAAGGCAGGGCTTCAACCCCAAATTCTTAGCCCAAGACCTGCATATGATGATGAAGTTGGGATTACCATTCATGAATTCCTCCCTTTTCTTTTATATCCTGAATTAGGCCTTCTAAAATTCGTTGTACTGTATGCTAGCAGGAGACCTGTGACATATGAGAATTCTAAATCATATTTTTCGTATGATTATGTGTTGTGTTCAATAGTTACAAGTATAATTTTATCCTTTTACCTGATTTCAAAGCCTACGAGTGTCCAACTATTGTGTTGAGATCCCTCTATCTTGATAAAGTCTAAATAGTTCTAGATTTGTAGGATAAATCAGAGTGTAAGGGTTTGACACTTACCCTAAATCCTTCTGGAAGTTTTCACGGTAAGCCCTGGCCAGTTTGGGAAAGTGGTAGCCTGGTAGGAGAGTCTTTCAGAAGCAAAACCTATATCAGAATATCACAGAGTTGACCTTCTTAATTTCTTGATAACAAGTATAGATGTCCTTGATGATTAATTAAAATCGTACCTTTTGGACGGGACATTCCCCAACAATAGAAAGTTCAACATAGATTTGGTATTAGACATTTAGGTATTATCTCCGTGGGATTCAATGGAAAGATGCTCATGGTCAGAGTGAAAAACTGCATCTGCTTGATTGTGTGCGTGGAAAACATTATTCACTGAGCAATGCAGTAATATATGCCAGAATATCTTCGGATCTAAAATGAGAAACCCTCTTACTTGTGTGTGGGAAAAACCCTCTTACAATGGCATTTAAATCCTTCCTGCCTTAATCACAACATAACAATATGTAATGGGAGAATGTTGGGACATTCATTTCTATTTATACTCATGTTCTCGTAACAATGGATTCACTGAGAGAGATTCCAAATTCAAGCTTCTAGTCGGTGGGTGATTTTGTTTGACTATTTTCTATGCAATGATCGCACCAGCGAATTGGTTTCTCTTGAGCAGTGGTAAACATCTGCAGATATCCCATTCCTGTTGAAGCTTGCAGTGCGGCATTTACCAAAGGTAGAAAGTTCAACATATATTCTTTATCGAACATTAGGAGATACGTCTGCAGGATCGATTCACTAGAGAGATTCTGAATTCAAGTTTCTGGGTAAATAGCTCTGATCTGATCTTCATCATGCTCTGATATGACTCGATCTTCAGCATGATCTGATCTGATTCAATCGATATTGTAAACCCCTACAGCTATAAGGTAGGAGCCGACATGATAGCTTACCAGGTGTCCCAACATGGAATTGTTTACAATATAGGTGTCCCAACATGACATTGTTACCATTTGCATATATTCATAATCGATCGAATCAGATCAGAGCCAGGGGTTTACAATATTCATATCATCGATATTGTAAACCCATCCCCTCCCCCCAAAACCAAAAATTTGGGGCCAATTTAGCCAAATCTCTGCGTAGTGGTGTAAAATACGAGTTTCACGACTGCCCTAAATCCCTTGGTGGTCGTGTTCTTTGGCATCACGAGTATGCACCAAGCTGGGCTTTTGGAAAACGCTGCCATTCTTTTCCATTAGACATGTCTCTTTGATTTAACAGTTTTGTTTATTTATTTATTTTAAAATACTATATATTATTTCACAAATAACAATTTTGTTTTTAATTTAAAACAAAATATGAGTTTTCATTGGAAGATAATATTTTGGGAATTCCTATAAGTGGTTTGTAATTTCTTAAGGTGAACTTATGTTCATTCTTTCCCATGCTAAAACTACCATTAAGAACTACAACTCTGAACGCATGGCATACAAACATATCATGGATATTGATGGCCTTAGAAAGGATATCAGTCTCACATCTCCGTTTAGAAAAAGTGCAGATGGTGGAATGAGCACATACGAGTTAATAAGTTCCACAATAACAGTTAATAAATTCACAATGTAATATAAATTCACTAAGAAATATTTTTCGCTTATGATTTTGGGTAAATAATAACAAATTAAAGAAATCCTAGCTAAAGGACCAATATGACCATTTCATTAAACTGATAGTTTCTCCTTATGGTTATCTTTTTAACATGATGCTAGATAGAAAAAATTTCTCAAATGGTGGAAACTTCCTTACCATATAATATGCAAAATTATCTAAAATCTTTTTTGCAATGAGAATTTTTTTTTTTTGTTCCTCGTCTTTGGAAGTGCATTGCTTCAATAGTTATGTAATTTTGATTTCTTAGAAAAGAAGATAGAAATAATATATATCCTATTGACAATTCGACTGCTAGAAAACTCTTAGGTGCCATTAAACACCCTCTATGAAGTACAACAATTTCATTAAGAATTTCACTATAAACCACTAGTCTTTCCTTTTGAACATAAATCATTGCATACAATACTACTAATTATTCGACAAAATTGTCCCCTTCCTAAATGAACTATATTTGGCAAGATATTTTGGGTGGTGGACATGGTTTACAATTGATAACATGATGCTTACCTTGTTGCCTATATTGGGAAGAAATGGTTTGTAGCTTGATAAATGTAAACAAACTTTACCAAGGAATCTTGAGAATTATCACTAACACAAAAAGATTGTATTTGGGTTTGTGGTCAAGTACATAATTCAATTATAATTATGTGATGAATATATAATGATCATTAACTTATACATGGTTACAAAATTATGGCTATGGAGTACGTCAGTTGGTATAATTATAATTATAATTATGATGCTAGTCATCAATGTCACACCATCATGAATATGCTAGTGTCTCCTTATAATAATTAGGACGTCACCATGATCAGACATAACACAAATTTGGTGTCAATGGTTGAGCTGTGACACATGAGGGGGTCTACAATTTACTAAATTTTAACACTGCAGATGGATTCAGAGACCCCCTGGGGTCTTTGAATCCATCTGCAGTGTTAAAATTTAGTAAATTGTACAAATTCATTGTCAAAATTGTAATTTTCCATTGTTGGAGTGACACAACAAAAAATGACCAAATAAATGACCAATTGTTATGTGGTCATTTTTAGTTTAATTCTTATCCTGTGACCAAATTGGTCATTTATCTTAGTCATTTTTAGTTTGGTTCTTATCACGTGACCAAATTGGTCATTTATCTTGGTCATTTTTAGTTAGCTCACTTAAAATTTATCAATTTTGGTCATTTATGCCTTGACAAAGCTATGGTGACCAAATTTTCTAGTCGCCTGGTCATTTATCTCTCATTTTGTGCTAGTGTAAGTGAATTCTATTTACATAACTATAACCCGTCACATCCCTACATATGGTCACCAAATCCCCACATAAGACATGTCTAACTGAGATCCTTGTGTTCTTGGTTCACCAATGAGGAAAGGAGAGCCACTAAGATGACCTAATACTTTGAGACTGAAAAATACTCCCAAATGTGGATTAGGGAAGAAGCTCCTATCCTTGACACAATCCTCACATATCACCAAATGCCAATACAAGATGACGAGTTGGCACCAATCCTAAAGGAAAGACAAAACTCCTCCATAACATAGTTCAAGGAATTAATAAGGAGAAAACAAGAACAAGATTATACAACAAGATTCCAAGAGATGGAAGAAAATTCACTCCGATCTACAACACCTTGAGATACATTCATCATCCAAGTTGGAGAAAGAAATTTTTGGATCCTCCTTGTACATTCCCACTATAGAAAAATTGGGATTACAATGGATTGGCCTCAAATTTATCCCAACACTCCTTTTGTTTAGTGTCAACCAGGATTGGTGTGAGGATGAAGAAGAGGCCCAATGGGATCAAATTAGAAAGGAAAGCGTATTCTACCAAGCAGGGGGAATGACTAGCTGTTATGCTTGCAATATCGAACCAACATAAGAATTTGCACCCACAAAGGAATCACGACCAACAACTTGATTTCATAGGGACATGTGATAGGGTAGCTGGGGGGAGATGATGGCCCCCACTTTTGGGTAAGAAAACCATGTAATTTTCCTAATTTATTCAGGAATTCAAAGCTTAGAGGAAGAGAAAAATGGAACAAGTTGATGGTTATATATGCATCTTAGTTAGAATTATAGAAGGTTTTAGTTATTTGTTTAAATGTTGTGTCTTTCTCTTATTCAAGTTCTTTAATCATATAATACTAATAAATTGGCCACTTTCAGTATCTGGTAAGACTACAGGGCTAACTAATAATTTTTTTCAAGACAAGTCACAAGGATCAATTTTGCATCCACAAGGTTTAGATATACCAAAGCTCACTCTTAGTCCAATTTTGACCAATACAATCCCTAAGGAAGAAGAACCAATTTTGATAGTACATCTCGTCAAAGGCGCAATATAGGATTAGTTAAACTACAACTGCTCGACATATGCATAATGATGCCCGATGATCCACAAAGCATATCATTTGGAGGCTTAGTCCCCAAGCGCCACATGTTGTCAAGAAAATTACTGCTACACATATAACTATTTGTGAACTACCTCTGCACATGATCAGTTTGTTCATTGCATGGCGCATGATTCAATAGAATAGGAGTTCTAATATTTTTGAGATGTGAATTTTTGTATTTAAACTAGATAACCTAACATATGGGGTGGGGCGCCCTTAGTTATGACATTACAATTTATTGTGACAAAATATCTTTGAGACATCTTAATGGAGTTTTTGACATCTACATTTTATGGAAAATGGTTTGATTCACATATTGGTATGAGTTTCTTTACGCTCCTGTCTTTCCTTGGATTAGGGACCATCCAAGGTTAAGTGTATGAACTTATGTTGTTAGTTTAGATTTATTGTTTACATGCATTTTAGTTTAACAGAGTAGCTGCTGTAGGATTCCTGCATCTTGTAGAAATTCCTGCATTTTCTAAAGTAAGCGTTATTTACAGTCTATTATGCATAGGAATTACCAATCTATTTTTTTAAAATTTGAATGCAAATTAGAAGTTATTCTTGTTCACATAAGATCTTGATGATCGATGCTTGATAGAACTAAAGACCTTTTCCTGTTGTGATCACTTGGATGAATGATTTAGGCTAAAATGATCTGTATTTGGTAAATTATGGAAGAGTTAATGGGATGTTTTCACTGAAGGTTGTTACATGAATGAGAAATATCTCAGTACTTATATCTCATTCTGTCGATAAGGAAATGGATGCGAAGTAGGGAAGTAGGATCTTGTGCTCTAGCAATCCCTAGTTAAAAGATGATTTACTTTTGCTTTTTATGATAGCTAGAAGCTTTGCTATTTTGATTAATCAGATTAGGATTTACATACTACTAGACATATTTATATCCTTTGTAGTTGCATATATTGTGCAGTACCCTCATAAGTTTGTACGAATCCCTAGGTTGATGATTAAAGTAAAATGTTTAAATAAAACACTCTTGGTGATGTCTTGATAAAACTTGACACAATATTATTTCTAATATTAAGATCCCATCACCATCAATATTCTCAGCATGAATAGCATTGGTTGGTATTTTCCACCAGCATGAGTTATAGTGGCTAGTTTCTCAAAAGAAAAATATTTATGAGACAAGGACCCGCAATCTTTGTACCTCTAGAAGTGTAGGGAATATATGAGTAAGGTGGCGTCCCTTGAAAATATTACAAGGGAACTTAAGCTTCTATTTTGTAATTGTCAATGATTGGAAAATCCTTGCGCAGATAGTAGGGATTCTCCCCAATGAAAATCCCCAACTAGACTATTCACTGTTTTGAATGGGGAATCCATCCGATTAAAGATCGGGCTACCGTAGGTTGTAATTTGAATTTAGATTTACCGGTTGCGGCCTGAGCCACCATTTATATTTTATATTTGGGGATGCAAATGCAAATTATCTAATTCTAACAATGCATGGTTCTAACTAAAATAAATTTGACTGATAGGTAGAATCTTCACAAGTGATGCGCAAGTTCTTACCTCTCATCTTACCACTCCTACCTTATCAATCAGTTAATACTATTCTAACTAACTACCCTAAACTATCCTTGCAAGGGGCATGCTTTAAAATATGAGTAATATCTGAGATTGCTAGTACAAATTCAATAGTTAACTGATTGAAAATAAGTATTCACAATCACAGTTAAATGACTACACAAAGATAGCTTTGATACTCATTGATTTCATTCATTACTCAATTCTACACATAAATTTGCATTTTATAACAAAAATCAGTAAAATCATTCATATGCCATTAGAATAGTACAATAAAGAAAGAAATATCTCACAACATAAATATGAACGAGGGAAGAAGTAATTTTGCGCCTTTATTCATAACATTCCATGCAAACTCCATGTAGTCTTTCACCCAACAAAATAAGTCTTTCTCATGAGCAGAAAAGTAATTCTCATACAAAATGGTACTTGCTTCCTATTACACCAACCAAAATCCCTTTCTCATTCTAATCCATCCTATTTATCTTTACAAAGATTTGTCTCTATGTGACCAGTCAATTCACATTCCCTCTTAACCTTTGGTTTCCACACTTTTGTCCTTTTGTGGTTACACCCAAAAATAACCAAAAATAAATAATAAAATATAATTTACATTAATTTGATGGAGGATTTTCTTGACTTAAAATTTAATTATCCCAAAGGTCACTTTCATAACATATCACATTTAATTTTTGAGGTTCTAATAACTTTAAAGCAACTTTGTGAGTGGACAGTTCTTTGACCATATCTATTAATCCCTTTGCCGTTGCCTTGTGACCTTCTCCTAGAAAGTACACATTTAGAGTTGCTTTCCCAACATGCTGCTGAAGATCCTCTGTAGTGAGCATGCCCAACCTTTTAATGTAATCCATATCCTCCTCCAAACTATTTCTTAACTCTGCTAGGCATTGTTCTTTGGATGTCAATCCATCAATATATTTAGGGATTGGAATATGGCATTTATCATATGCTTGGCATATAACTTGATAAATTTATTCACACTTCGTGTTTGATCTTTGTACTTCATTTTGTACTCTCTTTGCTGACATCCGGCAACTTTCCAAGAGAGCTATATCTAACTTTAATTCAACAACTATTCTTTTAGGTAAGTGAGCAGGAATTTCCTTGACTCTTCCTTTCCACCCAATTAGCTTCTTCACTTTATTAAATGTGTCTACTAGTTTATGTTTTATAGTGGCAGCTTCCATAGAGATCTGTTTCAGTCTATCCATCATTTCTCTTAATTCATAAATTTCCTCTTACAATAACTCTTGGGAATGAAAAAATTGCTTTTGTAATTCACAAGCATGTTCACAAAATGGTGCCATGTCATGCTTTTGTGCTCGAGCAATTCTGAGCTGCTCCATCCAGGACTCCTTTTCTTTAATCCATTCATCCATCTGATCTTGCAAAGATCCCTTTTCAATCGTGAGGGATTCTACATGTTGATTTAACTGGGTTTCCTTTCCTTCTAATTCCTTGATTTGAGATTGAAAATAAGACCTTCCTCCTTCCATAATTACTAGCTGTACATTTAGAGAATGATTTTCATCTTCAAGTCCTTGATAGTCCTACAAAAGTCTTCTTTCTCTGCTTCCATGGAATCCCGCTTTCTTTTCATCTCAATTCCTTCACTTTGGGCTTGTACTAAGTTTTAACTTGACCATTTTTTCTTTTCTACGTTCTAAATCATCCAGTAATTTGTCCACATTTTCTGCATTAGCTTGCGCTGCAGCAATATTCACAGAAGTAGTGAAGTTCAAATATTTATTAGTACCTTCTATTAGAGTACTCTTCTGCACAGTCACAATATCGGCTTGTGTACCAATCTTTAGTCTCTTTTTTGACCTCTTTAGGATGCTCTTCCTTTTGGGATAAAAACCAATAGTATCAATATTGGCTAAATAATGTTTCTTTGAAGGAGTAAATAGTGTAAGCCCAAGCTCAGCTAATGGGAGATGGACTCCAGTAAGAGGTATTTCCGGGTCGACAGGTTTGTCTACTTCCACATCTCATTGATTATGATTCTCTTCTTGATTTCTCTTTTCTTCCACAACTTTCTTGATCTTCTCTTCTTCTTCTTTCTTCTTATCGGCTTCATCTTGTATTTTTTTCTGTTCCTACTCAACAACTTCCTTATCTGCTTTTTCTCGTTCTTCTCTTTGTCTTATTTCTTCTTCTTGTTTCCTCTTCTCCTTTTCTTCCGCCAAGGCTTCTTCATGGGATTTCCTTTGTTCAGCCTCTTTTGAGGTTTCTTTTGTATGTATTGAGCTTGTTTCTTCTTTCCTACCAAATCACTTGTTCAAGTCTAACATGTTCTTTTCTCTCCTATATACTTCTTCATCTTCCAGAAAATGATTCATATATTCAAAGTTGATCCTGCATGAGGCACAATGTTTAGCTACCTTCTATAATTTATCATTCTCGACAAATATTTTTTCTCCAATGTGGTATGCTTCTAGCTCTTTCACAAATATTTTTTCACCTTTGACCTTAGTAAACTTATATGCTCCGATAGTAAAATGGATTGGAGGGTAAGATGCTTTCTCATTCTCATTTAGGAAATGTCTAACTCCGTTTATGAATACCTACCTTACTGCTTCCTTGTGAACTACATAATCTATGACATAATTTGGCATCAAAGAAGGACTTTTGGTTCCTCTATACATCCAAATATAAGTAACTTCTGGTGTAAAATAATAATCTCCATACTCATTGATAACCTCCAATGAGGTGTATGGCATACAATTAGGCTCTTCGTTGAAAACTAGTTTATACAGGGGTATTATGAACTCTTCACATATGAGGTTGTAAAATCTGACACACTTATGGTCCCACATGATATTGTAAGACACATAGATGGGAGTTTCATCTGGGACCCAATAACATCCTAATTTATAAAATGGGTTCCTTATCAAGATGCAATCAATTATGTAAGATGCCATGTAAAGTTTTTATGTATTCTACGTCAAACCTCCTTGAGTTGCTGATATTGCTGCAAACATGCTCTCTGAGATAATATCTTCCTAGTTAAAAACAATACCATGAGTGGAAATATGATACATGATCAGAACCCAAATAAGCTTGTATATGTTTGCATTTTCCCTCCCAAATATTCTGCACAACATCATAGCCATAGTTCTGAATGGGGTTTTCAAGTTCTGTGAATCATGTTCTCCACTAGCTCTTTGCCTCAACTGTTTTCCCGGGAGAAGCATTTTATTGGCGTATTCTGAATGATCTATCTTGATGCTCTTAATCCAATCATAAATTAGAAGGACTTTGGGAGTAGGTAAGTTGTAAGTTGTTCCTATATGTGCCGGTTGAAATGAGGCAAATCCATTTCCATTAGATCTTGCAATGATTCTAGAATTAATATCTATATAAGGAAAAATCCAACCTATTACTTCGGAGCATGGGAATAATTCCAGGCGATTTGCAGCCTCGTGGAGCCCGTATTTCTTTATATTTTGATAAATTACCATCTCCTCAATAGAGGCATTAGGAACATTTTGATCTTTGATAAGTTGGTATATTTCTCCCCATTTGTATTCGGGGACTACTCCGGTGATAGCTCTAGTATCTTCAAACAAGGTTTCCATGGTAGTTTATGGAACTACTTCAATTTCTGAATCAGATTCTACAACTTTGACTTGGTGCTTGGAAAACCTTTTATACATATTCGGGTCCTGTACCAAAAGAACAGTATCAAGACTCTACATCGTTTATGTCCGTGGTACAATTAAAATGGAAACAATAAAGCCTATAAGAACATGAAAGAGTTCAGTTAGTTCAGGCTCTGCATTATCAAAAGTGAACTTATTTAAGCTATTAATTCATTTAACAATCTATTTTCAATGCAATTAATTGTATGAAGAGAATGTGTGCTTACAACAATCCCTGTGAAAAATTGAAAATATTATCTTATGTTTGTCCTATCAAACCAAAAATACCATTTCAGAAGTAAAGTAAGATCATTAAGGTGACCATTTTGTTTAGTGTTAGTTCATATCCTCATAATTTTGCACGCATTTTCCATTGTTTTTTTTAGGATTGCATAATGAGTAAAATATGGCAATACAACAAATTCATAAACATTTATTCCCTCAAATCAAGCATTCACACTATCATGAAGCTAACTCAACCATGCCCTATTTTGAAACTGAATGCGCAAAAAAATGCGTTCTACATGTAAAATGAAAACGAGAGCAAGTAGTTTTATTAACCATTCTAAATGAAATCAAGGTGATCAATGTTGAACAATTCTCTACTATTCATCCAATCAATTTTGCAATCTAGGGTTTACCTCCTTTTCTACAAAGTATACTCCAAAGAATGTGTTTTTTATGGCTTCAACCAACAAAGATTTATCCCGAGACTTATTTAAGTTGAGAGACCATCGTGGATGCACTCTAGGAAATCTCAGGAAGAACATTGCGATAAGAATATTTAACAAAAACAAAAATTGCCAATGGTAAGGGTTTAAGTCTAGTATATTCGATCTAGGATTTGTCTGCTATCAATCACTAACAAGCAAAGTGAGTCTCCAAAAACCGCATTCATGAAGACAACAGGCTTATAAGCAAAACTAGGGCATTGAAATGACTTTTACCTAACTCCTAACCTCTCCCAATAAAAAATGAACAATTTTACCGAGGGATGTAGTGGTATCTACCTAGAAAGGTGGACATGTCCCCAAGATGTTCGTGATCTAGCATAAAACAATGCTCTAGGTTGCTTTGATGCTCTGGCAGGGGTTCATGGTATTCAAATGAAGTGAACGACGTTACAACTGAGCATTGGAAGTGGATTCATCCCTTTTAAACAAAAACTTAACCCTAAAAACAACTATTCACTAAATGCTCATTAATTGTACCCCTTTTCACATGACGTGACACTTCATTAGAGCAAAAAATATTTTGGTCCAACGACAAAACAAGCTTTATGCCAGTGTATATCGGTAAAAAACTTAATGTTACGCTGGCTTGGTTCGTAACACAAAATGACAACGCCAAGGTACAAAAGGATCCGATGAATGTTGGAGCACAAACGGGATTAACATCATTCGTTTTAGGGAAGAAAAAGAAAGTCCTGGGATTGGCGTGGAAACGACTCCTCTCCCAACAATTTCGGAGCAAAACTAAGTTTTAGCCGGTTGTTTCGGCATCAATCCCGATTTTTTCCCCGATCTGATCGGCGCTAGACTGATTTTGTCTCCGACCATTTCGGAGCATAAATAGTTTTCTGCCCGACTGTTTTGGGGAAAAATTTAATTTCGATTCGACTGTTTCGGCGAAAATTTGAATTTTGATTCGAACAGTAAAACTCAAAATTTTTCTAAGTGTTAAAAAAAATCTTCTAAGGCAACTGACTCTACAGACTTTTGAAGTTTAAAGGAAAAAGGAAATGAAATATAAGGATATACTCAAAACTTAAGGAGGGGACCTAAAATTTTAAGAAAATTTTGGGGAAGGGGTTGCAACTATAACAGTAGGTTTGTTGACTATGTCAACATTCATAGCATGCTTTGTAGTGGTTGGTTGTTTGCTTCCAACATGACTTGTTGCAATTGGTTGCTTGTATCTAGTATAACTAACAGTGACTAGTGACTCATCTCCAGTATGACCTACATTGGTTGGTGACCCATATCCAGTATGACTTGTAGTGACTAGTGAATTTCTAGTTACATGAATTGCAGTGGTTAATGATGTGAATTCAACATGACCATTAGTGGTCGATGACCTATTTCCAGTATGACGTGCAGTGACTGGATGTTTGAACTCAACATGAATCGTAGTGGTTGAGGAATTTCTCCCAACATAACTTGTAGTAGTTGAAGAATCCCCCCCAACATGACTTACAATGGCTAAGGAATTACCCCTAACATGACTTGTAGTGGCTGGTGGCATTCCCCCTTGTCTTCGCATCTTATTCTTATTGTTCCTATTTTTATTCCTTTTAGACAGTCGGTTACTAGTATATAGACTTTCACCACATGAAGTAAAAGGAGGAGAACAAGATGTCATTGGCAAAAAAGGAAAAGGGTTTTGATGCTATTTACATACAATTACTGCTTGAGAAGCATCGGGATCGTTTAGGACATTTGAAGTGGAAAACAACCAAATCGGTAGTTGTATAGTGAATCTAGGAGGATTCAAAGTGGCAATCAAAGGAGGACCAATGCATTTGACAAATGGAATAACACAAGGGCCCCTTGGTTGGTCTCCTCATGAAATTTAGCCACATGATTTTATTAAAAATTTAATAAACCTCTTAGGCGTCCTATGGAGGTTGAAAAATTGCAATCAACGCACTCCTATAAAAGACTCTCTAAGATACATCCAAGCAAACCTACTCTCCCTGAAACAAAACTAGGGTAGTTAAGTCCTAAGTTCAAACAATGAAGAGTAAATTTATGGGCCTTCCGAAGGTTAGACTGGGATGTTTAGGGACCAATGACAACCAACGAAGGTGTGAGAGATAGTTATGCAACAATCACCAGGGGTGGAAGTACTCGCCTTCTTTGAACACCCTCCCAAGGAGATTGGATGGATATACACCTATCTTAGGAACCACAAGATTTTCACTACTACATTTGAGGTCCAAATTCGAAATTTGTACCAATTTTTAAAGTAAAAAATCAGTTCTTAACATCATATGGGTGCTTTTTTTCCAAAAAAATCCAAGGTGACGTCGCTTAAGCGACGTGTTCAATAGTACGTTGCTTAAGCGACACCCTAGAGTGTCACTTAAGCAACACCATGTGGCATCTCTTAAGTGACGTACACTTATACATGTTGATCCAATTTTTTTTGGGTTGTCGTCGCTTAAATGATGTGCCGCTGAATGTATTTAGTTTTTTTTGGTTCAATTTGACAAGATTAAAAACAGATTCAGACGGAACAAAATAATACTTTTTGGAAGGATTTTGGAGGGAGTAGAAGTCTGGTTAGAGGTAAATTTTCTTGTGGACTAATGATATTATCCCTTGAATTAATTTCTTTTGATTGGGTTAATGATTTCTCTATGTTTCTTCTTACTGTACTAGTGGTTTGATAATGTATTTGATTGAAATAGAGAACATTGTTAGATAACCCTATCCACCAATTTGCTCGTAGATCTAAACGAGATGTTACTATGTAGGTGATTATTGATTATGTATACGGTCACAGAAGCAACCATGGTAAAACAAATGATCAGAATCAAGACATTAATGTTGAAGATATATTGGTGATGGAAAATGTTATTTCCCTTGCACGCAATGCAAAGGGATAAAAAGAAGAAGATTTTTTAGGGAAACAACTAGAAAACATTGCTCAGAGCATGGAAATTTGGAAGGTAGAAAAGAATATAATCCGTTGCTAACATATAAAAATAATGTTTTTTCTCATTTTGCAATACTATGAATATTCATGTCTATTTCAATACTAATTGGGTATATTTTTCCATAATTATTACACATACAATACCACCAACACTTGTAAATCCACTCATACAATTCATCCTAGAGATAGTGAGGGTGGTGACATTAATGTTGATACTAGGGAAGAAAATTACCACAACATTATTGATAATGAAGGGATAAATAGGTTGATCCAATACACATTTGTTTCCATAGATGAGAATGCACGTGCATATGAGATCTATGAAAATATTCATGATGTACCTCTTATTGATAAGGCAAATTTTTATATATATAAGAACTCAAAGACAAGTGTTCTCTCTGCTCTTTTGTTTATATTCAACTTGAAGGTAATTAATGGTATTTCAAACATAGGAATGACACAGTTGTTAAGGTATGAAAGATATATCTATATGTAACTGTTTGTTTTTTATTTATCATTTTCATATATAGGCTAGTAATTACAATTTTCCATTAATTTTTTTTTGTATATTGTTAGGTGATACTCTTCTACCACCGTCAAATACTTTATCTTGCACATGCAAAGAAATGTGTGTCATTTTGAAAGATTTAGGAATGGAGTATAACACAATTGATGCATGTCCTAATGATCATACCATATATTGTAGACAACATGAATCAAAAAGTGAATGCCCTGAATGTGTAATTAGTAGATATTGTAATAATTAGGTAACGAATAAGGTGCCCCACAAAGTTCTTTGCCATATCCCAATAATTCCACATTTTCAACAATTTTTTAGGTGTAAAAACATTGCAGAATCTATGGATTACCATGCATGATAGAGAAGTGAAGATGGTGTCACGCGAATGCTTGGAGATGGTTCTGCATTCAGAGACATTGAAGAAATATGGACAATTTTTAAAGAAGAACCATGTAATGTTAGACTTTCAATGGGATCCAATTGTGTCAATCCATTTGGATATCTTAGAACCAATTACTTAGTTTGGCCATTTTTTTTTTTATAAACAATAACCTTCCTCCATGGATGAAAATAAAAAAGGGATCACGTCATGTTGGCATTAATTGTTCCAGGTACTTATATTTAAGATGTTAACACAACATAAACAATTCTTTTTTTTCATTATTGCATGTACACGAACTTATTAATTCAAATAACTAATAGGTAAGAACAAATTTAAATATATGGATGTATATCTTGAGCCTCTTATAGATGGATTTTTAAAATTATGGGCCAACTTCAGTATGCACATAGGAATGAAATAATTTTAGTTCCATGGAATACTTACATGGACAATTTACGATGCACTCGACCTTACACATTTTGGTGGTATGTGATTTTCCTATGTATCTCCATGCATCATTTATTATTGAAACTCTTTTTATAATTTCTAGAATTCTATATATTAACACTATTCCATAACTTGTAGGGATTCAAACAAAGATAAAATATGCATGTCCAATATTGGGTCCAAGAACAATATCTAGATGTTCAAGAAGTTTAGGAAAGGAGGTGTACAATGAATTTAGGCATTTTCTCCATAAGGACCACATGTATACAATTACCAAAAAAATGACTTTAATGGGAAGGAATAGACTGGTTAAAAACCACGAAGAATGATGCCTCAACTATGGAAAAATGCATTTGAGAAGATCCCTGGTAAGCAATTATTTGTAGTTACTTTGTTCTTTGTCAGTTGTATTTATTTTGATTTCCATACTTACCTTGATTAATAAAACAAATCTTTCATTGATACTTCTCAAAGTTCGTCATGGTCATCTTCCACGGGGTTTGGAATGATACTCTACCCAATTCAGTCGATTTCCATACTATGAGCACCTACAAGTTGCTCATTTGTTTTACACAATGCATATTGGAAAGAATGTCACAAAGTGCTAGTGGAAAATTATAGATGGGAGGAATAACAAGGAAAAATTGCTAAAGTTATTAGTGACATTCAGTAATCCAACTCATTTCAACATTTGACTCATTGCTATGGTAGTGGAAATTCCGCCATATTCCATGGTTATTAACTTAGAAAAATACTACTACTATAAAAGAGGTTGTACGAAAGATAAAATTTCCCACTGGTTTTACTTTAAACATAAGTAATATATTAAGAAAGCAAGATGATTTCAGTGGGGATAAAACTCATGATTGAAATACATTTATCAAGGTTCGACATTTTGCAACTTTGATTATTTAATGATATATAGATTATTTGTTAGTAATTCATGTTCATCTATATTTGAATTATATGTAATCATATATACCTTATTTGTTAGTAGTACACATTTTGTCCTTATTGTAGTATGTTTTACATATAGCTCTACCTAATAGCTTTGAAAACAACATAAAGAAGATTTTTTATGATCTCGACAAATACATGAGGTATTTAAAAAGTTGTACTTGATTTATTTATTGCATGCACCATCATTACTTGATTTGATTGCCTTATATATTTTAATGATGACACATCAAATTTATTTGCACTTGTAGGTGGTTGTCATCTAAAGAAATACATAAAGAAGATATCAGCTATTGGAAAAGAGAAACTCCCCAACTAATGTGTGAGATGCAAAAGTATCCACCTCCAACCTTTTTCAATGCATGTGAACACCACCTCATACACCTAGTGGAAGAGATTCAAATATGTGGACGCATACACACAAGGTCAATGTGGTTGATGGAGAGGCAAGTGAAATCATTGAAAGTATTTTTTAGAAAAATATCACATCCAAAAGGTTAAATGGTTGAAGGCTACATGCTATATCAATCCATTGTATATTTTAGTGAGTACTTACCCCAAGTAGTGGGTGATATGGATGTGCTGCTCTTTTTAGATGTCAATTCCACCAACAAATTTAAAGGGGATTTGTTGTTGGGGAAAGGTAGATGGAGAAAAGTGAAACGTAAACCAGCCTAGATCCAAATCCTAGGCTCTATCAAGCGCCGAGAGGGATCAAATCTCCCGAGGTGAAAACCTCTCGAATAGCTCCTTGAGTGCAATACCTGAGCCACCTAATCCTAAGCTCTAAAGTCTCTAGTTTAAGTGTCATATTTACTTTTTACTTTGTATTATTCTTTTTTGTTTATGACCGACATAATATTTAGTACTTTTTACTTTGTATTATTTTGTTACTCGACAAACACTCTAAAGTCTCATATTTACTTTTTACTTTGTATTAAAAGTAAAAAGTAAAGCCTCTAGTTTAAGTCTCATATTTACTTTTTGCACCGAGTGAAACGAGGTGCTCTACAACCCAGTATGGGGGAGATGTTGTAACATGTATGGATGTAACGTTACACACGAGTATGAGGGAGATGTTGTAAAGTTACACGAGTAAAAAAAAGAGTAAAAAGTAATAAATTATATTATGTCGGCCATTAATAAATTCATGTCGGCTCATAAAATAAAAAAATTAAAGAAAGTATTTAAAAAAAATCTATGTTGGCTCATAAAATAAAATATTATGAAAAGTAATTAAAAAATCGATGTTCGTTTATAAAATAAAAACTTAAAACTTAAACCCGGGTCTATCAATCAAGAGATATCAAATTTCTTGAGTTTAAATTTAATAAAAGAAATACACCTCAAGAAATTGGATCCCTCTCGGTGCTTGATAGATACGGGTTTAAGATGGATCTATGCTGGTTACTTTGTATTATTATTTTTTGTTTATGGTCGACATAATATTTACCACCTAATCCTAAGCTCTAAAGTCTCTAGTTTAAGTTTCATATTTACTTTTTACTTTTTATTATTCTTTTTTTTTTATGGCCGACAATATCGACAAACACTTGACTCACAAGATCTCCCTCATACAAATGTTATTTATGGCCGACAATATCCACAAACACTCGACTCACAAGATCTCCCTCATACAAATGTTATTTATGGCCGACAATATCGTCAAACACTCGACTCACAAGATCTCCCTCATATTGGGTTGTAGAGTGCCTCTCGGCGCAAATATATATATATATATATATATATATATATATATATATATATATGCTTGTGGTAGATTGGTTAGTATCTTGGTTGGTTAACTAAATATTTTTTTGTCATTGTTCTAGGTAGTATAGAGTGGGATGCAACTCATTTATACATTGCAAATAATCTTGATTGGATGTATAGATGGATAGAACGATGTAATTTTTTTTATGATGCCTTATAATGGAATAGGGTGGTAGATTTGATCATAAAATATTATTTGGATCATGATACATATTTGACCCAACAAGAAATTGATATAGCATTTGGTGCAAAAGATAGAAATGTAAGCAATATCTAACTTTCATTTTTATATTTCAAATCCCATTTTTTTCCCACAAAGTATCTTATACATATAGTTACCGATTCATGACAATACATTTATAACATGTTGAGAATGCATGTGAAACATCATAAGGCTATGTGGTGTAATGTCAGAAAATATTGCACCAAATAGTTGGATGACAAGAGCAAACCATGTGATACTGGGATAACTACAATTTCCAAGTTACTAACATTTCCCATAGGGGTGATATACATCGAGTCACATCGGATTTGAGGTACTATGGATAGCTGGAAGACATATTGGATATAGAATTTAAATCCTTCGAAGTGGTTCCCTTTAAGGTGAGGTGGTACAAATTGTTGCTTCAAGGTGATGGAATGACGGTTCTTGATCACGATAATGGATTTTCCATGATTAATACTAATAGGTATGGTCCAAATACAAATACCTATGTACTTCCCAGTCAGCGTGAGTAGGTATTTTTTTCCAGAGGTACGAGGTAGAGTAGGTTGGTCATTTTTTGTTAGATTTGGTCCAAGAGGACAACCCACAAAGTATAATTTTCCTGAAGAAGATGTTCATGATCAAGAAGAAGAAGATGAGATGGAGATATGGAGGAAGAAGTGTACTAAAACAAAGTGGGGGATCAAGTTGACTAGAAAATAATTGGCTCACATCTTGATGATGATGACTATATTGATGATGTCTCAGTGCTAGAAGTTGCAACTGTTGTTTTGGACAATCCTTACAATTATTCCGAAGGGTTTGATACAAATTCTAATATTCATGACTCAAATGTTGACTTGGAAGAAATTTAAGATCAATCTGATATGGAATTGTATAAGATCTTATTCAATAGACCTCTCCTTAACAATTATTAACAGAAAAATTATATTGAATGGAAATCTATGTTATTGTATATGCAAATAGAATCTCATGGAGTATTATTCTCTATTAATTATGTGTTGTTAATTCTATTTCATATATTTATTCGTTAATTCATCAATTTTATAAAATTATTTAGTTATGATTTTTTTTATGCATAAGCATGCTTATGAATTTATATGGGTTTCTCTTATTATTATTTCTCACACAATGCCAATGATCATTGTTTGTTTTGTATATGAAATCTAAATGTTGTTTCTCTTATTATTATATTCTCTATTAATTATGGAGAAGAAATTTTGAATTGGAGTGCCTTAATGGCTAAGGGTGGTGTTCAACATGTTGCATCTAATTGCACCAAGGGATAAAGTTTCTTGTCATAGGCAGGATTCCTTGTCATTTCCCCAAAATCATCATGAAATTATAATTGTGTGTGTGTCTCTGTGTGTGTGTGCACACGCACACGTGCATATACAACCCTAGAAACTATTTTATATGTCCAAAAGACTTAAATGGATTTGATTCAAAAATAAATGTTATAGGTTTCTTCCCTCTAAACAAAATCATCATGAGATATTCGTGTTTCCATTTTCTTCGATATTATGAGATTGGATGTAAATTTGATGGTTGTTAAGTAGATGCACAAATATTTCCTTTATATCTTTTGATGCAATCATTTTCATATCAAGCATTATTATAATTTTCATTATATATTTATTAACTTAGAATAAGACTTAATATTATATTTAACTATTACTATTCATCATGAAAACCTATATTTGGATTCACTTTTGTCAGGAAAAACAATGTTTTCGATGTAGACTGCTTGTACCTTTAAATATATTAGCAATTCCTGGGAATCATAAGAGTATGGGGACTAGGTTACTAGTTGAACATATAAGGATCCCCATTATGATTTTAAGTGAATAATTCCATAAGATTCATGTATTTGATTCATGTGTGAGTTAGTGAGTTCTTGATCGTCTCCCTAGGACTATGTTGAATGTAATACATATATACATTACACAAGGTAGAACCAACATCTAAAAGTTACAAAAACATGGATTATCTTTGGGTGAGTCGTCCCTAGGATTTTTAATTACCTTCTAATTTCTCAGCAAGGCAAACAAGAAGTCTATGCATTAAATTTTCAACCTAGGGTCATATGGGAACTTGCGAGTTATATTACAATAGATATGTTAGTCACAATTTTCTTTGCATCATTATGTATATAGGGAAGTTGTAGCTTTTAGGATTTTCAATCACAACAATAGAAATAGAAATGATTAGGTACTCTTGCAATAAAAATTTTCACTAAGTTCTAAGGTGCAGGAATGGAATCAATCAACAAGCAGTAAAATTGCAGGAATGGAAATCCAAACTAAGCACACTCCAATTTCAGAAAAGAAATGCTATGCTAGATTCATAGTGAATGGAAAAGGATAAAAATTACTCTTTGTTGATAATAAAATCCACACTTTGCAAGAATTGAAAGCCACACTATGCTGGAATAGAACTCACACTCCAATTTGAAAATCAATTAATTGCAAAGATATCTAATTCTCGCTAAACTATAGATCGATTCCCTCACTCAATGAAACACTTAATTTGATCACATACAAATTCAATCCCAAGATGAATCTCTCAAAGCACAAGTTCATAAAGTGAGAAAGAGGTAGATTATGAAAATATATAACAATAACTATAAAATAATGATGATTTTGCACACAATCAAATTGTTTCTATTGGAAACGCATGCAAATATATTAAACATAAGATATTATTTATTGATAATAAATGTGATTAAATAAAATCAATCATATACTAAATCTACTCACCCATGTTGAATATGCTCAAGTTCGATGGCTATTGGGAATAAATAAAAATGAACTCTTATGGTACCTTCCAATATCAAACATTTTTCCCAAGGTACACCAAATAAACATCACTTACAACCCTTAATAAGCTTGAAATTTAGTGTCTTCCTCTTAAATTTCAATTCTATAAAGAGTTGTTGTTTCCCAAAGATGAATATTCTCATTCTTCCATTTAATTATACTCAACAATGAATCAACTTTGAAGACTTTTTATTTTCCTTGAATTATCAATGGATTTTGGATAGGTAGACAAGACTCTTGATTACTAAAAGACATATTCTATGCCACATGTATGGATATATTATTGGAGTATTAGATTGATTTGAATCTATATCCATTAAATGTTGATTAAGCGATGCCACTTTAATGATAATGCCACGGTATTGATGTTTTGTCTAATGTCAATACCATAGGAACTATCCCATATTTCATTGGTTTGCTTGGATAAGGCCCATATCATGGAGCAACTGTCCCCTGTTTCATTGATTCACCCCAAATTTGTACCCATAGCAGTTGTCCCCTATTTCATTGGTTCACCCCAACTTTGTATCTTGTAGCATCCATCCCCTATTTCAAACCGATCGATTTACAATAGTTAGGGTCATTGGCATAAAATGTGTGAAGGCTACGATCAATTTACATGAATGTTTCAAATCACACTAAAGATTAGTTGTTTGACCATGCCTACGATTGATTTTTTAAAATTTGTGTACAATAACATGCTATGAAAAAAATGTCTGCGATTGATTAAAGTTTGTGGAATGTAACTGTAACCATTTTTTAATGTCGACATTAGAAAAAGTAGTAGGACTATCAAATCTAATTCAAAAGAAACATTAGTATTGACCAATTTAGCTTTGAGCCTTGCAATTATTCTATCATTCTAGATAATCCCTAGACCCTCCAATTTTTTCATGACTTCAAATATTTTAAAGAAAACTTGAGATCTGCTATGTTAAAGTCCATCATAAGACACAATTAATTGCTATAGGGTTTCAATTATGCAATCATATCCTTTTAGTATCTTTGTGACACTGTTATCAAAAGGGAGATTGTCCTTTTGTCTCAATTGGAAATTTATAGTTTTCATATTCTTGATGAAGTATCCATCCAGGTTTCACACAATTCTTCATCATTTCTAATTTCTTCCATGATTTCATTGAGCATAAGTTCCCTTTGGCTAGAATATAGGAACCATTAATATATTTTCAAAGATCTAAGAACAAGGCCATCCTTTCCTCTAAATTACTTGACATATGTTTTCTCACTCCAAACAACAATTCTTGAGTTGCTTTGACCTTGCTAGACCTCCCTAAATGATCATCTTCAAACTCTCCCTAAATGGTATTCTTCAATCTCTTTAAATACTTGGGTAGTGAGGGCCTTTTCAAAAAAAGGTTTCATGGTTCGATACCCTTTCTAGCTTTGCCACTTTGGTTCTCACCTCTTGCATTTCTTCTTCTTGTTCGTCGATCACATGCTCAAACATCTTACTAGTAGCAGTATGCATTTTCAAAGCACCAAAATATTTATACCCTTAGCATCAAAACTAACATAATTATTTTCAACTATATTTTTCCCCTTTCATCTTCACTTGGACATTGACAACTTCTTAGTTAGTTAATCATAATTACAATGGTGCATGGTGATAAAAACATCTTCAAAAGTATGCATCTCTTACTACACCATCTTGCTTCCTCCTATTTTAGAATAGTATACTTGATCTATTTGGTTGAGTTATCTCATTAAGGTTCATGGCCACTACCCATGCTATTCATCCTTGTAGATTCATTCAAGGGAAGTATTGTGTCCCATACCACTTCTTTAAGTAGATTGTTGTACTTTTACACTTTTTCATAGAAATGAAGAGGAAGGGTTTTATTTTGTTTGACTGATTTTTTGTATTGAGGAAAATTTAGCATTCTTCACATAGCATTATTACACTATAAAACACAATTTTTCATGTTGAAAATGTAGGTACATCACATGAATAGAATAATTACATAGATGAAATCATAATCACATGAATACCATAATTACACTAAAGCTATAAATTCTAAATTAGATATTGCATGTATTCATACTCATTAGTGATATTATGTAAATGGTTGCTTTGGATTGAAGAAAATATTTGCTTCTTGTGGACAAGCTCAAAATTCACAAAAGTAAATGTAAATGTGTTTTTTGTGGTCTATAAGAAAAGTAATGGAAGTGATTGTCATATAGGCTTGCAAAGTGTTCAAATTATTTTCATGCAGTTTCATTTCCTTGGCATTTACTTTTAGTTTTTGTACACACCACTTGTGCACAAATGTTTCACACCTTAATTGAAACATCACTTGGTTCATGATCCCAAGTGGAGCCTAAAAATAAACCCTAATCTAAACACAATGAATTTCTCACTTGAGGGACATAAAAATTTTGTAGTTAGGTTAGGACTTTGGGGATAGGAATCCAAACAATTCCCCCTAGTCACTATACATCTGAGATATAGTGGTTGAATTTATAAGGAGCCAAAATCCTCTAGTACTACTGGAAACAATTGAGGCCAATTTGTGGAAGACCCATCCTTTCAACGTGGTACATGGATTGACTAGAACCAGATGGTTCATTGGTGCACCTTCCCCATTCATTACTAAATATCATCCAGATCGTTGACTTCTATTGGAATCGATTTAATATTGAGAGGGGGGGGGGTGAATCAGTATTAACACATTTATTAGAAATTTTTACCTTCTTTAACATATTAGCCTTTACTTAATATTGATCTTTAGTTATGCATCAAAAAATAAACATCCACATATATGCACCACATAAACAAAACATAACACACATGATTTTTATGTGGAAACCCAAACGGGAGAAAACCACAAAATGCTTCTTTAAATGAGAAAGAATACATCCAAGGAAGCACCAACTTCCTATGTTTACCAACACCAATTGGAAGGAGGCACCAACCCCCTGGTTTTACAGGAACCGGCCTGAAGGAATATACAATTCGTTGTGTTTTCTCTATCACCAACTAGAAGGAAGCACCGACCCCCTGTCTTCTTTGTTTTACAGGAAAAAACCTGAAGGAAGCTTTAACTCCTTGTCTCCTTGCCCCGTATGACCACCCTGATGTCCAATATGTGCTGCTGTTGTACTGAAATTCAACTCTGCACACTCTTCTGATCTTCTGCTGATGATTCTAATTTGTGCCTTCTTCGTATGCAGTCTATACTTTGTCACCATGATGTATATGTCACTTGAATTCTCATTCATCTCAAATCACACTTCCACTGATGACTTACTTCATGTACTGTGTGCTTGCTGATGCTGCAGTCCACGTCTCTGTTATCTCAACGTTATGCTCTATGTGACTATTGTGATCAACTTATAATATGCTTTCAATTAAGAGTTTACTGTTTTGAAATAAATCACTAGTAACAGATGGAACTACACACTTTCTGATGTTTCCATTCTAATTAAGTGCCGCAGTATCTCAAATAATCCATGATGTCCTGTGCATCAAATGATTCGTCCGTTCTATTTAATGCACTTTTCTCATATTATCTGCATCATGATGCACCTATCGGATTCTATTGTTGTTCTATAGTTGTGCATTAGATGGAGTTATCAATTTTGCACCCTTTCAATTCTACTCATATGCGTCAACTAGACATATGTGCATTGTTTGATAAACTTTGATTCTATCTCTGCGCTTTTATATCTACAACATCTGTGACTATTGACATGGTTATCGTATTACTATCCTTCGAAACATCATGCACTTGCGCATACTAAGGCTTCATGCTATTTCACTTATTGTATGAATTTATCCCCCTTTTGTGCTATCCTGCTGACTTCATGCATCTTTTCATGTCTTGACCTCTTCATGTCAGCTTCTGATGTGTATCTCATGCCTCAGCTTCATGCATTCTCCCTCTTTGATATCAATGCAAATAGGTGCCATAACTTTGCGGTATATGAGTTCTTCTTGTTTGTTTTGCACTAGAATTCATCACGAATGTATCTAGGGATAAATCCCCCTGTATTTATGCTTTGTTTATTTTATGTTCCTGTATGAATGGTAGATTTAATCTTCCACAGATTTGTTGTTATGGCTGCAACCTTTTCTTTTAATTCTTCTTCTTTTCCCACAATATCCATTTCCACCTTCTCATGGTGAATTGATTTTAGAGTTTCTAAAAAATAATTGATTGCCTCCTTAATTTCATTCTGCAATAGAGGACAAGATTCTATAATGCTAAAAGATTCCTCTTGTAAAGGTCCATGTCTTTCAATAACCTTTCATTGTTCTTCATGTAGCTTGTTCATTTGTTGCTACTGCCTCTTGCAGTATCCCATTTTGTTAGTCATTTCTACTATTAAAATACTGGTCAGATTGTTAATAATATTTTTTTTCTAGGTCTTGTGCTGTCTATAGCCTCTTATTTGGTTCTTTCAGTTGTTCATCCTCAGCTAGATTTGTTTATAATTGAAAATTTTCTTCATGTCATTCTGCACATATTACTTCCAAAGTTTTGAGGCCTTCAATTGCAGTATTTATCTTTTCAGATTCCTTTTCCACTTTTGGAGGTGTTTCTGATGTTTGAATTTTAACTTTTGTCTATAATTTCTGAATGAATTCTCATATCATCACCAGATTTATTTATGAGGAGATTTCTTCATTCTTGTAAGCATATGGAAGTATTCTATATAATTCCTCTATTTTCTTTTGCATACCACAAGCATCCTATTGTGACTTTTCCAGTTCATGTTTTAATAAACTACCTTGCGCAGCTGCTTCCTCTGCTTCCTTTTCTAGTTGGACTATCTTCTATGCAGTTAACTCCTTTTCAGTCCTTAGCTGCACACTTTATTCTTGTAGGTAATTCTTCTCCTTTTGACATGTATTCAATTTATCTGCATCTGCTTCATGTCTTCTTCATATTTCTTGTGTAGCAGACATATGTAGTGCATATAACTCATCTACTGTTAGATGTGATAAAATTAATTCTACATGACTTACCTCACTCTACATTTCTTGGGTAGGAAATGTCATAGCCATAGATGAGATATACAACCATTGATGCAAATCTATCTCCTTCAATGACTTAGTGGGAAGATATGTTAGACTACTTTGAGTTGACTCAACCATTTTCTATTCTCCCCAATTTTTATTTACTAGTTGATTTAATATTCCAGACTGTTCATAAATCTTCATCAGGGTTTCTCTTTGTTGTGTAGGAAGATTTTCAATCTCGTCCTTTGTACTTATGTTTTTGATTGCTTCTTCAACCATATTTCTGATTTATGTTCCAATTTGTTCAATATCATTTGTTGTAAGTGGTTGGGATGAGTCAGGTTCAAATACCTTTGCTTTCTTCTTTGAGGAACCTTCACCTTGAACAATTTCATTTCTTTTCTTGGTTTGTACATTCTGCTACACCGACTTGGTAGGAATTTCCGAGTTGTTTGTCTCTTCTGCTATTTTGGTTGATTATTTTTGTTGTTCTGCTTCTTCTTCTTTAGTTAATAGAACCCTCCATTCCGCATCCCAGTCTTGAATAATATTTTCAATGTCTTCTTTAGAGAAAATGAATCTAGTATCCCACCATTGTTTGTTTGGGTCCCATTTTGCTTGTATATAGGTGTGATGCATTCCGATATTGAAGTGTATGATTCCTTTGTATGTTTCAACAACATGACGAGATATACACGGAGAAGTTTTCAGAATAAACTTGATTTCCTTGCAATATAAGAAGAAATTGATGTTGTTTCTATTTGTCTGTCCTTAATTTCAGAGACCCACATATTCGTATACCTTGCAGCTTGAAAGGGATTTCTATTTCTATCGAAGAACTGACTTCCCCTGGGTTCCTTCCAACCAGTGAGAGCAATACAAATTAATAAGTAGGTATAGTGAAAGGGGTTACTTTTTCCTGCGCTTCCATATAATCTTCGAAAAACTCATTCAATAGGAAATTTGACCAGTTCATCTAGACACCTTCGACACATATTTTTGCTACTGCAATGATTGCTGTTGGGACCTGATACTGATGAATTTTTCAAAACAACTTGCATGCCAACAGTTGGGCGGTAAACCTTACAACTTCATCTTTTATCTATGGGATTGAGAATCCTCTGCTTGCTCGCTGGGTTCCATATTTTTCATCCATCTTCTTACCTAGATCCTTTTCTTGGATTCTGCTAATCAAAGGACTTATATCCTCCCCAATTGAGGGCAGTCCTGTAATTTATTCTATAACCTTGACATTGATGGGAATATGTTTGTTTAACCACAAATACCCTTCATGTACATGTGATAGAAACAACTTGACACACATCTTTACTTGTAAATATATTAAAAAATGAGGTATTCCTAGTAGATTCAACACCCCAGTTTTTGAAAGTTCGTATGCCCATTCTTTGAGTAGCATCACAGTCAGAATCCTGGGATTTGAGCTTTCCATTTTGTCCATATACTTATCCAAATATAAGCCTGGAAATATTTCTTCATCAGTAGCATCATGATCTGCAAATGTGAACTTATGTAATAGGCCATGTAGGTTTCCTTCAAAAAGTACACCTTCAGAGCTCATTCGATACTACAACTGAGTGTCTTATAATTTCGACAGAGTAACACTCAATGCATCAGATTTCTAGGCTAGAATATAATCACATTTGTGTTTTTCAGCCTTCTCAGAGTCTTTCTGCTTTTTCACAAATGGGTTATTGGTTTTGCAATAAGTTTTGGGTTCCATGATATTCAACTGTTACTTTAATAATATATGTTTAATCAATAGCTCTTGTTCTCAATAGATGCAATAGTTTAGACTTAGCGTTTTCTTGATTTATAAGCTCCTTTATTAATCATCTTCATTCTTTGAATATTTGTCACTATTTGGTTTATTTCAAGAACTAGAAAGTGTCAATTTGATTTGATCTTTGTCCAAATCCATTTAACCACTTCCTATCATTAATGTTGTTTCTGTTTGTGCCACTGCTCCACTAACTTATTAATGGTTCCCCATTGTCGCAATTTACAATGTCACACATGTGCTCTACTATGACAGGTCCAACTGATGGTGAGTCAGTTTAGTGCTGGAGTGGATACATATGTGTCTCCCAAGTTCCATTCTCTTTCATGCTAAAGTATGCTTAGTGCAGGTTTAGTATTTACATTTTTATTCCTCCAAACCATTTTGCGAAAGTGATATTTTCTTTAATTCTCAACGGTGCCTCTATTTGATTCAAAAAATTTATCAACCTTCTTTATCCAACATTTTACAGTCTTTCCTGACTTTCCACAGTCCTGATCCTTGTGACCAATTTTGTTGCACTTGTAATATGATACATTGCAGCAATACTTTCCAATATGTCCAACCATTGTGCATTTCCAACAACGAACATATTTGCGCATGTCCATCGTCTTTATTTGCGCAATTCCGTTCGCAACCTTTTCACAATTATTATCAAAACCTATACCAGTTTTCTTGTGAGGATATCTTTGCTTACTGAGAATCTCATCTAGTACCTATGTTCTCTAGTGTGTTGATGTAGTGTAATTCATTTGCCCAGTGAAATTGGAATAGCATCTTTTGTAGATAGCCTATGTCTTACCAGTAGTAATTTATCAAAACTAATATGATTTGCATGTTCTACTCAGCTCCTCTTTTTGATAAATCATCTTATAGTTTGGAATTTTCTCATGGATTTGAATTCGCATTTAGCATTCACTATGCTATTCCATTTCAGTTTTAAAATATGTGGAATGCTATAAGAAATTTATTCACTGGGATTGCTAGTCATTCTATGGTCAGGAAAGTTACTAAGAATTCAATCACTAAACCTGTGGTGTAGCAGCATTTTGTTTGGCTTCTTGCTTTCGTAGGATATCCTCATTAACATTACATCTATCTCCAATATGTTACATCTTTGAGACCAAGCTTCTCCCATCATGGTGTCATCCTGGATCGGAATAGCATTTGATCAGGCCACGAACATAAAGATGCTAGATCGCCTTTTGCGTACTCGGGGAGCAGTTTCCTCAATGCTTCTAATGCTTCTTTGCTTAGAATCATAATTTAGTTGATTGTTCTTTTATTCTTTCCAGTAAATGCATATTAGAATAATTTCATTCCTAGCATTTAGTTCAGCTATTTTTCTTGTTACAAGATACCATAGGATATTTTGTACAATTCCAAAAAAGAAAACATTTTTTTTTTAAAAGTAGATTTACTCATATTTTCAGTTTTGGAAAGAAATGATTGAAAAAATGAAAAAGAGCTTTGTTGTAGAAAGTTTTGATTTTATGTCACTTTTGTTTCCTTGTTGCAACCACGCCACACAAAAGCACTACCCTTTTTGAGTAATAACAACCCTAAAAACTTTTTAATAAAATGGAATAGAAACATTTTTCTTTTTTAGGGTACACTACACCAACTAGTTTTGGTTAGGATCTTGAGTTTAAATCACCTTAAACCACTCAAGATCACACATTACGCAAAAATCATAGTGAGACTATCACAGGTAAACCCATTTCACTCAAAACTTGCCTGGGATCTATGCAGTAGGTCATTGCGAGATCAGATTGTTGGGAATACTCCTCCTACTTTCTGTTCGAGCATACGCCAGGATTGGATTGTGTATTGGGGAATCTTTCGAGTTTTGGGCTTAGCTACCCTTCCCACGCTTTCTGATTCGACCGGTGACTGTTCCCCCAGGATTTTTCGGTGTTGTGGTATCCTTAGTATCTGACTCTAGGTTCATACACAGGTGACAGCAGAGGGTATATCTGTTGTACCTAAGACAGACGTGGGAGGAAATCCATTGCAGGTCTTTGGGAGGGCGGTTGGGTGATTCCAGCGCTTGCACCCTTAGTCATTGTATTGTGGACCCCGGGTAACTGTCTTTCTTCCTTCGTCGATCTGTTCTGGGCCCTTATCATCCCAGACTCTTCTCCGGAAGGCATCTTTGTTTTCCTGGTTTGTATACTTAGGACTTTTTAGTTGGCGTGTTGTTTGCCCCCTAGTTGTAGTGGCCACCAGGTTCTAGTATGTTATTTTATATTTATAATCATGGAGAATCAAGAGCTTCGTAGATCGAGGAGGTTTCAAAACCTTCCACCACTTAGAACCTTTACAGCCAGCTAGACGACAGCGGGTAAACCCCGGTATTTCTTCAGAAACTACTCCTGAAACAGAATTTCCTGAAGAAATTCTTGCAACAGAAAACCTTGAAATAGAGGTTCCTGAGGAACCACTACCAGGTACCACAGATCAGCGACACTTTAGTTCAGTTGAGGTTGAAGATCTTACATCTGCAGAGTATAGCACTCCTTTCAATCCTCCTTTAACCAATACTAGAATTCCGCTTCTGTCACCTGTTGGTTTCCAGCAGCCCCATTTCAGTGCAGACAATTCCTTGCCCGGACATCTGATGTCTAATCTAGGAGGTGAACAGGGAGTTCCCCAAACTCCCACTTTAGGTATGAACACTAACACGATAAATCCTTCTTTTACTGCTACACCAAGTCAGGCACAAACCACATCTGTGTCCACTCCGTCTTTCAGTTTCAATACTGGTACATTAGGTATGCCAAGTTCAACAACGATGGCATCTATTCCTACACCTACTATTGGACCTAGCAGTATAGCCAACTTTGCACCTCCTCCTGCTTCTCAACCGTTATATCAGATACCTAGTACTTGGATTTCCACACTTGTTGTAGGACCAAGTGCTTCTGCAACCATGCCAGTCATGAGCACCATGACTGCACCGTCCACATCAAATTCTACTGGTTTCAATACCTTTGTAGGCCCTAACATGAATCAATGTAGTATGCCTACAGGTAATGCCCCTTTTTCCTTATTCATAATATGTGCATCAAATTTATAGAATTTTATTAGGAAAAGCTGTTTACTAGATATCAATAGTACCCAAGCTGTTCACTGTATGTCTCTCTCCAATCCCAAATAGAAATTTGATAGAGACAAGAGGAAACCCTTTGGAAGCATAAATCCCAAATTAGATGGTTGAAAGGAGAAAAAAATTCCAAATTATTTCACCGATCAATGATCCAATATTAACATCATAATCATATTAGTTCTCTTCTTAGTAGCCAAGTCAATAAGCTAGTTAAACATGAGGATATATAGAGAGAGTAAGTCTCCTTCTAACAATCTTTACTCAAGGAGCCACCAAGGAACATAATGGAATCCATTCACAAAATTACTCAACGGATCCCCACAACCTTAGGGAATTTTTTATTGTGGTGTGTTGTTTGTTCCCTGTTGTTCTAGTGGCCCCTAGGTTAATCACTTAGTATATTTTTGGTGCAATTGTGGAGGACCAACCTCCTCGTAGGGAATTGCAGTTGTACTAATTTTATATCATTTTTCTCATGCAGGCCTCCTTCTGGTTTCTATATTGATTTGGAATATCAATTGTGGAACATTAAGTAAGAAACAAGATGTCAAACATGGATCATGGAGAGAAAAATAAAACATTAAGACAAAAGGATGTAATATCATATTTTCAAAAACATCAATCCAATCATCCACATCATATTCATGGTTCAAGCTCTCTTGAGCAAGGTATCGGTGAGAGAGATGTCAACACTTTGGAGGATGCATCTACAAAACATACAATGGATGGTAGAATACATTCCTCTAGTGATCAAAGTGAGGCAAATGCATTTTCATCAGAAATTGGTAGCTCAAATGTTGAAGATTTTTCCTTGCACGGTGACATAGACCATTCACTGAAGAGGAAAAAAGGCCGATGGGACTTCGGGAGACAATTCCAATCTGATTGGGTATCAAGATTCCCATTTATTGAACAGATACCTCCAACAAATAAGAATGAGACCTCATGAGAAGTTAAATGCATTTCATGTAGTTGGAAACTTGGTAAGGTAGTGAAATTGCAAATGAAGCTGGACACAATAGAGAAGCATGTTGGGAAGGTGTATGATAAGAAAACTGGAAATGATGAGAAGAAATCTATTGCTAGATGGAAATCTGTTAGCCGACATCTCCAATGTGAAGAGGAATACAATAAATACTTAATAAATAAGAGAAAACTAGATGAAAGTGGAGGAACCATCACTTCTCAATTCGGAAAGATGATGGAAAAAAATTTGTTATCGAAGTCGATACAATTAAGCACTGTATTTCACATCCTATCCAATGGTCATCCTATGACAGATTATCCAAAAATGATGAAATATCTATCTTTTATTCAAGTGCCAAATTTTCCATCTTCTCATTGGTCTTTAACGAGTGGTTGGGAATGGGGAAAATATCTAGCTCAAATAGAAAAGGATGATATGAAAGAGAAGATTGTGAATGCAACATTTTTGTCACTGTCCTTGGATGAAGTTACAGCTGTTGATAATACTGCATGGATTTGCATGAGCATTTATACGGTCAATTACCATATTAGGAATTCCTATCTACTTGGAATTCATAAAATGAGCAAAAGTTCTACAGCAGAAAACATTTATGAACTTGTTATTAATACTTTGAAGGAAACTGGTGGTATGGATCATTCAATGATCGCAAAAAATTTGGTATGCGTTGGAGCAGATGGAGCATCAGTAATGCAGGGACAAAGGAACGGCCTTTGTGCTAGACTACAACTCTCAGCTTCACCGTATATGATTGGTAGTCATTGTATGGCTCACAGAATGAATCTTGCATTTAAAATAGTGAGCAACTTTCCATTGGTTTCAAAAGTTGAATATCTTGTACGTGAGGTTCATGCATACTTTTGTCGGAGTCCCAAACGGTTTTCAGAGTTTAAAAATTTTTCCGACGGTGTTACAAATGGAAACAAACTATTAAAAGATGTTGATACAAGATGGATCTCACTAAAGGGACCAGCTCAAAGACTATTCGATGAATATGCATCCTTGGTAGGGGTGATGTATGAACATTGCCCAAGTGTAGAAAAAGCTCAAACTCTTCTCTTTCTATTAACTGATATAGAGACATATTTAACATTGGCTGGAGTTCTTCCTCTGCTTCATGAAATGAATAGCCTCGTGAAGATGTCTCAGAGTCGCACGATGTATATTGCTGAATACACAAATGCTAGAAAACTAGCATGCCTTGCATTAGATAATTTGTATATGATGGCAGATTCTTTTACAGGTCTAGCATTTACAAATTGGGCTAAGATAATCAATATTGAAAATGATGAAAATTTATTGAAGTTTGATGAAAAAGGGTTTCTATGTATGGCAGTGCGTGGGTATATGGTTCCTTTTTATTATAATGACAAAATAGGAAGAACCACCAAAGAGTGCCCTGTGTCAAGAGAACAATTTGACAATGTTGTGATTTCAGTGAGGCGCAGCTTGATAGAAATTGAAAAATCACTATCATCAGAGATAAGAGAACGATTTCCTCGAGATGAATTGTTGGAGGCCATGTCTGTGGTATACCCTCAATATTGGAACGATCGTCAATGTTCAAAAACTATAAAGGTTGACTTTATAGCTAAAATCAAGATTTTGCAGAGCCATTTTTGTCGAGAGACCGAGATACAAGGAGAACATATTCAAGGTATTTTAGATGGAAAAAAATTGAAAGATCAAGCCCAATGCTTTGCTGATACAATGTGGGAGCAATTTTCTAAGTTGGATAATGCTCTAGAATATGGTGTAATTACAAAATTGTGGACTACACTCAGTGGTAGTGAATTTCTACTGCAAAATATGTCAGAGTATTTCAAATTAGTAGATTTATGTCAAACCATGATTTTGGGATCAGTGGAGGATGAGAGAATGTTTAGTGCATTAACATTTTTGAAGTCAAAGTTGAGGAATAAGCTTGATAAAAATGTGGATACATGCTTAAGATTATATGTAACAAAGTATGAGGTTGACAATTTTCCATATGAAAGAGCAGTAGCTCTCTAGCGATCAAATTGTGAAAGAAGGGGAGAAAACAATCTGGCAAATTTATCTAATGAATTTGATATGGAACATAATGTTGTTGAGGATCATAATGACGGCTCATTCGAAGAAGGTCATGTTCAGAGTGCCGAAAATGAGGACCAGTCCCAGAATGTGAATTGGGAAATGGATTTCACCTAATATTGTATATGATCCAATACACATGAGAGACTCTTGAGTCTTATTTTGGTATAGGTGTTCCATGGACCCTTGCGGGTGATCATTATATGTAAATTTGAGCTAGCATTTTAATTAAAAATAGATTCTACATTGTACTTTTTTGTTATAACATTGATGATATGACATACATTTCCTTGATGTAGTTTATTTTAAGATTGATGTTTTTATATTTATCTTTTACATTGTCTCTTTTTTTATGTGATAGGAAATGACACTGGAATTTGACAAATCTAGGCCTAGGAGCTATCTCTTCACATAGATAGTGTCCTGACATTGAAGGATAAATAACTAATTTGACTACACTTTCGCTAAGCAAGAATGAGATCATTCAAGTACATGAAACCATGTTGGTGTTTATCTCAAATATTTTGTGCAAATTTTTATGGTTTGTTTATTGCTTTTATTTGAAACATTTTGTCGATTTGTGGAGTTTGCATGTATTTTGGTTAATTATTGTGTTAGACCCTTGAATGCTTCTAGTTCTCATTTGATGCTTGATTTATCCCTTTGTTGTAGCTTGAATCAATATTAGATTTAGTTGATTTCCATTGATTTAGGGTTCGAGAAAATAAGTTTTTATTACCTTTTATTTGCATGAATTAATTGTCTTCACTTTTTTGATTTGTTTATGCTGATTGTATATTTTCTTTGTAAATACTTATTGTTATTCAGAAAAATAAATGAGCTCTACATAGCTAAGCGAAGAGAAAAATGGTCTATGCACTAGGTTCCTATGCATTGATCATAGGAGACCTATTGGCACGAGACCAACATTCCTCTAGTCCAATTGGCATAATTACATTTCAAAATTTTCCTAGCCTCCATGGGCATAATTGGCTAGTGAAGGCCAAAATGATGCATAATGTTTGATTCTATTAGTTTATCGGTTTGTCAAGGTCCAAGTCCCCACATGTCATGGAAACTCTAATCAATAGAAAAAAACAATTTGTAATAAAATCTCTAACATGGGTTATAATAACATCTACACACCAATATCAACAAACAATACAACATCTACAATCAAAATCAACTACTAGACACATTTAGATATGATATCAACAAATGGTATAACATTTAGATATGGTACTAGTGTTGAGGAGTTTAGATGGAAAAAAGTTACATTGTCCAAAAGTATGACACAACAATAAGATAGCCCCCAATAGTCGACACTACAGGATGCCAACAAAATCACTATAATGTTATTCAAAGTATGTGCCAAGAAAAATACTTAAGGAACATGCCTAGCTTAAAACCTATGTACAAAATTGCCTTGAAGAATCAAAAATAGTCTAGGGTAGCCACACAATCTATTGAAGGATAGTCTGTGGGTGCAATTCCTTTGTTGATTTAAGCAATTCAAAAAGGTCATCTCCCAAGACTATTAAAGAAGAAAAAGAAGAAATCTCTAATAATTGCAGGGAGGACTACAAATAGATTCTAGAAACTCAAGTAGTAGAGGAAAAAATTGTAAGTAAGAAGAAGATGCAATGCTAACGTCATCAGAGCTATGAATGACAATCTCCACCCGAAGAACCCCTCTAATAACGTTCCTCCCTGCCATGTCCATGTTGAGCACATATTGAAAGCATTGCATTCAATGAGGCTGTATTTCGCTTTGGCACTTGGCCAAACACTTTATGTGCATCCTCCAAACACCCACATTTAGAATACATGTCTCCAAGATCTACTCGGCTTTGCTTGGATATCAAGGCTTCATTAAGGCCACCACCATTTGGTATTGAGACCAAAACTTGAAATAGAGCAATTGAACTCAACATTTGAAGAAGCCTTGAACTCATAATTAACAAGCAGAGTGTCATTCAATGTGTTTTATAGATCAATGAAAGATTCGCCAAATTTTTACAATATTTTATAATTCAGTGAAATATTCGCCAAATTTTTACAATATTTTATAATTTAGTGAAATATTCGTCAACTTTTTACAATATCTTATAATTTAGTGAAAGATTCGCCAATATTTTACAATATCATATAATAAAATGAAAGATTCGCCAAAAAATTATATATACATGTTATATTATTGATAAAATCACTTTCAAATTTTCCTATATATCGGGGAGATTCACCAATTTTTTTACCATATAAATTTGGGGGGGGTTCTTAAAATCATCCCTGATCAATGACAACCAATGCTCAACAAATTCGTCCCGAAGCTGCAAGAAACTCATCCAATGTGTCCATGAATGAGGTAGATTAGTATCCATTCTATTATGCATCTTACCTAGAGGCGATCCCTTTAGGTGGAGGGACACTTGGAGTAGATAGAAATGAGAAAAGACTCTCTAGATAATTGTTCCCTTCGATGTTCACTCATTGGACCTATTTATGTCTAGTGTTTGGAAGACCCAACTCGTCTTTCTACTTATTTTCATTGGATGTGAATTTATGCCCCCATTGTTGAAAATATTTGAGAGAGATTTTTTTTACTTTTATTATTGTAGATCTCTTTTAGGGCTAGTGGGTCTTTTCTTTTCATAGGATGTTCTTTTAGTTTTTCTTATCTTTTCTAGATTATATCACCTATTGCATCCACATTGCACTAGTTATTTGATTTAGTACCATTTATAGAGTTGATATTATATGATTGGATAAAAGTTAGAAATATCGTGTCGGCAAATATATAAGAAACAAGAACTTCAAATAAGCACATTGCAACATGAATATGGAAAAAAAACTGATATAGAAGATGTCTAGTGATACATCATATCTAAAAAACGAATCGTGTCATGAATCACCAAAAAATACAATCAATGTATCTCATATACAATGAGATCAAGTAAATAAACTATTTTGATGAAACTTCCTAATCCTATCATTAAAATAAGGTACATTTTTATTAAGGTCATGAATGCTTGAATTCAACAATCACCATGGCCAACATCAAGGTACATAGAGGGGTTGATGGGCATGACAATTTTTTTTCCAAACCATGACAAATGAGCGTGATGCAAAATTTACTTTTTAGTTGTAGCTTTAGTCATTTCAAGGTTAAGCATGATCCCTATATTCACCATCACGATGGAAAAATAACCATCATTGTGCTATATGTAAATGATCTATTTTTGACTGTTCATTCCACATCCATGATCAGTGATATGCATTAGATACTTAAGTACTCTTTTGAGATGATTGATTTAGGGATACTTTTCTCTTCTCTAGGACTTTATATTTCTCAAAACTTTGTTGGGACTTCACTTTCTTGACATCAACACACCCTAGAACTCTTGTATCGCTTTGGGATGGGAGATTGCAAGCTAGTGTGTACTCTTATTGCTTCAAAGACAATGTTTTAGGTCAAGTTTTACCCTAATGTCTTACTCTTATTGATTATGCTTGAGTGAAGAGTTCATTTTTATTAAGGTCATGAATGCTTGATTTCGACAATTGACATGACCAACATCCATAGGTAAATTTGAACCCAAAAAGCGACGACATATTTGTCTGAATTTCGACAACACTCCATCTAAAATCCGACAAAGTATTCTTTTTTTAAATGTCGGTAAAACTTTGTCGGATATCCGACAATAACAACGCCTTGCCGATTAACTGACAACATCTCGTCTAAAAACCTACGCATTTCTTTTAATCACTACATCGATTAACCGACGAAAAATGTGGCGCATATCCGACAAGATCGACTTACTAGAAGGTCAGATAACCGACCTAAGGTACATCGAATAACCGACACATTAGTAGTCGATTAACCTACCTAGTCGACGTCGATGAATTTGATTAACCAACCTAACAAGCATCTCATATCCAACAAATATCTAGTCGATTAACCGACCTATGTACGTCGAATATCTGAAAAATAACTAAGTAGATTAACTGACATATTTGGACCACAGCCACATGAAAAAATATGATGACATTTTCCATCAGAGGTATAACAACCTCGTTGGATCTAGTTGAGTTGTTGTTAAATATGTGACGGTATCGAGGAATTAAAAAAAAAATCCTTGGATGTGCACTTTAAGATTGATAAAATTTATGTCTCCCCTAATTCCTCACCATGACATTATTAAGGTACGATTCACATCTAATCACACAATATGTAGCCTCAAGAAACATGTCCATAAAAAAGCTTAGCAAGCCATCACTTTTCCTTCCCTACTTTTTGCTCCTTCTTAATTCCACCTCCTTGAACTCCCAAATCAGTAGAGATCTCCTAAACTATCTGGGCAACAATCCTTGTTGAGCATTACCTACACTTGATCCCTTTTCTACTGAGTGCAAACCTCTTTAAATCATGAAAATACCATCTATTTTTTCATTGTTCTATGTTTTGATCAGCATAGCGATAAATGCTTCTTTGTTGCCTAAAAAATGTTGATACAAGTTTGAATCATCAAATATCACATTGAAATGACTCTATCTATCGAGTCACCAAGGTACCTAGCTAAGGTGCTCACTTAGTTCTTTATAACAACCTCGAATTCCTTTAAATAAAATGTATTACAAACTTGATAAATTTATACAAAACTTGCTATACTCTAATTGAACATCCAATACAATTTAAAGGTAAAGCGATGAATTGCCTTTTCTTTTTCTTATTGAAGAACACAAACCATTTTTTATACTATCTACATGATTTAATCAAGATTAACCTATTGTGTAAGAATTTAGAGAGGAAGTTTTCCCTAAAATGCATACAATCTAATGTATGTATGAATTTCTTCCAAAATATATTATTCTCTTATGAAAATAAAGGTATTTGCTTCCATGGTCACCTTTTGGGTTCCTTCCTTATCAACGTATGCCTACATTTCTTGACAAAATAATCTTGGACATGATAAAAATGAAATGGCATTGTGTCTCAATAGAGTAAGGTACCAACATTGGATTGGTTCAATTTCCTAAAGAAGGTTTTCTTTTGGGCTCATTGCTTCAAAAGTATTCAAGAAAACCAATGTAAATACCAAATAGACCATCACATATAATCTTTTATATTTGGTTAAATTTTTAAGTTGATGAGATATCTCATTGGAGGTAATTTGATCCTAGTAAAAAAACACATTCAATCACAAAGTGAAGTGTAACAAATACAACACATACTTGGGAACATATGTAGTAGTCTCCTAACCAACCAAGTGGGTGAAAATCCAAGGCAATTCATTATATGGGTCCATCATATGACTGACTGCAATTTGGAAAGGGATAAAAGAACTCATTAATGGATATGCAAGATATTCTTTTAAGAGGTTCAATAATATGAGCCCCGAGATTCCAAAAATGTGTCAACTTCAAGAAGTTCCAAAAATCTATTTGGGTGCATAGATCCAACTTTAGCCATTCCTATATAACATGATTTACTCTTCTTATATTTTCATATGATAGCCAAAAAGGATCAGACTTCTTTATGCTCAACATATTTTTATCCTTCCATAGCTCCTAAGGATTCTAAAATATGACCAGATTCATGCACTGACCCTCATTATCAATCTCTTGGAGTATGTGTGTTTGATACTCAATAATTTCTGGTACGAGGCAAGTTTCAATGTCCATAAAGATATTCAACATTCTCCACTACCATTGAACCAAATTTTAAATGAGAATGCTACATGTAGGTCCACCGTCAACATCCGCCTGAGTTCTAGGCATACATAGGGAAGCAAACCATTGGGAAGGGATTCAATGTCTACACCCAAAGATTGATGCAAAAGAAGAAATATTGAGAATACAGACGAAAGGTTAAGTTATAAGCACCTTTTGCATCGACATGTAGAGAAGAATGTGAAGGCCTAAGGTCATGAAATTTGGATAATGAATTCCACACCCACAATAGGATGGGATGAGAAATGCAGGGGCATTGATAAAGAAAAGGTTCAATGGATTTCTCAACGTTGGATAAATGAATCCACATCCAAAACATGGTGGCAAAAGGAAATGCTAGGCAACTTTGTATGCATTCACACGCATAAATTATGCAGAATGTAGAAGACCAAAGTATTGACAAAGATGAGGAATGCAAAGTGATGGAACTGATGTGTCATCCGATTTCTTATTGGTTATGAATGAGACGAGGATAGGTATGACTTGGGACAACCTATTCTATATTTTGGAGGGTGTAGTGTGCCTAAGTTCAACTCTAATAAATGTGATAAACCACCTAAGATTATAGATTCCCAAAGAAAGAATGGCAATGTAGTAAAATTTCTGAACAAGAGTTATTAGTCAAAGATTGATACCTCGTTCTCCATCTAGATTACAAAGTCGGTCCACTTTTTGCTTTGTAATTTTTATTTTTCACATGGTGTTGGATGCCGGCCATGTTTCTCCTCCTGTAAAACACATGACACATGGACTATTTAAACTAATTATTATGCAATCATTTACTTTTTTCTAGGAATTAAAAAAATATATCATTTCACAAATTAAATATACTTACAAAAGAATAGATCAAGTTCTGTAGACCTTTATGGCCACTGTGATGCATGGCACAAAGTTTGGAAATCCTAGCCTTGGAGGCCTTGTCCTGAAACATATACCAAATAAATTTAAGTATGCACAATATGTTGATGTATTTGTAACTTCGGAAGATATTCACTTGTATTTTACATTTGTACTTTATTGTATATCCAACAGAGATGTATTATTCCTTTGATTGGAAGTGTCGTCACTTGTATTTGCAAGTGTCGCAAGTTACATTGTAAGTGTCATCATTTGTATTGATGGGTTATTAGACCACTAATGTGGGGTCATCCCTAGTTAGGTCATGTGGTTGGGTTATTAGGCTTCATTAGGAAGTCAACCCTAGTGATTTAATGGCAGGTCAAGTCAGTGTATAAATAGAGGGTGTGTCTCTCTCATTCTATTCACTCACTCACTTCTCAAGATCGCATAACTAAGTGATAAAGAGGCACACATGTGGAGGAGGAGGAGCATCTACTAGAGACATGTTATTGGGTTTGATCCTTGTGATCTTGGTTTGTGGCTTATCTTATCTCTGAGGAAGTTGCTGGATTTTTCACATTCTTGGTTTTCCCTGGTGAAACTCTATGTCTCTTGTGTGATTTCTATTGTGTCTATGATATATATGCTATAGATATGTTGTACATGTTATTCTCTTAGTGATCCTGAATGATATTGGAATGAAATTATTGAAAAATTAACATGGTATCAGAGCTGACCTAAGAAGAAGGCACTATGCAACTGTGGAAGCTAGGGCTTCTTATTTTTTGGGTTTCTCTCCACAGATCATCAAAGGAAAGAGGCTAGATTGAATCTCCTAGCAAGGGTGCATCTTTCCGTCGAGACATAATTCAATTCTTAGCATTTTCAGTTTTTGACCTAAAAATTAGGGTTTATGCCAATATTGGAATTTCTAAAATCTGAGACCACGGATGGAAGCTCGTCTGCAAAATTGAAGTTTAGAGCTTTGGATCGAACATTTTGGTTCGGTGAAGCTCCGGGAAAGTCAAACCCTAATTCAGGGTCCTATCTAGTGAATCCAGAAGTTTCAAAAGCAATTTAGAGGGGTGAAAATTTGTATATTTCAAATTTCGAGTATACCAGCATGACCAGCTAAGAAAGGCACATCTTTCTATCCTTTCAGAAGTTTGAAATTCAAATTTTGAATTTTTAGGGTTTCTTTGACAAACCCTAATCCAGCTCTAGATTTGGTTTTCAACAAATCAAGTGGTAAGATCTAATAACTTCTCTATTTCCATTTGAAGTACTCTTTAAGATGTCTCACCATACCAAGCTTGAGGATAAGATTGAAGGGGATGATAATTTCCGAGCCTGGAAGTATAGGATTGGGTTAATCCTAGAAGAGAATGAGTTGGACAACTACATAGGGGATGAGAGTTTCCAGTTCCAGAGGGAGATGAGGCTAAGGCCTTACACAAAAAGAACTTGGTCAAAGCTAAGAGAATCATTGTTGATTCTATTAAGGACCATCTCATACCCCATGTTTCTTCCCTAAGGAGACCTAAGGAGATGTTTGAATCTTTGACTAAGTTGTTTGAAGGAAATAACATAAATCGGAAGATGACTTTGCGGAACCAATTGAAAGGGGTAAATATCTAGAATGGAGAGACCATCCAATCATACTTTTCAAAGGTCTCTCAAATCAAGGAACAACTTGAAGCTGTGGATGAAGTGGTGTAGAATGGAGAAATTGTCATGACCACATTGAATGACCTACCTAGGTCATGGGACTCCTTCATCCAAGGAATCTGTGCAAGAAAGAAATTGATCTTTTTCAGTAGACTATGGGAGGAATGTTCACAAGAAGAAGCAAGGCTTGTGGCTCGAGAAGAAAAGATGGGAAATGAAGATCAAGTTCTCACATCTCATACTAAGGGAAGCAAGTTCAAGAGGGAGAAATCTCATAACAAGAAACATCCTCACTTCCATCAAAAGAAGAAAGATCACTCCCAAGTTCAATGTTACTCTTGTGATAAGAAGGGACATTATGCCTCAAAATGTACCAAGAAAAGAAAAGACTTCAACAACAAAAAGAAGAAGAACAACAAGAAGAGATATCATGCTCATGCTGCTAGGATGATGAACCTCCCATGAACAAGACTAGAGAAGAAAGTGATGACTCATCAAGTGAAGATGAATATGTCTTAATCTCTGCTCTCACGGGTATTGTTACACATGGGTGTAATGATTGTCTTATTGATAGTGGGGATTCTAAACATATGACTGGGTTTAAAGAATCCTTCATGGACCTATTTGAACATGAGTCACCTCACAAGGTGAAACTTGGGGATGACTATCAATATCCTATAAAAGGAAGTGGTGAAGCCTCCTACATGCTAGACTCTGGGAAGTCTTTAAAAATGAAAGATATTCTATATGTACCTGGACTCAAGAACAATCTTCTCTCCATATCATCTTTGGATTCAAAGGGGATGAGAGTTGCATTTGTGGATGGCCAAGTTCTCATGTGGCCAAAGGGTAACACCATAGATGATGCAGTAGTAATTGGAGAGCAAGAGGGAGGATTGTACAAATTAAAGGGACAACTTGAACTTGCCATGGTTCATGAATCCATGGAGCCAAGTGAACTTTGGCATAGAAGGCTTGCACACATGCACTATAGAGCACTACCAATTGCAAGCAAAGCAGTAGAAGGTATTCCTGAAATCTAGTCAAAGCATGAAGGTATTTGCAAAGGATGTGCAAAAGGGAAGAACACAAAGAAGGAATTTCCAAGCAGTGAAAGCAAAGCAAAAGGAATCTTGGAGATTATCCACTCCGATGTATGCGGTCCAATGTCATCTAGTTCTCTTAGTGGGTATGTATACTATGTTTCCTTCATTGATGATTTCTCTAGGAAGACTTGGGTTCATTTCTTGAAGAATAAAGATGAAGTGTTTGATCAGTTCAAGGAATTCAAAGCCTTGATAGAAAATCAAACTGATAAGAAGATCAAGACCTTCAGATCCGATAATGGCGGAGAATTCACTTCAGGAGAATTGAAGAAGTTATGTAGTGATTCAGGGATTAAGAGGGAGTTGACCACTCCTTACAATCCACAACAGAATGGAGTTATAGAAAGGAATAATAGAACTATCATGGAAGAAGCACAAGCAATGCTTCATGACCAAGATCTACCTATGCACCTATAGGTAGAAGCAGCTAGGACAGTTGTATATGTATAGAACATAACACCTCACAAGATACTTGACAACAAGACACTAGAAGAAGTTTTCTCTGGTAAGAAACATGAAGTTGGCCATATCAAAATATTTGGCTATCCTGTGTACACACACATTCCAAAGGAAAAGAGGACAAAGCTAGATCCTTTAGGAAAGAAGGGCATCTTTGTGGGTTATAGTGAAAGCTCGAAGGATTACAGAATCTACTTTCCAGGATTCAAGAATATTGACATCAGCAGGGATGTAACATTTGATGAAGGCTCAACATACATCAAATCAAGGAAGACACCTATTGAAGACAATGAAGAACCAAGGGTAACCAAAATTCAAGACACCACTATGAATGAAGCAATTCCAGAAGAAGATCGTGAAAGTGAAGATCCACAAGAACCTGTAGATTCACCCCATGAGAAGAACTCTCACAAGTGAAAACCTACATGGGCTAGAGAGCTCATCCAAGATGCAAAAAGATATGGCATTCCATAGAAGGAACAAAGAGAAAGAAAAAGGACTAGGTCACACATCAATTATGTTGCCTTACTATGTGATATTATGAACAAAGAACCGTCCAGTTATGAGGAAGCAACGGAAAAGAAAGAATGGAAGGATGCCATGGTCAAATAATACCAATCGATCATGAAGAATGATGTTTGGGATGTGGTCCAAAGACCTAAAGGAATGTCTGTTGTGACTTCCAAGTGGATCTATAAGATCAAGCATGCTGCAGATGGCAGCATAGAGAAATACAAGGCAAGGTTTGAAGCTTGTGGCTTCTCCTAGAAAGAGGGAATAGATTATGAAGAAACTTTTGCTCTTGTGGCCATATACACTTCCATCAGAACAATACTTTCTATGGATGCAGTGATGAAATGGAAGATACACCAAATGGATGTCAAGACAAATTTCTTGAATGGTGTAGTCGAAGAGAAAGTGTATGTGGAGCAACCACTTGGTTTTGAAACACATGACAGGGAGTCATATGTGTGTAGATTGAAGAAAGCCTTGTATGGCTTGAAGCAAGCTCCTAGAAATTAGTATGGGAGGATAGACAACTTTCTATCTAGTTTGGGCTTTACCAAGAGTAAAGCATATTCCAACCTTTATTACAAGGTTGAGGAAGGCAATCCAGTGATCCTACTATTGTATGTGGATGACCTATTTGTTACAGGTGATGATGGGTTGATTGCCGATACGAAGAGGAAGCTTGTTGTCGAGTTCAATATGAAGGACTTGGGGATGATGCATTACTTTCTAGGCATGGAGGTGTGGCAGAGTGTAGATGGAATCTTCCTTGGACAAGGGAAGTATGCAGTAGAGATCCTGAAGCAGTTCAGGATGATGAACTGCAAGGCCATGGCCACACCTATGGCATCGAACCTGAAGCTTTTGTGTGATGATTCATCTGATCCGGTTGATGTCACAGTGTATCGTTAGATGATTGGGTCCTTGATGTACCTGACAAACACAAGACTATATATTTGCTTTGCGGTGAACACATTGAGCTAGTTCCTGATGGATCCCAGAGGTGTTCACCTAGTTGTTGTAAAGCATATTCTAAGGTACCTGAAGGGTACAATTGATTATGGACTCAAGTATGATGCGAATCAAAAGTTTAACCTGGAGGGTTATGTTGATTCAGATTGGGCAGGTAGTACTGCAGATAGGAAGAGCACTTCTAGGTGCTGCTTCAGTATGGGATCAGGTGTGATCTCTTGGTTTAACAGGAAGCAGTCCTGCATAGCACTGAGTACAGCTGAAGCAGAGTATGTCGCAGCTTGTTCGGCCAGTTGTGAGGTAGTATGGCTTAGGAATCTACTGTCTGAGTTATTTGATCTCCCGTTGGATGCTACCTGTATCTATTGTGACAACTAGAGTTGTGTGAAGTTGTCATAGAACCTGGTGTTCCATGACAGGATGAAGCACATCGAGATCAAATATCACTACATTAAGGATATGGTGCAGAAAGGAGAATTAAAGCTCCTGTATGTTGCGACGGATGAGCAAGTTGCAGATGTGTTGACGAAACCACTAGCCAGAGTGAAGTTTGAGTACTGCAGAGAGAGGCTTGGTGTTCTTCAGATAGAAGATACGTCGAGGAAGAAGTGATGGGACACATCTGTAGGAGCCATTCCAAGAATGGTGGTAGGAGGTTCCTTCCCATGCATGTGGATGTAAGTGTTGTGTGATGAACATTAGGACTATGCTCCAGATGATGTTCTATACGACGATGATCAGGTGGATCATATATGATGATATCCATTAGTTGGATTCTTTGTATGATCAGGTGGATCATATATGATGATATGCATCAGTTGGATGCTTTGTATGATCATTTGGATCATGTATGATGATATGCATCGATTGGATGCTTTGTATGATTAGTTGGATCATGTATGATGATATGCATCAGTTGGATGCTTTGTATGATCAGTTGGATCATGTAAGATATGCATAAGGTGGATGCTTTGTATGGTCAGTTGGATCATATGTGATGATATGTATTAGGTGGATTCATTGTATGATCAGTTTGATCATGTGTGATGAGCATCAGTCTGATGCTCCAGATGATGTACATCAGGATGATGTACTGTATGATGATCAGGACGATCATGTGTGATGAGCATCAGGTCGATGCTCCAGATGATGTGCATCAGGATGATGCACTATATGATGATCAGTATGATCATGAGTATCAGGTTGATACTCCATGGCCATCGAAAGGTTGTGCAAGTAGCATAGAAAATATCCTGGGAGATTCGGACAGGTAGAGCTGTGTTCTCATAATAGCCTGGGATGCTCTTTCGAGGTTTTGCTACAATTTCGCATAGAAAAGATCCTGGAGATCTAGACAGGTTAAGTTGTGTGCTACTAAAAGATCCTGTGATGCTCTATAGAGATCTTGCAGGTTGCAAGATGCTCTTTAAAGGTTTTGTGAAAGTTCACATAGAAAATATCCTGGAGATCCGAACAGGTAGAGCTATGTGCTCGTAACAGCCTGGGATGCTCTATAGAGATCTTGTAGGTTGCAAGATTCTCTTTAAAGGTTTTGTGAAGGTCACATGTAAAAGATCCTAAGATCTCCGGACAGGTAGAACTGTGTGCTCGTAACAGCCTAGGATGCTCTTTCGAGGTTTTGTTGACTCACATAATTAGTCCTGGGATCCACAGTATGTCTAGAGATGATGAAGACCTACAAGAGGCTAGGCCTACATCCATCATGAAAAAGGGATGGCTCTGTAGAACTTCCTATTACGAGAATATTTCAGAGATATCCTAGTGATCGAGATGTCGAGTACAACAGCAGTGATGATGATGATGCTCCATGATCCAATGATGATGATCCATCTCCATAATTGAAGACTTGCGCTAATATGTATTGATGACCTGTGTCTAGAGAATACCTTCCTAGTTAAGAGCAAGTGTTGATGTATTTGTAACTTCGGAATACATTCACTTGTATATTACATTTGTACTTTATTGTATATCCAACAGAGATGCATTATTCCTCTGATTGGAAGTGTCATCATTTGTATTTGCAAGTGTCGCAAGTTACATTGTAAGTGTCGTCATTTGTATTGATGGGTTATTAGACCACTAGTGTGGGGTCAGCCCTAGTCAGGTCATGTGGTTGGGTTATTAGGATTCATTAGGAAGTTGGCCCCAGTGATTTATTGGCAGGTCAAGTCAGTGTATAAATAGAGGGTGTGCCTCTCTCATTCTATTCACTCACTCACTTCTCAAGCTCACATAGCTAAGTGAGAAATAGGTGCACATGTGGAGGAGGAGGAGCATCTACTAGAGACATCTTATTGGGTTTGTGTTATAGGTCAAACTTGCACCTCTCCGTCCGTGATCACCTTGAGCTATTGATCACACAAAAGGACAACTTGGATGGAGGAGCATGTTGACCCTAGATGATACTTTGACTTACTCCATTTCCTGACATTACTGGAAAAACCATAAAAATATCATTCTGAGATATGAGCGCTACTCTACTTCAATAGACTAGCGCCTATACGCTACTCCAGTGTATAATAGTAGCGCTCAAAGCATTATGAGCGCTACTCCTTCTCAGCATAGTAGCGCTCAGCATTTAAAAATCGATGAGCGCTAGTTGGTAAGCACTAAAGTAGCGCCCTAAACGCTACTTCACTGAATAATAGTCGTGTACATATCAAAAGATGATTAAAAAATAATTAAGTTCACGAGGAGGATTAGTTGCTGGTAGTTTCCCAACTTCCCCAACTTCCTCCATAAACATACATCGACCTGAACTACTTCTCTGATCCTATAAATACAAGGAAGACTAAAGAGAAAGGTTAGATGGATAGATGGATAAATGGAGAAACTTAGAAACATAGAGATCTAAAGAAGAATCTTGCATTGGAGGATTTGATGCTGAAGATATCCAAGCCAGAGAAGAGCAAGAGCCCATAATCAAGCTGCAGGAGCCTGTCATAAAGTCAGGTATACTTGTACATCAATTTACTTTTGACAATAAAGGTTGAAGTGTCTTTCTTGTTCCAACTTAAATGTGTTCTAACATAATATCTTAGTTTGGATCTGTTTTGGTCAATATTGAATGTTTAAACATTGCTTTTGTTTCTTTCAAACTTTATATATTGTCCAAGATACGCTGAAAAAGGTGTTTGTCTTGCAGGTTTACTGAACAGAAGGTGGATTTGAGGACTGAGCAAGGGATCAAATAAAAGCTATGATCGAACGCAAGTTAAAAGCTATGTTCTCAAGGTCTACAACTCATTTCTTTTCATAAATATCTCTGCAATACATTTAATACACTTACCTGTCACCCCACTCCAGTTGATAGCATTAGTTTCCTTGCTATAGGGTAGTTTTGCTCGCCAACAAACTAGTGACCATACTGGGGATAGTTGTGTTTTTTCTCTAGGAAACTTTTTCTTGTTTGTCTTCACGGAATTGTTTTGACTCCTTTTATGTGTTGAGAAACCCTGTAGGTATCCATTGCCTGTTTTTCTCTGCTTCCATCAGTCTTTTTGTATCTTTTCAAAGTCATTTTTTAAAATTTTGAGATATGAGCGCTACTTTGTTGTACATACAGTAGCGCCCATATGCTACTATGCTATACATACAGTAGTTCCCATCTCTGCAGGGGTGCGAGTTTCCCTACTGCACAGTAGGGTACATTTCCTGAAGCCTTCTGTTAGTGGTCTGCTTGAGTTTTAGCCCTTTTGGTGGTCTGCTGACTTTGCTTTTAGATATCCTTGACTGGTGTACGAGGTTTTTAACTTTTGTTTAAGTCATAGAACCTTTATTTAAGTCTTTTACCATCTTTGGATTGCTTGTTTACCTTTGGAATGTTTGGACTGTTTATAACTTTTTTGGAAGACTAGGTTGTGTTTTGTAGTGAGCACTTCCACTTTTTAGGCCCTGACTGTATGTTGCTGGTTTACAAACCTGCATACTTTTGTATCTACTGTTTGTGGCAATATTTGTCTGCTCTTTACTTATCCTATCCTTTGTTCTAGGGTTTGGTCCGTTTTAGAGCCTCTAGGGTGTCTTCCAAACTTGTTGATTTCCAATCTTCTTGGACTTATTGTCTTTTTTTGGTTTCAAGTGTATTTAAAGTGCTTTAGGCTGATTCATTTCTTAGTTCTTTGTGTTAGTAGGGTAGTTGGCAGCTTGCTTGTCAACTTTTTGCTTGGCATAGTGGTCTTGCTAGGGTTAGATGCTTTAGGTCAGTCCTCTCGTATCTATCCCCTTTGTTTTCTCCCACTTTGTTTCCGAGTTTAGAGGTTTTTTCTTTGCAAAAAAACCTGTAGATCAAGTCTTTTTTGAGCTAGTGCCTTGACAGCTATAAGCTTAAGAACCATTTTTTAGCCATACTTACACATTGCACACAAGTCTTATTTTGCTTTCCATGTTTATAGCTCTTTTTCGTTTATGATAACAGAAAAAGAAAAAAAAAATTGGTAGTTTAAGTTTAATAAGGTTTTTTTTTGTTACAAGATAGCATAGGTTATTTTGTACAATTTCAAAAAAAAAGAAAACAAAAAATTTAAGTAGATTTGCTCAGATTTTCAGTTTTGAAAAGAAGTAAATGAAAAAATAAAAAGAGCTTTGTTGTAGAAAGTTTGAATTTATGCACTTTTTTTTTCCTGTTGCAACCACGCCACACAAAAGCACTACCTTTTGAGTAATAACAACCCTAAAAATGTTTTAATAAAATGAAATAGAAATAATTTTTCTTTTTTAGGGATACACTACACCAACTAGTCTTGGTTAGGATCTTGAGTTTAAATCACCTTAAACGACTCAAGATCACACATTACACAAAAATTGTAGTTCGACTATCACAGGTAAATCCATTTCACTCAAAGCTTGCCTGGGATCTATGCAGTAGGTCATTGCGAGATCAGATTGTTGGGAATACTCCTCCTACTTTCTGTTTCAAGCATACGCTAGGATTGGATCGTGTTTGGGGACTCTTTCGAGTTTCGGGCTTAGTTACCCTACCCATGCCTTTTGATTCGACCGATGACTATACCCCCAGGAGTTTTCGGTGTTGTGGTATCCTTAGTATCTGAATTTAGGTTCATACACAGGTGACAGCAGAGGGTATATCTGCTGTACCTAAGACAGACGTGGGAGGAAATCCCTTCCAGGTCTTTGGGAGGGCGATTGGGTGATTCCAGCGCTTGCACCCTTAAGCATTGTATTGTGGAACCCGGGTAACTGTCTTTCTTCCTTTGTTGATCTGTTCTGGGCCCTCATCATCCCAGACTCTTCTCCGGAAGGCATCTTGTTTGCCTGGTTTGCATACTTAGGACTTTTTAGTTCGCGTGCTGTTTGCCCCCTAGTCGTAGTGGCCACTAGGTTCTAGTTTGGTATTTTTTATATATAATCACGGAGAATCAAGAACTTCGTAGATCGAGAAGGTTTCAAAACCTTCCACCAGTTAGAATAGAACCTTTACCGCCAGCTAGACGACAGCGGGTAAACCCCAGTGTTTCTTCAGAAACCATTCCTGAAACAGAATTTCCTGACAAAATTTTTACAACGGAAAATCCTAAAATAGGAATTCCTGAGGAATTACCACTTGAAGTTGAGTTTCCTGAAGAACAACAAATAGCAATAGAAAACCATGAAATAGAGGTTCCTGAGGAACCACAACTAGGTACCCCAGATCAGTGACACTTTAGTTCAGTTGAGATTGAAGATCTTACTTTTGCGGAGTATAGCACTCCTTTCAATCCTCCTTTGACCAATCCTAGAAATCTGCTTCTGTTACTTGTTGGTTTCCAGCAGCCCCATTATAGTGCATATAATTCCTTTCCCGGACATCTGATGTCTACCCTAGGAGGTGAACAGGGAGTTCCACAAACTCCCACCATAGGTATGAACACTAACACGGTAAATCCTTCTTTTACTACTACGTTGAGTCAGGCACAGACAACCTCTGTGTCTACTCCGTCTTTCAGTTTTAATACTGGTACATTAGGTATGCCAAGTTCAACAACGATGGAATCTATCCCTACACCTACTGTTGGACCTAGTAGTACAGCAAATTTAGCACCACCTCCTACTTTTCAACCGTTATATCAGATACCCAATACTTGGATTTCCACACCTGTTGTAGGACCAAGTGCTTCTGCAACCGTGCCTGTCATGAGTACCATGACTGCACCATCTACATCAGCTACCACTGGTTTCAATACCTTTGCAGGTCCCAACATGAATCAATGTAATATGCCTGCAGGTAATGTCCCTTTTTCCTTATTTTCAGGGGGAGGGGGTAATATTTTTAACCAACAATATGGCGGGGCTAACACCCAGCCACAGTGGACGAACCCACAGAGCACTAATCCACTTTCATATGGGTGGGAAAATTTCAATAATTCTTTCGTGCAACAACAGATGGCAGGGGGAAACCCCTACCAACAAGTAGCTGGGGGCAACCCCTATCAACAGATGGTAGGTGGAAACCCCTATCACCATATGGCCGGGGGCAGCCCTTATCAATAGACGGCTGGGGGCAACCCCTACTAGCAGTTCATGGGTCAAACTATGGGTGGTTCCCCTTTTTCGACCCCAGCTTATCATGTACCGTCTTACCGGCCTCGTATCATAATCCTACGATCTTTCCAAACTGACCAACGATCCAATGTATCATAATGCTACATGGCCATCAGTTCCTACCAAGTTACCTTCAGACATTCCAAAGTTCGAAGGCAAAGCAGGTGAAGACCCTGGTGACCATGTCACTACTTTCCACTTATGGTGTTCCTCGAATTCATTAAATGAAGATTCCATTAGATTGAGACTGTTCCAAAGGACTTTAACCAATGCTGCAGCCAAATGGTACATTGAGTTAACTGCAGCTACATTCTCTAATTTTGGGGATCTCGCGACTGTCTTTTTGAATCACTTCCAGCTTCTTGTTCGGTATGATGCCGGAACGGACCTTTTGTCTACATTTAGGCAAAATAAAGCCACTCATTTATGTGACCACATCCAGGAGTGGCGAAGACAAAAGAGGCTCATTAAGGCCAACATACCTCCAGAGTTCCTTCTTGAGTGGTATTTGAAATCACTCCTTCCTTATATTTCTAAGGAAGTAGCTACATCTGGAGTATCTAACGAGGAAGAAGCCATCCTACGAACCCAGCAGTTAGATCTCGTTTATGCACAATCCGGGTTATTGTATGAGATTATACCTGATGCATCGCGATCAAATACCGATCTGAGTAGACCTAAACCTGGACCACATGCTGACAGCATAGTGGGTTCAGTTAACTCTGCAGCTTTTGAAGCATTGAACAAACAGGTTCATGCCTTATCTGTCAAACAATCTACTGCAAATGTTTCTTCTGTCACAACCTCTCCTTCTACTTCTGAGCCTGTCAACCAGGTTCAGAACAATCAAAAGGGCCCTCGACATCCCAATAACAAAAAGAAGGGCAAGAAAGGAGAGGGGAACCAACAAAATCCCAAAAAAGAGAATTCCGAAGAGGGTAACAAAGAGGAAAAGAAGGTTAAGTTCCCTTGTAAACTTTGCAAGCAGAACCACCTTACTCACCAATGCCCTCTGCTTGAAGAAGCCCAGAAACTCTTAAGAGAAAAGAAGCCTGCCGTACTAAAAGATCCATTCCCTAAAGGGCAAAGCTCAACTTCTGGCACCTCCAACACTGGGGGCACTACACATGCTACGGTTGATCAAACTTTTATTAACATGGTTAATTCGGATGCACTCTTACAAACGAGAGCCAGGAACTATACCCTGGATGCACAGAAGAAGGATAAAGAGATTCCAGAATCCTCCACTCCACTCCACATACCTGTGGACCCAATGCCCAAGATCCCGAAAGGTGTCTTGAAATGGGCATCGCACAATCCCAACACTCGGGCCGCTTCCAACTACAACATGGTTGAAGATTTAGCCCAGACCCCTTGTGCCATGTCTACTTTATAAGTCTTTCAAAGTTGTCCTTTACAACGGAATGCACTTCTGGTAGCTATAGGAAGTATGGAATCCTCTAACATGTCTGCGCGATTTGATATGACAGATGTCAAATACCGGTTGCCCTACCACGTTTCCCTTCAGATTGAAGTCGTTCATGGTCCAATGACCATCAGACGAGCTGTTGTAGATGAGGGTGCGTTGACTTGCATAATGTCAATTTCCTGTTGGAAAGCTTTAGGTTCCCCCAAGTTAGCCCCTTCTAACACACTGCTTACTGCATTTGATGGCAGAACTTTACGTCCACATGGGGTTTTTCCATCATTTGATGTCACATTGGCCAGTAAGATAGTTGTTGTAGAAGTAGAAGTTCTAGATGCTCTGCTTGATTACAATATGTTATTGGGCAGAAGTTGGACATATGCCATGTGAGCCATTGCATCAACAGTTTTTCGAGTGGTTATGTTCCCACTTGAAGGTAAGATTGCTACAGTCGATCAACTTTCTTTCACTCAGAGAAACAACTAGACTTCTTCGGAGACCATAGTTCCATTGATTGATCAAACCATCTCAGTTGGTGAGAGTTTAGGAGCAGGACTGTACGGGTCATTAATTGGCACTTTTGACCTACCGGCTCCTACCTTATTCGTTGGTACTGAGGGATGTTCATCGTCTGAAACTTCCATGGTTAGTTTAACAACTGATTCTGGGTTTCTCCCAACTAATACAAACCCCTCCGTGACCACCCCTGTTGCAGAAGTTACCCACCTGGATTCTTATCAAACTGCAACAGAACATATGTTGACTCCATTGGTGTCTGTTGAGTCAAATATAGATTGTGCTACTACTTAGTCACCAGACCCAATCCACTCTCTTGACAGTCCAGATACCACTTTACCTTCTGAGGAGAAAATGTTAGAAGCCATGACTGACCTGGACCATCCTCGTGAACATATAGATCCCAGGCCCTTCTTGTTTCCTTTTCTTAACTTGATAGAGAGAGGTGCATTTTGTCCAACACCCAGTGAAAATACTAATTTCACTTCCTCACAAGTTGGTTTTGTTGAAGAGAATAGATTGAATACCTTGCTGGTGAACATTTTCACTGGGGTTAACGGAAACATTTTTATTGAAACGGGTTGTTATCTCGATGAGATCATTCTATATACCAATCTTTTCCGTGATTTCCATGACATCTTTTCCTGACCTCACGAGGAGGATCCAGGCATTGACCCTACCTGAAAAAGTATTAAGCTTAGGCTGAAGTACTTTTTCTTGTAACATAGCTGTATATTTTTGTAAAGCTAGTTTTTGTTATGCTCGTTAGTTAATCTTATGTCTGTTTTCGTTTCATGTACCAGATGTCAACCAAACATTTCTTAGGATTTGCTGATGGCGCCAGTCGCACACCTATCAGTTGGCTGCAACAGCTTGGGTCATTTATTCACCCGCTAGCCAACTTGTCTCTTCGGGGGGGGTTTGTTTGGGTCCTACCACGAATAATGTGGCTGAATACAGTGCAGTTATAGAACTTCGCCGAGATGCTCTCAGTCATGGCATTTCACATTTGGAGGTAAGACTTGACTCACAATTAATTATATTTCAGTTAACAGGTGTCTATCAGATTAGGGATCCTGGATTGCTACGTCAATTTCTACGAGTTAGACTATTGGAAAGACAATTTGATTCTATTATATATGAACACATTCCAAGAAGTTTAAACACATTAGCTGATTCATTAGCAAACTATGTGTTAGATTGGTATTTGCATCATACACTTTCATAAACAACATTGCACACATAAAATTCAAACACATACATATGTAAATAACCGATACTGTATATAGTCGATACTGTATCAAAAAATATATGAGTTTTGGGTCACAAGTCTATCAAGTCAAGTCATAAAAGTACAAAAACTGGGCATAGTAGCCTCAAAAATATATACATAGAATGTATCCCTCTCCTATGGAAAAGGAGGGACATCATCATCATCTACTGCATTGCGATAGCATATGACTAGTCTAGCTATGTTCCGCAGCACCCTGAGCCATGCCGGGGGCACCCCAACAACATCTTCCTGCATATCAATAGGTATCTGATCCATACGGCATGCAGGAATTTCGTGATTCAACCGACTCATTTTTCTCTCTAAGGTCCCAAACATAGCATCTGCTGCAGCAATATTAGCTGGCCTCACAAAGATGGTAGGATGTCCCTCAGGATGAACAAGCCCAAGATCTGCATATGACACTTGATTAGCACTTCAAAATTCATTCATAAAAATAAAATACTTGAAAAAGTTTGAAAAAATTAAATAAATTTTCAAAATTTAAATATACCAATATCTCCCGAGGCTCCATCTGGAGGAAGCACCAGTTTTGGATCATGACGGAAATCCAATCCAACATATGGAAACTGCTCGAAAGCGGGCACTTGCCTCTCCCACCACCCCCAGAAATCATCAATATGATAACAGTAGTGACTTTCTCCACCACCCTTGTGGAGGAATATGTCACCCCAACGGCCTAGTCTGGGCTCACGGGGGTTAACCGGAGGTAGAGGCATCCCCAAACTGATAGCAGGAATCCTCTCAAAGACGAAAGTACACAAAATACTACTGTACCCAAAATTATTCATTGTGCCGGATTTGCAACCTGTCAATTGAGATTTCATGTTCGCCAGTAAACTAGTACACCAATCATAGACATCACTGTGTAAGCATTGTACACCAATATGCATAGAGTGCCTGGAAGCTAAGTGTTGTGAGGCACTACCTGCCACTCGGTTGATCATGCTCACTATCACTTTCAAAGGGAGGCCTTCAATAGTTGAAATCAAGACTTGACTTCCCAATTTCTCAGCTTCGGCAATACAATATGTATTCACGTACTCTTGCACAGATCTTACACCCACACGAGAAGACCCTTTCAGATTGATTACATCTCCTCTCCGGGAGAGCCCAGTAATGAAATATATGTCATCAACTGTAAGCTCCAAAGTTTTCCCACGGATGACAAAATTATTGGTATCCACATCCCAGTACTGAATAAGTCTTCGAAACAGTTTGTTTAAGGCCCTCATGTTTACGGTTCGGTAAAACTTCAATAAACCACATCTTCAGAGAGCATGGAGAGTGGTCGGATCTTGCATGGCCAACCTATCCATGTCCTCATGTTCTCTCTCCCTCCATTGAAGAACCATCCTGCACAAAAAATGAAATTTTTTTTGAGTCTCGGCGCTTGTGTATAGGTTTTCAAGAGTAAACGCTACTGTGTATACTACATAGTCACGTATGGGCACTACTCTACTTAAGCACAGTAGCACCCATCGCATTTACACGCTACTGCTATGGTTACACAGTAGCGCCCGCGCAGCAAAGGATGTAAGCATCACGTTGCAAGCAATTTTTTGCTCAAAAAATGAAAACTAAACCATGAAAATGCAAGTAGGGTGAATTCTAACTTACTTGGTGGATGAAGAACGACGTTTGGATGCTTGGTTTGATTGCCACGGAGATTTGAAATTGCAAAAGGTTGCCCCAATCTTTTCCCTGCAAATAATTTGGAAATTGATTTTTTAAAATGAAATTATATATATGAATTGGAGTTTGATTTTCTCCCACCATTGTTTAATTTTCTATAGTTTCAAAATTTTCAAAAAATACCTAATTAATCAATTGAAACACACATATGGTACAATACTAATCCAAGCTCAATTTTCATTTAATTTTTGTAGGATTCATCTCCTAAATTTAAAAACTCTTGATGTTAGACCTTGTCAACTAGTTAAATAGTTCAAATTCATATATCATTCAAGATTTTTTTTTTCGGCATCGACTAATATTTTGTTGAAGACCTAGTTTTGGTATAGTATAAAGCTATGATCCTAGAAGCTGACCTTTAAGTCATTTTAAGCTCTTGTTTGGACTATTTAAACCTAAACAATATTGCCGAGCAAGCTTGTCCTCTTCGAGCTCGTTAAAGTAATCGAAGGCTCATCCACTCAGGTATAGAATTACCCATTTTCCAGGCCTAGGTGGATTAACTACGGAAAAGGTATACTCTAGGTATACTTCTGTATGCGCTGGAAGAGTTCTTCTTCCATTGTTTTATACTTTTTCAAGGGAGGAGACTAACTGCATGAAAAAAGACCTTTTGGAGCCTTTATTTAGGGTTTTCAGGCTCTCTAAACATGAAAATACCAAGCGAGCATTCACCTACTCGGGCTCGATGTGAAATCCACGAGAGGGTAAGTAGAGGACTGTTTAAGTTTTTCAACTCTATAAACAAGAAAACACCGCCGAGCACACACCAATCCGGGCTCGATATAAAATCCACGGATAAGTAAAAAGAGGATTGTTTAAGTTTTTCAGACTCTATAAACAGGAAAACACCAACGATCATTAATCTGCTTGGGCTCGATACTAAAATCCATGATCAGATATATGGAGTTATTGTTTAAGTTTTTCAAACTCCTTAAAATTGAAAACACCGGCGAGCAAGAATAGATCTCGGCTCGATATTAAAATCCAGAGATCAGTAATATAGAGTAATCTTCTATCTCTTCTTCGAACTCTATAAATAATGAAGAAGGTCCTGAGTCTTCCTCCCATGGGCTCGCTAAACTTTTTACATGGTTGGATCTATTGAGTTTTCATTCTTTCTTGGACTCATTAAAACAACAAGAAAGGTATTCTTTTATCTAAAAAGAATAAGGGATGGGAAAGACATATCGTATCTTCATTGTCAAAGGCAGTTCAGTCAGTTCTATCCTTGAACACAGCACCTACTTGAGTCGATCTTGTCGGTTGGGTTTAGTTTTTGATCTCAGGGTGAACCTTTCCTCCGAGTTGTTTACTCCCCCGGTTAGTTATTCTTCCAACCATATGGAGGGTCTGATAATGTCTCTTACATTTCAGACTTATTATTTACCCCATTATGTCAGAAATTGCCTGAGTCACCTTGTGTCGTGTTCAATGTTCAAGGATATACCCCGTGTCGGCCATTCTGCAGTTTATCTTGACCTCATGTGTTGGCCTTCCTAGTGTCAATCTTGTTACATATTATTCCATATTAGCTCTTACCAGTTGAGTGTCTCTCGATTTGGACGATGGAGGATGCCTTAAGGCCTCCCTTCCAATGGACTTCTTCCCATCGACATCAACTCATTTTACTCTGGGAATGAAGTTTAGAGTTTCGGTTAGTACCTTGGAGATTGCAGTCACCAGTGGCAATTTTCCTCGCTGTTGAATGATGAGAATACATCAATGTCTCTTCTTTGATAGGATTCCCAAGTGTTTGACTCCAAGTCCATATATTCACACTTAGTGGATCGTACTTGGTACCTTGGACCCCATCATCATTATCGATGGAAGTCCTCGCGTTTGTTAACGGTATACATCAATGACCGGTAATCAAACGATACCCCCCATGTTCGACTATCAGCTCATCTATTCACATGGTTAGGGTTTGTACCTAGAGTTATTTTGGATGAAGACCTTGGGATTTTGGATGACATTACCTGATAATGTTATCACCCAAGTTGCGCAAGACTGAGCTTCACTTATATTCAGCTCTCCATGAGACATAGATCCCGTTTGTTGTTATGGCTATGATCTCTCAGTTTGACATGGATCCACGCTTGTATTCCAAGTGGCCATGCTATATATACATCTCCTTGTTATGTATCGGAGATCATGTTGTATCACACTGCACATCTATATGATGTCAAAGATGTAATTGCTAGCTGACCTTGATCTTTGTTGCAGGTGTTCTTGTAACTTGTTTTCTGCGGTTCTTTGCTCCTCCTCTGGCTTTGGATTATAATGTATTTCGGCTATCGTTTCCCTTTGACCTCACACATTAGGGGGAATCTGTTATAGGTAAAACTTGCACCTCTCCATCCGTGATCACCTTGAGCTGTTGATCACACAAAAGGACAACTTGGATGGAGGAGCATGTTGACCCTAGATGATACTTGGACTTACTCCATTTCCTGACATTACTGGAAAAACCATAAAAATATCATTCTGAGATATGAGCGCTACTCTACTTCAATAGACTAGCGCCTATACGCTACTCCAGTGTATAATAGTAGTGCTCAAAGCCTTATGAGCGCTACTCCTTCTCAGCATAGTAACGCTCAACATTTAAAAATCGATGAGCGCTAGTTGGTAAGCACTAAAGTAGCGCCCTAAACGCTACTTCACTGAATAATAGTCGCATACATATCAAAAGATGATTAAAAAATAATTAAGTTCATGAGGAGGATTAGTTGCTAGTAGTTTCCCAACTTCCCCAACTTCCTCCATAACCATACATCGACCTGAACTACTTCTCTGATCCTATAAATACAAGGAAGACTAAAGAGAAAGGTTAGATGGATAGATGGATAAATGGAGAAACTTAGAAACATAGAGATCTAAAGAAGAAGCTTGCATTGGAGGAGTTGATGATGAAGATATCCAAGCCAGAGAAGAGCAAGAGCCCAGAATCAAGTTGCAGGAGCCTGTCATAAAGTCAGGTATACTTGTACATCAATTTACTTTTGACAATAAAGGTTGAAGTGTCTTTCTTGTTCCAACTTAAATGTGTTCTAAAATAATATCTTAGTTTGGATCTGTTTTGGTCAATATTGAATGTTTAAACATTGCTTTTGTTTCTTTCAAACTTTATATATTGTCCAAGATACACTGATAAAGGTGTTTGTCTTGTAGGTTTACTAAACAGAAGGTGGATTTGAGGACTGCGCGAGAGATCAAATAAGAGCTAGGATCAAACGCCGGTTAAAAGCTATGTTCTCAAGGTCTACAACTCATTTCTTTTCATAAATATCTCTGCAATACATTTAATACACTTAACTGTCACCCCACTCCAGTTGATAGCATTAGTTTCCTTGCTATAGGGTAGTTTTTCCTCCCAACAGTTTGATCCTTGTGATATTGGTTTGTGGCTTATCTTATCTCTGAGGAAGTTGCAGGGTTTTTCACCTTCTTGGTTTTCCCTGGTGAAACTATGTGTCTCTTGTGTGATTGCTATTGTGTCTATGATTCATATGATGTAGATATGTTGTACATGTTATTCTCTTAGTGATCCTGAATGATAATGGAATGAAATTATTGAAAAAATAACATAATAAAACATAAAAAAGTTTAATAATTTTGATATAATGTTATGAGAAAATTTAATTACCTGGGTACTCTCCTCTCCAAAATTCCTCCATGCATCCGACCTCTCATATGATTTTACAATTTTTTTCCATACTTTAAGACTTACATCAATTTGCCTTTGTTTAGCCTTTGCTAGGGAAGGATTTTTTTAATCTTCTTTGTTTGGTTGCACCGGAATCGCTTGCAATTTTGAGACATTTGTTTTTTGTCTTATTTATAGACCAACCCGTGCCAAATTTAGTATCCATGTCATGGATGATTGCTTTCTGCAGGTGCATTAGTATCTTTGAGAATGGAAAATGTATATGGTTTTTGAACCATTGAAGGCATGATTCCTTCAACCTGATCACAAAATATTTTCTAGTGTGGGAAACTTTAGGCATCATATTCATGTATTATCTAGTATGAGCACTTGCAGGTGTGAATGATTTGATGGGTAGAAACCTAGTCGATCTTGTGATCATAAGAGTGTGGTCTCACTTATGATAGGTACTAAAGCTACTTCATTGATGGAAAGTATAAATACCTCATTGAGATCCTCTTTGTTTCAAGATCAATTTAATATTCTCTACTAAACAGGGCCAACCACATGAAGGTGGAAGCTCTTATGGCCCCTCCCCCCCCTCACATCACTCTCAATTCCCCATACCCAATGCATGCAATTGAAAAAAGAAAATTATGTGCAAACATGCAGATTTCATCATAAAGAAACATTTACCATTCATTCATTAAAATATAACATTCATTAAACCACTCATTCATTTAGTGGGAAAAAAATAATCCATGACATTATATTATAAAAAATAAGTATACATAGTGTTTCTTCAGTCACTTATTTCTAGGTTTTTTTCTTTTGACAAAATTAGCAAGCAACTCATCTTCTGCAACTTGTTGTTCAGTTCTTGTGGCATCTACAACTTGTCGTACTGTCTGCTTAGTAGAGTACTCATGATGTGGATGTTGCTGCAAGTGGTCCAGATTTGCTACAATAATGTAAAAATGTTACATTGATATCTTTTGTTATTATAATGACAAGTATTTCATTAAAAAAAAAAATTACAGAGGTGTTTATTACATGATGTGGCCACATCATGTGAATCATGTTAATGTCTAGGCTCATCTTGTATAGTGTGACCCTCTACATGCTCTGCAGTTGAAACATGGAAAAGTACAATTAATATTCACCATTTGCAATGCAATATTTTAAATTGTAGCATATGAATACATTCATTACCAGGATTCGAAGCATGAACTTCAATGGGTTTTTCTCCATCCTCGACATTAAGTGGATCGTTGCTTTCCTACTTAAAAAAAGTCATTATTTTATGGAAAATAGTTATAACAAATATAGTGCACAAGTAATCAATATTGATTAAACTTCATTGATTTTATATACCTGTGTGCATGATTGATCACCGGAAGATTGTGTTTTCCTAGACAAGATTTTTCGGTGTTCAACAACAGCTCCAAATCCGTGCTGGAATCCAAGATCTAGGTCTTCCTCTGTGGGCACTTCCTTGAATCAATCAACATGCATATTTGCATAACGTCATGAATTTACCTTTCCCAATGCAATAAAATGAAAATAATTTGCAATTTATTATTTGGATGTAATATTGGTTTTTTGATAGTTACAATTCATGCCGCCAAATTCAAATAACCACCAGGCCCAAGCTTGTGCTGAACAATTTTTTCTTGTCTTTCCTTTGTGGCCTTTGATGTGTTTGACATCTAATGAAAATGTTGAAATACGTTATATGTTTCAAATTTGATCTAAAAATTAATAATAATAAGGCTTATAATTACATTATGGAAAGTATTGCATACCTTCTTGTTCCTGGTGGTAGCTTTCCTTCTTTTCTCAAAGCCATTTCCTTTCCATCTTCCACTAGGGATTTCCACTATCTTCTTGGAATCATTAGAGAGCACTCATACCTAGGGTTCCTTTCTATATGAACCCTATAATGGTCCCTTACAATATTCATATGTTGGCAAACCTTCTTTAGGACCTCCACTCGATTAAAGGTCTCGCTGCCGAACAAGCCAACCAAGCGATCAGTGAGCTAATATTTTAATTTTTTACTTTGTTTATCCCACCTTGTGTGGATGGTGGGCCCAAGGATCTCCAATGAAAAATCATTTAGATGTTTATAAAAACATAATTTACTACAAGACGATCATGTAATCATTAGTTGAAAAATAATTTTTTATGAGTATATTATAAACAATAACTTAAACAATGTATAAATACATGGGATCTTCTCTATCTTTAAGGGAATGAGATCTTTGTCCACCAAAAATGTGGTATGTAGTGTACCCATTCTAGTGACACGGGAAGATCCAGGAAATGCTACTTGAGAAATATCAATACTAGTCTCTGCATCGACCCCTTCTTCTGTACAATTTGGTGTGCACCGGCCACTAGCGGGTGCACTCACATTTGGCCTCAGGGGTGTCGCGAAATGTGTTTCCGACTGGTCATTCGATAACAATGGAACATGAGATGCAAGTGGAGTCATTTTCTCATGTGACGAATATCCACGAGCATCATTAGTACTAACACAGCCTTAACCACTAGTGTGTGGGCACAAAAAATCCTGTAAATGCAAACCATATTTTAGTTCACGATCATATACAAGTAAAAATTATAAAATACTAAATGAATTTATCTTCTAATTCAATATCTCACAACTTACTTTCAATGCCTGATATCTCTTTACCAAATAATCAACCTTTGCTCTAATCTCATTTGTCTACGATTGAATGAATAACAGATGAAGGATATACTCATGAATTTTTTAAGGTATTCTCTATCATCTTAATTGGGTCTAGTTAAGATCCAATGTCAGCATCGCATATGAGCTCATCCACTTCAATATCTATCGATTGCTCTGATGTTGGATCAAATGCCGAATCAATAGTCTGCAACAAAAATATATAAAATATTACTGACATGAAAGCAATAGATTGAGGAAAAAAACATATTGCTCATGTTAGATTTCTAAAATTACAATTAGGTATACCTGATGCCTCGAGGATGGCGCCGTCTGATCCACAACTGGGGACTTTCCTCGATCATCACCTTGCAACAAAATAGTAGAAAACATCACAATAATGAAACCAACATACACAAGAAAAAGACATAAAAAAACATATTGCTCATATTATATTTGTATAATTACAATGAAAAATACCTTCTTCCTCAAGGAACGTGTACTCATTTGATCAACGGTCGGGGACTTGCCCCGATCACTTCCCTGAAAAAAAAATGTAGAAAACATTATTGAAATGTAACTAGTATACTCACAAAAAAACATAATAAAAAAACATATTGCTCATATAATTATATTTGTGCAATTAAAATGAGGTATACCTGCCACCTCAAGGATGGTGTACTTCTCTGATCAGCTACCGGGGAGATGCCCCGATCACTAGGCTGTGACGAAAATATAGAATTCATTATCGAAATGAAACCAATATACTCATGAAAAGAAATAATAAAAAAACATATTGCACATATTATAGTAGTACAAGTACAATGATGTATACCTTGCCTCAAGGCTGGTATGGTCTGATCTATTGCTAGGGAGGTGCCCCGATCAACTCCCTGCAACAAAAGTATAGAGAAAATTATCTAAACGAAACCAAAATATTCATGAAAAAAACATAATAAGAAAACATATTGATCGTATTTAAATTGTACAATTACAATGAGGTATATCTGTTGCCTCGAGGCTGTCATTGTCTGATCAACGACTGGGTAGTTGCCTCGATCAACACTCTGCAACAAATATATAGATAACATTATCTAAATGAAATGAATATACTCATGAAAAAACATAACAACTTTTTTTTGTTCACATTATATTTGTACAATTACAAATATGTACACTTGTTGCCTCGAGGATGGTGTACTCCTTTGATCAGCTGCCGGGGAGATGCCCCGACCACTACCTTGTGAAAAAAATATTGAAAATTATAACAATAGACTAACGAAAAATACATAAGATATTAGATTCATTAATTAAAGGTTGGGTAAATTGTTAGATGTACCATTCTCATAGTAAACGTGTTTGTATCTATTCGATTCAAATTGTAATTAATAAGCAACTCTTTCCACACACAAAAAATGGTTTCCTTCACGCCCCTCAAATATGCAATTGGGTTGATTAATTGTAGACCTTGGTTGTGTACTATTTAAAAACCCTGCAATATTCCCTATAGCTTTTGGCCCTCCGTTAATGTACGTCGTTGCTATATTTTGATCCTTGTCTTTTAGCTGTAAATAATTTGCAGACAATCCATATATGTGCATACTTCATGTATATTGGATCAGTCGCATCCAATCTTTGTAGTTGTAACATGGTCCAACATACTCCATCAATTCAATACATCTTCCGTAACCGACCTTTATGCCATCCATGCAAAACAACCCCAAACCATGTAATGATGATGGTGCAATCCGATATATCCTCTCATTCACACAAAAATCTATGTTTATTTGAGGAAGGTCCTTGGGTACCTGTTGTTTCACTAGATGTTTGTACCTCAAGGGAACCTCAATGTCTCCTATGGTCTCATCATCATAAGAACATGACCCCCCTTCAACGAGAAATTTTTTCATGCGTTTATGGAATTTTCTTATGATCTTTTGACATCTAGTTGATATAAATCTTGTAGACCTACTGGATGTCTCACTTTCCTCTAGTCTTCCTAAACTCCCCTCACTCGAGGAAGACAGATCTCACAAATACTTGTTTGGTTCTACCTGCACCATGGGAAAACAATTTCTCCAATAAACAAAGCACTTAAATCACTTAGGCACATTGGCATACTCTTAGTCATATTTTTTACTTCACTAAACAAAACCCCAGAACCAAAATTAGCTTTCATGTGAGGTTAATTTGACCACTTTCAAAATTAGAACGCAATTTCATCAAAATACACCCCCATATGTGTAGGGTTAGTGAACTTATCCATACCCACTCATTCATGCATAAATATGGTCAAAAGTAACGTCCTAATTTTCCCAAAAATAGGAAATCAATAACACCAAAAGATCCACTAAAAAAACCCAAACTATATACTAGTGGGGCCAATGTGCCCAATCAGAAAAAATTATTGCTGAAAAAACCATATAGATCATCTCCGAAATCATGCTTTAGAGGAGCGCTCAAGTATGTTAGAGATAGAATATATTGGCTTCCATAACAACATGCCAACAAAACCTTGCTATACAACTTTTCTCATAAGGTGAAAATAAGATACAAAATTTGTTTCAAAACAAATCTAATAAAACACCTTAACTTAAATGAATTGAACTGCCATTCTCCTTGAAATAGCTGAAAGAATCATGTTACATCTTCATGTGTCATGAAATAACCATTTAACATAATTGATTTGCATTGTATTGGCTTTGAATCAAGCCACCTTTCTTATCATTAATGATCAAATTTTAAAGGCTACTCCTAATTTCTATTTGAAGGCTAAATATTCATCCAACACTCTCATGATGAATAATTGAAAAATCATTGAAAAAGTGTGGGCAAGGTGGGATCAATTTTTTCTTCAACACCATGAAAATCATGGAATCATAAGAATAACCACTCAATCTACTATATGGTTACCCTCATTATGCAACCATCATGATCAATACATGAATTATGAAAGATATCAGATATGGGTAGCACTATGGCACCATCACACACATATTATATCTTACTTTCAGATTCCTTCCAATTCCATAGCAAACAAATACCTATGTTAAATTAAGTTTTCTAGTGATGCACCTAAATGATATAACATATGTGTGTCACTCTATAAGTCTCAATACATAGAGTGTATATTAACCATAATCATCACAATCATGTCATGCACTTGTTGTTCTTCAACATATATTATGCATAGTCTAAATAGATATGACCCAACTACCAAAATAATATGCTTACTTGTATTACAAACACATATAAATATTCATATCATGAGAAACATGTATGATCAATAGAATCACGCTTTGTGTGCATATAACTTCAAACAATCAAGTGCTTGAGACCATCCATGTTGTACATATATGCAATTTCAAACAATATTGTGCATATAACCTTAAATCATATAATTGGAGGTGTAACCATCACTCCATACTAAGCAACCCTAACAACTTCAATGTCGACCACTACTATAGCTTGTTGGAACACTGTAAGAAGTATGACATATTATGGTGTCTCCTTTATTGTATGTCTACACAAAATTTCAAAAAACATCTTGAGCAATGTAGGACTTTACGGAAGAACACTAATGAACACGCATGGAATAATTTGGAGATGCATTTCACAAGGTATTTAATACATTGTGACCTCAACGCTATCACATTTTGACCTTGGATCTACCCTCAAACTTCACCTTTACCTTGCAGCCTTGTCATAGTCATATATTTGTTGAATTAATAGAGGTTTCCAGACGAATATGGACTTAGTTTTCGAACTACTTCCATCTTCTTGAGAGATGAAAATTCTACCCTAAACTAAGATTTTTTTACAAAATTGTGATGTTGAAGACCACTTGAACATTGTTGATTTAATTTTGTTGGAATAGGTTGAGGTAACTGTCCCCAACCTTCTCCCCTTCCTCACATATATTTCCATTTCAATGTTTAGGTGATAGCTGCATACCAAGGGGACATATATGTGAAGCCTTCCCCTAACTCAATTCCCCTACACCTAATGTAGGGACACACCACTCTATTATTGGAGTCTTAAGATCATAGTGGGACATATAGATTCCTTGAAACCCTTAATCCACCCCATTTTGTGATCTTGGACTTTCCATTTCTTAATTAACTAATATTATAATAATAATGGATTCTTATAAGACTTTCCAATCATTCAAATAGGCCTTTGAGCATCCAACTCTAGTTCAAACAAACACGAATATATAATTGTGGCAATGTGGTAAAAGGGAATTGATGAATGACCTTATGTCTTCGATATTAAGTGATATCCAAGATATCCATATTTGTTAGCCCTCGTCTCATAAATTACCTCATGTATGAAAGTATTATTTGAAAAATGTTTTTTTGAAGAAGGGGGGATTCATCCCAAATTGCATTATTTTCCTTGAGGATGTCCAAATTGTTTGTTAAACCAAAACCCATTTGCAATGATAGGTTCAAATAGTCAAGTTGCAACTATTTGGATGTGCACTACCAAGATTCACATATCCTCTAGAACACATTGTTATCACTAGAGTTTGCACCTATACTATTGAGATTCAAAGCCTAGAGAAATCTGAAAACTATTGGGAGGATGGATAGATACGTGAGTTTATAAACAAATGAATAAAGATGAGATTAGGCTGGGATACCAAGTTACTAAACAGTGGAAGTATAAACATAATGAGCAAAGATATAAAAATGACGAGAAATGAACTTATGTAAGGAATGAGCAGGTTCTATCCAGATCATTGACAAAACTACAATTCATTCATAAGAAACCAAGAATAGAAACGCATCTATCCAAGAGAAAGAATCATGAATAAAACATAATATTTATCATTCATATTTTAAAATAGAACTGGCTCAGTTCGCTCATAATCACTTCAAAGCATTCTTATAAACAAAGGAAATGTAATACATGCTTGTATAATAAAACTGCAGTCTAATCTCCACCATCTAACCTCTCATACTGTTTATTAGAACCTCTTATATACAAAATTTACAAAAATAAAAATAGTTCACGATCCACTTTTCATGGGCCTGAATAACCCAAAAATAGCTCATTTTTTATTACATTCAACTATATCGAATAACTTCAAAGATAATCCCTTTCGCTAATCCTAACAGCTGTATAAACAAAGTATAATCTTATCTAACTAACAACTATTCAATTCTAATTGCTTATCAAAAATTACATGGCATCTTGAGCTTTACACATTTATGATCAATTAAAACTTCTTAGCTACTTCAGCTAAGATAGTTAAACTATCCAACACCTGGGATCTCTTCTGCAACCTGGATTGTTCCATCTCCATAGCTTGCAATTGATTATGAAAATATTTATTTTGGTTCACCATTTCCTCGTACTACTTCTGTATTTCCCTTTTTCTCTTTAAAACTTATTTGGAGGGTATAATAAGTTCATGATAATTAGCATCCTTTTGTTCCAAGTCTTCTCGCAGTCTCTTATTGGTAAGCATCAATTTTTCATTTGTATATTGGAGATATCTATTCTATTCTTTAAAGGATTGCAAAGACTTTTTGATTTCATTTATTTTTGACATTGCCTACATTCTTTCCTTAATTTCTTAAAACTTTGAACTCGAGCCAATTTCATATTCAGATACCTTTTGTTTATCCCTACAGAACTGTTCTGGTATATGCCATGAGTCTCCCTGAATTTCTATTGAGGTCTCAACATGCACCTCCTCATCACTAGAGGAATCCTCTATGATGGTCACATCATCCTTTTTGAATTTTGGATCAAGCATAGCTCTCATATTCATCCTCAATTTGTTCTTTACCTGGGTCCTTGGTCTTGAATTGCTTTCCATGTTGTTTGTAAGGAGGGTTCCATCATGCTTTGTGTTGGATGAAACTTCCTAAACCTTTGCACTTTCTTTAGCAACCCTAGGAGTATTGGGAGCTTCCATCTCTTCTTTCTTAGGCTCAACAAACAATTTCTTTGGCACCTCTACAGTAGAAATTTCTAAGATATATTCACTTGCAACTTCACATTCTCCTTTTGCTTTTGCATTCTCGAGTTCTGTTACTTCCTTTATATGTTCTTTTGAATCCCTACATTTCCTCTTTGTTCCTTTATCATTATGATGCTTTTGTTTTTCATATTCAAACCCTGACCATAAAAGAAAGTGGTTCCATGTTTTTCCTTTCTTGTTCAACTCAGTAATTATCAACAATTTAACCAAGCCGTGATGAAACAAGGAATGACTGGTGTGATCATGGTGACTTCGAACCCTAGTGACCATATTTTGTAAGCTCTTATATAAATAAAAGGGAAAATCTAGCTTTGAATCACCATTTAAATGCATTAAAAACCTCAACTGGTATTTGAGAATAGTGGCATACCAACCTTCACAAGTTATGTAACTTTGAATTATGCTTAGAGGAGCTCTCCATGTTGGCTTGAGCTTACTCTAATGAACACCATTTTTCCAATTCAGCTTCTCGAACCCTGGAAATAGAAATTTGTTGTAGTTGGCTTCAAATGGTTGTTGTTTAAACCATTTTTCACCTTGACAGGGTATGCCAAGCGCCTCTAAAATGGTAATTTCATCTACCCTAACATATAGGGTTTTGAGGTTCACCATCGAATCCTTGTAATTCTTTAAAAAATCATTTGTTACCTGTACATTATAACCCTTTATTCTTTCACACAGGGAAAACCAACCTGTGGTTTTCATTATTGCTGCACACTTCGGAAATTCGTCGACCCATTGAAGATTTTCTGGTTCAAATCTACAAAGATTCCCACTGGACCTTTTAACAACTACATGATAACTTGAAACCTCTACTAGTTCATGTCCCTGTTACAACATTTCAAATAACATACACTGCACAAGAAATGGTCAATAGAATTAACTAAATGTCCATGTACATATGATCTTAGCAGATTCGGGAATATCTATGTACATCATGATATTATTACATTACATTGGTTTGTAATATGCATTCAAACCCTTGTTCATTTTATTATTAATAAAGGACTGTCCTTCATCCATGTGTTCTTTGCTTTCAACAAGTGGACACAATCTGGCAGTGTCACTTCATCCTCATTATTCCATGCGCTACCAGTATGTGCTAAATCATAATCAAAATGATGTACGATGGTCATAGAACACCAAACGTTTTGTTTATTGATCAAATAACATCATTCACACATTAGGCCATGCATAAATTTTAATAAAGAAGTTCAAAGGATTAATGCAACCAAGCCTTCTTTGTTTTAAAATAGAACAATGATAAAATTAATCCTTTAAAAAAAACCTAAATATCAAAATAAAATCTAAAGGAACCAAGACTCTAAGCTAAGCTAGGGTGAAATTTAAACAATCCAAATTGAAATTCAAATATAAACTAAGGTAAGCCTAGGAAAATTAACTATTTAGAAAATATTTCTAAATTAAATCTAGGATACAACCCTAGAGATAACATCTGGCTCTGATTGGGGATAAAGCTCTCCTTATGAGGCTTTAAGAACATCTTGACCATGTGACTTCAGAAAACCTACTAGAATCATATCTCTGTTTTATTGGGCTGGAGTCTTATATACAAAAACTATAATGATATATACAATGATTATGTACAATGAACACCTTAGTTTAGTATGTATAGAAATGTTTCAAAAACCGTCCATTTACTGGACCTGCAACCTCATCTCCACTTAGATTTTGTAAGACAAAAGTATTATTTCCCAAAATATTAACTATTGTAAAAGGTCCAAGCCACAAATTATCAAATTTTCCATGCCTACCTTCTTCATCATTTCGTGCATCCCATCTAAGAACTGCATCACCAACTGAGAAAGTATCTTCCTTGATATTTTTGTCAAAACTCTCTTTTACCCTCTTTCTATGAACTTCAACTTTCTCCACCATTGCTTCTCTTTCTTGCTGCAACTTGACTATCTGAAACACCCTTCTTTTCATTTCATCAAGTTCTTTTTCTTCTTCTTGCAAAAATTTGATTACTGGAAAACTTAATTGGACGGGAAATATTGCATCAACTCCATAAACAAGCTGAAAAGGTGATGTTCTAATTGACCTTTTTTCAGTTACCCCGTCTGCCCAAAGATCATATCTTAATTTTGTGTCCCAAGACCTTTTATTCTGCAACAACATCTTTTTAATACTGTTCACAATATTTTTATTAGTGGATTCTGCTAATCCATTCCCTTGAGGGTAATATGGTTTAGTTGTTTCAACATGATGTTATTTTATTCACAAAAACTCACCATATTCTTGGACTTAAAAGATGGAGAATTATCAGTAATTAACTTCCTTGGACAAAAAAAGCTGCTCAAAATATTATCTTGAAGAAAATTGATAATGACCTTGTCTGTTGCTCTTCTTGTGGGAACAACTTCCACCCACTTGGTAAATAAATCAACAGCAGTCAAAATCCACCTATGCTGACCACTAGAAGCAGGATGAATTTCTCCTATAAAATCTAAACCCCATTGTTGGAATGGAGCATTCACTGCAACTGGTTTTAAGGGTAAAGACTGCAACTTGTGCTTTCCTGCAAATTTCTGACATTCAATGCAAGATTTGACATACAGATACACATCTGTGAAAAGAGTGGGCCAATAGTAACCTGCCCTTAAAATTTTGAATGCAATTGCTTTCCAATACTTATGTCCCCCACATGTGCCTCCATGTAACTCTGCAATAACAACATCAACCTTTGATCTATCCAAACATTTAAGCAATATGCCTCCAGGATCTTTCCAATATAAAACTTGTTCAATTAAAACATAATTCAAAGCTTTAAGTTTTAATGACCTATATTCATTCTTATTCAAATTAGGAGGACATTGTAAATGCAGCAGAAATAGACAATTTTCTCATACCAAGAAGAATCAAGATACCTGTTATAAACTTGCTCTTTGTCACATTCTGTTGATACATCTTGTGTTGATTGTTCATTCACCATATGAATATCTAGAAACTGACAATTTGACTCTACCAACAACTTTGCTAATCCCTGCCCCTTTACCAATTTGGTGGGGTTAATCTCAACATCATACTCCATGACCTTAGCTATCCATCTTCCTCTTTTCCCCTCACTATCAAGTTGGACCAAAATTTATTTAACTACTATGATAAAACCTTAGAGTGTAAAACATAAATCCTGAAGAATTTCAGACCTTTAACCAGAGCGTAAGCTTGTTTCTCCATAGTACTATACTTTAACTTTGTCAAGGTTTTGCTAAAGAATGAAATGGGTTGTTCCAAACCATCTGAATTCTTTTGTAATAAAACATTAGCTATAATATCTTCAGATGCAAATTAGAAAATGGAAAACTCTTTGGAAAAGTCGGGACTTATAAGAACTGGTGCTTCTACAAGTGCTTGCTTTATCTTTTCAAATGAAACCCTAGCCTCTGCTAACCATTTGACTTCCCTGTCTTTTTTCAGCATCTCAGTAATAGGTTTAATGATCTCTGCGAAATTAGGAATGAACCATCTTAAGAAATTAATTTTACCAATGAAAGATTGAATTGCTTTTTTATTTCTAGGAATGCTGATCTTTAAGATGGCTTTTACACGTTCTGGGTCTATCTTAATTCCTTCAGCATAGACTATATGACCTAAGTGCTTACCCTCTGTCATGGAAAAATGAGACTTGTTTTGGATTTAATGATAATCCAAATTTCCTACACTTTAGAAAATTCTGTTTCAAATGCTTTAGATGTTCATCATCAGATTTAGAGAATACTGGGATGTCATCTAGATAAATTACTACAAACTTTTCTTTCTCACCAACAAAGGCTATATCCATAGCCCTATGGAAAGTAGCACCTTCATTCATGAGCCCAAAAGGCATCTTATCATACATAAATGTACCCCAAGGAGTTGTAAATGTTGTATTTTCCCTATCCTCTAGATGTACTGCAATCTAGTTGTAACCAGAGAAACCATCAATCATTGATATCCTCTGGGATCCCACCACTCTTTGCAAGATTTGATCAATTTTGGGCAATGGGTAGTTATCTTTGAGGGAACATCTATTCAGGTTATAGAAATCCACATAAAGCCTTATCTCTCCATTCTTTTTACGTAGTGGTACTAGATTTGCTACCCAAGAAGAATACCTAAGAGGTATAATTATTTTGGCATCTAGTAATTTTTTGACCTCTTTTTCAATAACGTGAAGCAAAGCTGGATTAAGTCTTCTAAGCTTTTGTCTGAAAGGCTTAGTATTTGGTTTCAGAGGAACTTTATGTTGGATAATACTGGAGTTATAAGTCCTTAGATATTCGTATGACCAAGCAAAAATATCAATAAATTCTTTCAGTAAAGTAATATACCCGTTTCTTTCCTTTTCTGAGAGTGTCTTGGATATCTTAATCATTTTTTGCTCTTTTTCAGATCCAATATTATAACTCAAGACATTTTCTTCAGTAGACTGTATTGTTGGTTTTAACAAGGTATCATCCTTTGAGAACAATCTTTCAAGAGGCACAAGTCCCTTAGGAATAAAATTCCCTTTTAATTCCACTACCTCATGATTTCCAATTGAATTATTTATGCAAGGACTCTTTTCATCACAGTCAATATCTTGATCCTAATCAATCAATGAATCAGAAAAATCCTCTATCAACTCCAGAAATTATTTAAGCTCCTGATCATCCTGAAAAACTTTCCAATGTTTGACATTATCGGGAACTGAGGGTCTGTATCTTACTTCAATTGGATACTTAAGATGAGTTAACTTTGGAACTCTGAAATAGGTTGTTGCCAATGCCAACAAATCTGTTGTTTGATTATGATCCCTTGGGATATAAGTTATGTTGAAAGCAATGAAAAAAATATCAATTAAATCCCATACTTCATTCCATTATACTTTCAACAAAGATTGTTTCACCTGATACTCATTCCTTACTTACTGTACTATTAATTCAAAGTCGCCATATATAGCAAGCTGTTGAATGCCTAAGTCTTTTGCAACCCTTAACCCAAGAATCAATGCTTCATATTCAACGATATTATTGGTGGTTTGGAATTCCAACTTATACATTAAGGAAATGATGTCACCTCCATAGGAAATAAGTACAACCCCAAATCCTTCTCCCTCTTTACATGATGAACCATCAAAGAACACCTGCCATAACCATCTTGCTCCTCTCTCTTGGGCTGAACTGGAATGTCTCTCTAAACTTGCAAAACACCTGTGGAATCATCATTTAAATGTAACATACAAGAATCAAAGTTCCCTTGTACAGAGTAGATTGGAAGGTTTGTAGGATTTCTATAATCACTCACCAAATATGCAAGCTGTACTTCTCTATAAAGTCTTTTGTATTCTCCTGCAAATATGGGTATTGAAGCATACGACAAATCCATCTGCAGGGTTACTCCTATATTTTTTTCCCATGACCATGACAACATCATACCAAACTTAGGAGAAACATCAGCTACAACAAAATCCATAAGCACACTCTACATTAGCAGCTGTGCAAGATTCACCACAAGGTCTTTAAAGACACCAAGACATTTTACTACTCTAAAGTCAAAGACATATAGGTCCTGATAGGGTTTAGTAACAGAAAGCCCTAAAGCTTCCATGACTTCCTTCGGCATAAGGTTATGTAAGGCACCAGAGTCTAAGAGATAGTTATGTAGCATCTGATCATGGACAGTGAGTGTGATATAAAATGGAGGAGGAAAGTGGGATTTGTTATTTGGTTGATCAGATGTCTTAGAAACAGAAATGATAGTCTTATTTTCATCCTACAAATTAATAACATCTAACGGTATAGGAATAATTGAAGAGTTCAATATTTTAAGAGTGGGCTCTCTATATGACTTATTCTTCACCAACTCAGTTAATGGAATGGGAATTTTGATTTTACTAATCTCATGTTCCAAAGTAAAATTAGCAATTTTACCAACTTCCTCAATTTCTGTAATCTTATTCCCATCTCTTTGTTGTTCCTGCTTTTTCTGACAAGACACCCCTTCTTTAGTAGGAACACCCTTCACCTTCCTATTTCCTGTTGCTGCCTGTTTCATCCCTGACCTAAGACCATATGACTTCTATTGTATCTCCTGATAAACCTCTGCCATATATGATCCTTGTTCAAAACAATCTGTTTCATGATAATCTGCCATCTTTGCATAATGATATTATGCCTTAGTAAAAATTTTAGAAGAAGAAACATCATCTAATTGATCTATAGCAGGTTCTAAGTCTTCAACCTCCATCTGATCTACTTCATATGACTCATCATCTCGTAACATATTATTTTGGAAAGGGGGATAAATCCTCTGTTCCTCATTATCTCTTCTTTCTCTTTGAATATCATTGTTCCTTCTTTCTCTAGGAATAAATCTAGGAGCAAAATTGTGTCTGAATTGATTTGGATTTGGATCTCCTTCTGGAATAGGTCTATTTTGATTCTTTTCCATTTCTAACCTATTAATTTTTGCAGATAGGTTCTTGATCAACTTATTCATCTCATCGAATTTATTGTCTGATGGCTTTCTTGTAGAAGTTGATGGTATCATCTCTTTTTTACCCTTTTTATCAAGCATTTGAGATTCTGTTTCTTTAAGTTTGCTTGATGCCAACATATTTGATTCAATTTCCAACGCAACTTCCTACATGTTTAACAAATTTACAGACCTTCTTTCTCTTAATAGAAAAGAGAAATCATGATCAAAAGAATTAGCATAAGTTAACTTGGCCGATGTCTCGGAGGGTTTTATCTCAGCTGGGATATTTCCATACATTTTATTAAACCACTTTGAAAAAAATGCTACAACATCATCTTTCTTTCTTTTTAAGGATCGAAACTCTATGATGTAGTAAAGATAGTCCTTTGTGTCCCCCCACTGTCTCATAAACACTTCCTCTAACTCTTCTATCACATTTATTGAATTGACTGGTAATTCTATGAACCATTTCCATACCTCCCCATCCAGGCTTTGAACAAACATCCTCATCCAAACATTCTTAGCCTCAATATTCTGATTATCTGCATAACTAAAAAAGGCATTCCAATGTTCTTCTGCAATAGTTTCACCCTGACCACTGAACCTAGAAAGATACTTCTGATAATCTCCTGCAAGAAGGGCATTAAGGGGTTGAGGGAGGACTAATGGAGCGTATCTTGTAGCCATTATATGATCCATCATGTCGAGAGGTTGACCAACCATCTTGGAACTAGTTTGGCTCGGTGGAGAAGGAGGTCTATTGACTTTACTCGGGCTTGACTGAAAAGTAATATTATAAGTTTTAAGTTGATCAAAGGGGATCTTACTTGTGAGTGGAGTATAAGCTAAAGGATGAGATTTTGACAAAAATTTTCCCAAGTCAAGAAGCTCAGTTTTGACCTTTTTAGAAGATAAGGGATTAGTGTAAACCTAAAAGGTATCAACCTAAGTAGTGGGGATAAGCCAAGATAAATCTTGTTCTTTTTCTTTTGGTTTAGGCTCTGAATATGCAAAAGGAGATATTGGCTATGATTGATCAGGAATAACAATAGAAGGAGGAAATTGAAATCTTCCTGATGAAGTAGAGGTCAACTTTTGCCTAGCTTCTCTCAAAATTTTCTCTAGATCTGGGACTCCCGGATGCAAGGGAGATGTAGGATTTCCCCTTGTTCCTGTTTTCTTAGAAGCCACTGTGAAAAATGGCTGATGAAATGTAGTCTGTAAAATATACTGATCTTAGTCACCTTCCAAAACCAGTTCTATTGATGTCAAACCCAGGGGAGATATGCTTCAGTTTCGTCCCTGAAAACGGTGCCAGAAGATGTTATCACTAGAGTTTGCACCTAGACTACTGAGGTTCAAAGTCTAGAGAAATCTTAAAACTATTGGGAGGATGGCTAGATATGTGAGTTTATAAACAAATGAATAAAGTTGATATTAGGCTGGCATACCAAGTTACTAAACAGTGGAAGTATAAACACAATAAACAAAGATATAAAAATTACGAGAAATGAAGTTATGTAAGGAACGAGCAGGTTCTATCCAGATCATTGACAAAACTACAATTCATTCATAAGAAACCAAGAACAGAAAAGCATCTATCCAAGAGAAAGAATCGTGAATAAAACATAATATGTATCATTCATATTTTAAAATAGAACTGGCTCAATTCGCACATAATCACTTCAAATCATTCTTATAAACAAAGGAAATGTAATACATGCCTGTATAATAAAAATGCAGTCTGATCTCCACCATCTAACCTCTCATACTATTTATTAGAACCTCTTATATACAAAATTTACAAAACTAAAAATAGTTCATGATCCACTTTTCATGGTCTTGAATAAACCAAAACTTTAGCTAATTTGATTACATTCAACTATATCAAATAACTTCAAAGATAAGCCCTTTCGCTAATCCTAACAGTTGTACAAACAAAGTATAATCTTATCTAACTAACAATTGTTCAATTCTAATCGCTTATAAAAAATGACCTGGCATCTTGAGATTTACTCATTTATGATCAATTAAAACTTTTTAGCTGCTTCGGCCAAGATAGTTAAACTGTCCAACTATTGGTGTTATCACTCCAGGAAACTCTCCTAGGTTGTATCTCGGAGATGCCTAGTAACTTAACTAATCTCAATGTTTCATTCAATGGATCAAGTTAGATGACTAATCAGACTTCACTCACTCAAGACATGCATAAACTCAACCAAATAAACAAGGCTTCTAACTATCAATGTTCAAAGGGTTTGTAATAAAGGTGGACAAATGAAGAATTCTCACTATACTGGCAAATTCATACATAAAGCACTTACATATGAATGGCTAATCATAACAAGGAAATGATACTCGTAATTCAACTCATCAACACAGAGATAGGATGACAGCTATCTAGTATTAGACAAAAAGAATAAACATGAATAAAATATCCAGGTACAAGTATAGAACAGAAAGAAGATGTATTCTGAACATATAATGGAAAAAGAGCTTGTATTCTTTGACAAGAACATGAGAAGCTTGAGTACAAAAAGTATCTAAGAGTCCCTAAAGTTGAACCCCCACTTCTTCTGAAGTCTTAGGCTTTATAGCCTTTACAAAACAGTTCCAGATCCTAAGAAACTGGATCTAATTTGCTTGAAATAGAAAGTCAAAAACAGTTTCATAAAAATAGGAAGAGATCCTATTTAGTAGGTCAACACCTAATCTCAATGGTATTCATGTCCTCATGATCTTCGACAGCTGCAGTAAATCGTCATTAAGCTTATAGCTATTTTGTATTTGTCACCTTTGTAAAAAAGACAGTTTTTTGCCAAAATTAGGTAGCAAACTCAATCTTCTCCTCCTTGCTGGCACCTTTAAATATGGAATAGAACCCTAATAATCATGCTTTTAATTATTACCTATCATTAGAAACCATCCTTGAGGTGTTTGGATCAGCAAAAGTCAGATCTGTGCAAAAATATGCTTCTCTATCCTGTTCTGTACTTTCGGTGGCTAGGAAAGCCAAAATCTGAGCCTGTAAGCCACCAAAAGCTCTGCTCTCGGTCGTTAATGAACAGTTGAAATGTCCGCCTAAGCCACCGAAAAGGAAGTTTTCTTTCTCAATAGAAGATAGAGTTCTAACAGATCTTATCTTGCTCTTTGTTAGGAAGACCCCTCGTTTGTAGCATTGCCAATGCAAAAAAAATATGTTGACATCTAATGCAAACAGAAGTAGAGTGTTATTCGAATAAGAATTTCTGAAGATTTGCTTGATCTTTAACAACTGGCTTGAGTTCTTTGACATCTGGACTTATGATGATGTGCTCCTATACTATAGTACTACTCAGGATTCGTACCATGTCTATGCTCTTAGTTTATATATCACTGTGTGTAAACTTTTGGATCATTCATTTGGGCTTAATGCATACACCCAAATGAGTGGCATATACAGGTATTAGAATCATTTGATTCCAGATATGGATCTGCTTATCCAAGTCTATCATATTCACATGCTTATTTCTTCAAGCAAAAACAGAGTTTAAGCTGGATGAAGAATCCAACTGCTGTTGGAGGCTTTGATTAGTGATGATTATACCTTAGCCATGACTAATGTTCTGGTAGTTGTTCTTCATGTCTTGAATAGCTTGGGAAACACCTGCTACTATACCAACAAGATTTACCACAAGCAAAGTAGTCGGGGGATGAGGAGACTGGTTCACTTGAAAACATACAGCTCAACAAAGTCACCATCCTCATCTGAAGCCTTTGATGTGACAGTAAAGTTTGTGTCAATCCATGCTAGAACTTTTAGTAACCCTTGAAAAACAGCAAACAGATGTGCCGATACACCTCCAATCACCCAAAATTGCTCATTCCTCTACCATTCATCAATACCAACACTGCTCCAGCGTAGCTCTAGAATAGTAGTTGTAAAAATGGAAATAAAATATGATATAAAGAACACACTTGCGAAGTTGCGAATCTCGGGAATGATAAACTTGCCTGTAAGAAGACAAGCAACTGGCAGGGTACAATATGCAACCAATGGCAGGGATGTGAGAGGATAAATATCTAACCACAAGATTTATGCTTGACTAATAAATACACGTCCAGGTCTCAATGCTCTGAAAACGGTTTGAACTCTTCTGCATACACAACCCTCAATATTTGTTGTGTCTTTATCACGTTTTTCTAGGACAGATCTAGCAGCTATCTGTGTTTTGTATTTGCCAAATGTTTGCAGAGAACTCCTTTGTCAATTTGTACATGGTGCAACGCTTCCATTTACATGTCGTGGCCTTCCTTCCATGTGGCCCAATGCCTTCAACCTGTCAAACATTCCAAAAGCGCAGCAATTTTCACCACAGGACACTTGTGTTAGGTTTTAGTGTTGACTTGTGGCTTGACATATGTGATATGACCTGTTGACTTAGCATAAGAATAGCCTTGTGGTTTGGCTCAACGCTGGGTTTTATATGTCAACTCATAGCTTGGAATTTAGCTTTATGCATTTATTCTTGCCAACGCATAACTATATCCTATATATAGTAATGTTTAATAACTTCAATATGACATATGTGTCAATACTAGTATGCATGATTGATAGGATATGTAAAGAAAAAGGATTAGCGCTCAACAAAGGATTTTACATATTCGTTGGCATATGTTGTTGGTTTGTGCATTGACTCATGGATATGGATTGGAGTTACCATATAATTGATACATGGTATTAGCATAGGATTAAAATAAGACACGTGCACACACCCTTTTTTATTTGACAAGAGTTTATGATTATAAATCTAAAATGGTAAAAACTAGGGTTTATAAGCAATACTAACCAGGTATTGGAATGCAAGTCAATGACAGAGTCACAAGAGTTTGAAGAAAATATTATCAATGGGAACTTAATGGGGAATTTGAAGATATGGATTAGCGAAAATGACTAAGGAAAATAAAAAAAATTAGGCATGAACGAATGAAGCTCCTCAAAATTTACAAAACTATTTGAGGAGCTAACACCTAGGATCTCTTTTGCAACCTGGACTATTCCATCTCTGTAGCTTGCATTTGACTATGAAAATATTTATTCTGGTTCACCATTTCCTCATACTGCTTCTGTATTGCCCTTTTTCTCTTTAAAACTTCTTTGGAGGTTATAATAAGTTCATCATAGTTAGCATTCTTTTGTTCTAAGTCTTCTCGCAGTCTCTTATTGGCAAGCATCACTTTTTCATTTGTATCTTGGAGATATCTATTCTATTCTTTAAAGGATTGCAAAGACTTTTTGATTTCATTTATTTCTGACATTGACTGCATTCTTTCCTCAATTTCTGAAAACTTTGAACTCGAGCCAATTTCATATTCAACTACCTTTTGTTTATCCTTGTAGAACTGTTCTAGTATATGCCCTGAGTCTCCCGGAATTTCTATTAAGGTCTCAACATGCGCCTCGTCATCACTAGAGGAATCCTCTATGATGGTCACATATTCATCCTCAATTTGTTCTTTACCCGGGTCCTTGGTCTTGAATTGCTTTCCATGTTGTTTGTAAGAAGGGTTCCATCATGCTCTATGTTGGATGAAACTTCCTGAACCTTTGAACTTTCTTCAACAACCCTAGGAGTATTGGGAGCTTCCATCTCTTCTTTCTTAAACTCAACAAACAATTTCTTTGGCACCTCTACAGTAGAAATTTATGAGATATATTCACTCGCAGCTTCACATTCTCCCTTTGCCTGTGCCTTCTCAAGTTCTGTTACTTCCTTTATCTGTTCTTTTGAATCCCTACATTTATTCTTTATTTCTTTAGCATTATGATGCTTCTGTTTTTCATATTCGAACCCTAACCAAAAAAGAAAGTGGTTCCACATTTTTCCTTTCTTGTTCAATTCAGTAATTATCAACAATTTAACCAAGCTGTGATGAAACAAGGAACGACTGGTGTGATCATGGTGATTTCGAACCCTAGTGACCATATTTTGTAAGCTTTATATAAATAAAAGGGCAAATCTAGCTTTGAATCACCATTTAAATGCATTAAAAACCACAAATGGTATTTGAGAATCGTGGCATACTGACCTTCAGAAGTTATGTAACTTTGAATTATGCTTAGAGGAGCTCTCCATGCTAGCTTGAGGTTAATCCAATGAACACCATTTTTCCAATTCAGCTTCTCGAACCTTGGCAATAGAAATTTGTTGTAGTCAGCTTCAAATGGTTGTTGTTAAAACCATTTTCACTTTGACAGGGTATGCCAAGCACCTCTGAAATGGTAATTTCATCTATCCTAACAACTAGGGTTTCAAAGTTCACCATCGAATCCTTGTAATTCTTTACAAAATCATTTGTTACCTATACATTATAACCTTTATTCTTTCACACAGGGAAAACCAACCCGTGGTTTTCATTATTGCTACACATTTGGGAAATTCGTCGGCCCATTGAAGATTTTCTGGTTCAAAGCTACAAAGTTTCCCACTGGACCTTTTAACATCTGCCATGGTAACTTGAAACCTCTGCTAGTTCACAACCTTGTTACAACATTTCAAATAACATACACTGCGCAAGAAAGGGTCAATAGAATTAACTAAATGTCCCTGTACATATGATCTTAGCAGATTCGGGAATATCTCTGTACATCATGACATTATTACATTAATTTGGTTTGTAATATGCATTCGAACCCCAGTTCATTTTATTATTAATTAAGGACTGTCTTTCATCCATGTGTTCTTTGCTTTCAACAAGTGCACACAATTTGGCAGCGCCACTTCTTCCTCATTATTCCATGCGTTGCTAGTATGTGCTAAATCATAATCAAAATGAAGTACGATGGTCATAGAACACCAAAATTTTTGTTTATTGATCAAATAACATCATTCACACATTAGGCCATGCATAAATTTTAATAAAGAAGTTCAAAGGATTAATGCAACCAAGCCTTCATTGTTTTAAAATAGAACAATGATCAAAGTAATCCTTTAAAAAAACCTAAATATCAAAATAAAATCTAAAGGAATCAAGACTCTAAGCTAAGCTAGGGTGAAATTTAAACAAACCAAATTCAAATTCAAATATAAACTAAGGTAAACCTAGGCAAATTAACTATTTAGAAAATATTTCTAAAGTAAATCTAGGATACAACCCTAGATATAACACACATGATTATGAAATACTAAAGGATTCAAGTGCATTGGCTTTATGATAGAGACCATGGGGGCTAAGTATGCTAATTACGTGTGTAGCATTTTGAATGTGGTGTTGCAAAAAATTTTGGGAGTGCATTTTTATTTAGGGCCTTGACACTTGTGGTAGCTAGCATAACTTGCTTATCACATATATTATGTCAAGGAAACCCATTTATTTAAAGACAAAAAAATCATAGTCTTCCAAGTGCTCCCTAGTTGAACTCAATTTGGCTTGGTTGTCAAGGTTAGTTAACTTTGCTTTGAGTTTGACTCTTCATTGATGAGTCAAACTTGCCATAAGTGAGTTTTACCAATCATGGGTTACACCTTCACTTGTGAATAACTGGTGTTATTCATTGCTCGAGGGGTACTTGTTAGTGGGTGGAAAAATTCTATTGGTGAATATAAATGCATAAAATGTAAAGGAAAACCCTCCTTTTTTAAGATGTTGAGCTTTTCACACTTTGGCATTCGACCTCCTTGATTCATTTTCCATGTTAATTTTTTCAATGTTGCCTCCATACTTATTGGGAAACTATATAGGTCCCAATTAATTAATAAATAGGGTCTGAATATAGATGGTCAAGAGTTTCTTTAGAGGAAAATCAATATCTTTCAAATAACATTCAATGGAGAGGCAATGGGTGGCACACTAGGCTTGATCATTGTTAGAACATTATTACACCTTAGGACCTTATTCATACATTAATTTGATGATTAACTGGTCCAAAATAAGGTTAATGACAACAATCCAAGGTTGTTAGAATTTAGTTGGGGCAATTATGACACAATCCACCACTTCTGGGCCAAAATCTAGTCAAACTAGCTATTAGGCGCCCTATTTATTGCCACTTCCAACATTTATTGCCACCACTTGATCAAAGGAGCCCTATTTCCCTATTTTAAGGAACTGTATTTGACTAGAGGCACCCATGCATTGTATGTGGACATTTTGGCCCTTTTTGGCTGTTTTGGCCTATCCTTGGCCACCTACACTCCACCAAATCCTAACCACCACATGTCTGACCATCATTAATGCCTTCCCATGCCTACCCAATGTTCACATTGACAATTAGTAGTTGTTTGAGGTGATTTGGGAGCGTATTGGTCAACCTACGGGGGATTGAGGTCCGATGTGAGCTAGCGACTTGTAGCTGCCTCCAAAGGAAAACAAATTCTTACAAATTCTATATAAATGTATTCACAACTCATTTTTGAGTTGGATAATTGGACAGATATAATAAACCTGCTATTTGATCATTTGTGTCACTAGTTTTTGATCATTTGTTACTGTTTTTTGATCATTTATTTTCCAGAATTATTCGTACACTATTTTCTTGCATTAGTTAGCCAAATTTCTTAATTGTGAGGTAATCTTTAGCTAGTAGATCTTACTATGAATGATATTTCACATGGTATCAAAGCTATTGGAGCTTATATTCGAACCAAGACTACTTCAGAAGTGCACCAAAAACAATGGAGAAACCACATAAGTCCCTGGGGATATTGCCTTGAAGCCATTGGAGAAATCCTTTGGAGTCTACCCATGGTGTGACACTCTCCTGAATGTGCCTTTTGTCAATGTAGGGTTCGAATTATCTAGTTAGGATCCCCTCCAGATTGATTGAGTGTTTGTTTTGCAGGTACAATAACTTATACATGGACTCGAAAGTTCCTCTTCTTAATCCATTTAGTTATGCTGAGTGGAAGCCTAAAATGTGTGCATATATTAGGAGGCAAAGTCTCTATTATGTGTCCATTGGTGCTAAGAGCGAACCAAATTATTATGAAGAGAAAATTCATTAGCTAAATGACTGTGATAGAGCATTCAAATCTCTATGTCTAGTCATGTCTCCAAGTATGCACTACTTGATTGGTTCCGCAAACTATACATTTGAGCTATGGTACAACTTGGAAAAGGCTCTTGATAAGAAGAAGAATGGTGCATTGAGTGAGCCTATAGACACCTCAACATTTTCTCTCCCTCCTAATGTGTCGGCCTCTAATCTCTTTGATGAAGTTGTTCATGAATATCAAATGGCAGAATCTTCAACACAAGTTCTTATTGGTACATATCTCTTTGATTCGAATGCTTCCTCTACATGTTATGAAGTAGAATGTGAAGAGACATCATCTATTGCACAAGATGTTGCTGCTAATGATGAAGATACAACGAATGGATCTTCCATTGTTGAAGAAGAAATCTCTCTCCAGTCATTGTTCTCCTATCATACTTCTTCTACCAAGGATTCTCTATCAATGATTTCTCTAGAAGATAAGCATTCTTCCTATGAGTTTGCTGATGTGAAAAGTTGTGGTTCCTTAGATATTTTGGAGTCTATATAAGATTATGGATTTCATGCATTCGCAATCCTTGGTCCCATGCCTCCTCTCACTTCCTACATGGTCACATGCATACTTCCTCAAGCTACAGTTGAATATGGAGACAACATGCATTCGCTTGGGTTTAAGCCTCAATCACATCAAGCTTCATATGGTTCGAATTTCATGCATTTGGACCATAAACAAGCATTTGGAGTTGATCTCCAAACCCCTTTTTTCTCTCACGAGTCTTCACATTCGAATTATGATGATCATCAGTCAGTTGTTGCATTCGTTCTCACTGTCATGCTTCCTATCCACTACATGATTATGATTGGCACTTGCTCTCACATTTGCACAGAAGATGGAGGACATTATCATTCACTTGGGATTGATTCTCAAGCTCATCAAGTCTCATTTGGATTCATTCTGGCCACATTTGGTATGATGATCAAGTCTGAAGAGCACCTTCTTGCGCTTGCTTCCACAGTTGCAGAGATCAAGCATTTGATCCAAGCATGGGAGCAACATCCACTTATTCCAAAGAAGAAGGTTCCTCTAGAAATATGATCAAGTTCACACCTACTTGAGTTTTGGAGCAGTTTATTTTGGTGTATTTCATGTCCATTTTAGAGGGGAGGTTTTATTTCCCATGTTGTTTTCCTCCTTACCTTGGTTACATAGACTAATAAAAATTGTTGTTGTAAAAGGTGACTTGAGCCTTAGTTTCCAAGGCCTTATATTTTGTCTTGGATACATAAGTCTAGCTTATGGGGGGGTGTTAGAACATTATTACACCTTAGGACCTTATTCATACATTAATTTGATGATTAAATGGTCCAAAATAAGGTTAATGATGACAATCCAAGGTTTTTAGAAGTTAGTTGGGGCAATTGTGACACAATCCACCACTTCTTGGTCAAAATCTAGTCAAACTAGCTGTTAGGTGCCCTATTTATTGCCACATCCAACATTTATTGCCACCACTTGAGCAAACGAACCTTGTTTCCCTATTTTAAGGAGTTGTCTTTGACTAGAGGCACCCATGCATTGTATGTGGACATTTTGGCCCTTTTTGGCTATTTTAGCCTATCCTTGGCCACCTACACTCCACCAAATCTTAACGACCACATGTGTAACCATCATTGATGCCTTCCCATGCCTACCCAACGTTCACATTGACAATTAGTAGTTGTTTGAGGTGGTTTGGGAGCATATTGGTCAACCTATGGGGGATTGAGGTCCAATGTAAGATAACCACTTGCAGCTGCCTCCAAAGGAAAACAAATTCTAAAAATTCTATGTAATTGTATTCACAATTCGTTTCAGAGTTGGATAATTGGACAATTATAATAAACCTTCTATTTGATCATTTGTGTCACTGGTTTTTGATCATTTGTTACTGGTTTTTTATCATTTGTGACTGGTTTTTGATCATTTTGTTTCCAGAATTATTTTTACACTATTTTCTTGCATACTTAGCCAAATTTTTTAATTGTGAGGTAATATTTAGCTATTAGATCCTATTGTGAATTAGATTTCACAATCATCCTCTCCCCAATAGTTATGTATTTGCCTCTTGATTTCTACATTTTGAATAATTAGAGTTTTACAACTGTTTATGTTTGGTAAAAATGTTTCTACTATCAAGCCTATTGAATGGTCAGTGACTTTGTGATTGAGGTATATTCTTAGGCTATTAAAAAATATTCCAACAACACTTGAAAAATAGATTATGAGGGCTAGAAAATTCATAGTAGTAAATTGGATTCTCGGGGCTAGAAAATTGACAATTTGCACTTTGCTAGAGTCATTTCCTTTTGTTGATCTCTAGAGAGACGTTATATGGACTTACTCCCAATCAGAAAGGTGCTATTCTTTTGTTAAAATCCTAATCAATTGTGTGCATACATAATGGCCATACATTACTATCAAGGAATTAAACCTCTGTAATCTTTTAGTGTTAACTATGGATGAGGTCAAGCATTGCTATTAAATGGTTAAAAACCATTAAAAATAGAGAGAATGAAGACAAAAGGTCCGTTGGTCCAAAATGTCATGAAAGAGGGTGATAAATTTGAAGAGTAAAAGGGAGGCTATGGTTAAAAAATTGCTTGTTCTCTCATGTTCTAAGACTATAATTTGAGCATTGAAAGGAAGAATAACATGTTACAAGTGTTTTGTGCATGTCAATTCTTGGCATGCAATACATATCTAACATTAGATCTAGCATATATATTTTCACAGGGCTCTTTGTACATAAGTCTGAGGAATATTTTCTTACCCTGGGAATGTTGTATTTGGTACTATGGACAGAGTATTGAATGCAACAAGATTAGTTGTCGAGGTGGTAATTTTTCCTTAAGGAATTTGTAGTTGCATTGAGCTTTACTGATGGAGAGAATGGACCTTATGAAAAGAATGGATTGCCATTCTCTGAATTTTGTTATTAATATTAAGGGTTCAAGTGAAGAACCTTCAAAATGCAATATTTCACCTATGATATAGTGCTTTTAATCCCATTGTTATCATTTTACATCCAATTATAAATTAGTAAGTCAAAGAATCATTCCAATGAAGTTGTTAGAGGAGTTTCTTATAATATCCCTTTGTTTATCCAGCTTCCCTTCTTAGTAGAAAAAATAAATTCCTTTGCAAGGGGGTAGGGTCTGAAAATGCACATACATAAGACATCGCTAGGGTCTACTCTATAGCTATGTGGCATGGTCTCCTCTGCAGCTTTGTGGCATTGACTCCTCTACTCGATGGAGTGGTCTCCTTTAGTCTCCTTTGCTCGGCGGCATGAGGGTCATTGTACTGCATCCAAATCGAAAGAGGGTTAGGTCAAATGAGACTGCTATCCGGCCCTAACCCAACCGGTTTCGACTATATTTTATTCTCTATAAACCATACCTTATAACTAGTATCTCGCCAACATTTATTCCCATCAATAATGTGCTTTTCCCTTGTGATTCCGCAAGCTTGGTCATTCAAAGGAGACTATAAGCAAGTCGAGATCAAGTCAATCTCTACTCCAAATCGAAAAGTTGCCACAGAGGGTTTATGGGTTTGGTTTATGAAATGGTTATGGGTTTTTTTTATTTGTTATATATATATATATATATATATATATATATATATATATATTATATATAATGTTTTTTTTTATTTTGTTTTTAATTAAATATTACATTAATATATTCATTTTTTAATTTTTATTATTATTATATATTACATTATAATATATGTTTCACATTATATTTTATTATAATTTTTTCTTTCAAAATGAAGCAATCATACCATGCTTGTGTAATAGTAAAGTCTAAGTCAAGTAAAAAATGGGATCACCACTAGGGTATATTCTTGAGCTATATTGGAATCATTAAAAAATTGAGCTTCCACCCTTGGAAAATCATCTAAAATAGACAAATTCATAAAAAATGACCTTATCATCTTCCTTCTTGGGAGATGATGAAATATTTGGGGCCATTGAATTAACAAAATAAGATTCTAGATCATGCCTCTCATAATCAGTCCGTAAAAAAATAACCTTAGAGAAAAATCAATGTTGATTGCATTCACCAATGGGAACTTTAGGCTCATGCACAATCTCTTCAAAGAAAAGATAGTCGTCCAAAGGGTAGGTTTTTGAGAGAAAATTACAAGGAAAATCATGGTAACAATGGAATAACACCGGACAACGTTCTTTATTGTTGACCTCTTTATATTGGCACATCTTATGGCTAGCCTTGTTGGCATAGAGATCATGCTTTAGTTTTTTATTTTCAAGTTCATAGTCAATTAAAAAATATACACTTCCAAATTGATGAGGAATGAATAATTCATCTTTAATATATTCAACCTAAAAAATTAACACCAATCACATAAAATCCAAGATTCACTTCTTTGTTGTGAAAGATTTTAGTAATCAAGTGATCATCGAAGAATGGATTTTATAGTCATTTTCATCATTAAAAAAATTGTTTCTCCTCTCATAAATAATAAAATTATGAATCAAAATTTCATCCTCAACTAACACTTCATCCTGTAAATTATGACAATGAATCTCACTAAATAAATGATTAATAAACTCAGTATGATGTTCCATCATAATGTAATTCTCATAAGGGATAGGAACATGATATATTTTCTTGGTATAAGCTTGATAAAGGGCTTCCTTGAAAGGAAAAAATCATCATAAATATCTTTCTCTAAACATGAATCATGTGTGATAAAACTCGTTAAAAAACCCTTGCTTAAAAGGTGAACCATGATGTTCATCACAAGAATCACACAATGGGAGGGTTGATGAAGGGTTGAAATTAGGCTTTAAATTTATGAAAATTCCATTAAAGAGATTGAAAAATTACTCCTACACAAGGATGGATTTATGAAGAAGAGAATTGAACCATTCTACAACTTTATTTTGAAGTAGGATGGATTGATGAAGAAGAGAATTGAACCATTCAACAATTTTATTTTGAAGCATGTGAGGGAAAATAAATATCATTAAGAGAAGGATCATAGATTCCCTTAGAGATACAACACTCCATGAATACTTTTATATTATCATTTTGATTTTCATGAGGAAAACCCTTAAACTAAGGAAGGTCATCAACCAAACACTAGAATCTTGTACTGGAGTATGGTAAGGTATTATACTATAGGTCATCAAAATTTGTCATGAGTGGAAAAAATAGAATTATAATCACACAACATAAATCTCATGGACACAATATAATTATATTTAGGGCCAAGTATACAGATGCACGGTATATGTAAGAAAAATTACAAGACAATAAGGTCTTAATTTCCTTGTATGGTCACCAATTATGTTAATGCTTGGAATGGGAATCAAGCACAATACTAGAAAGACACTTGTAGGGATCTCAAAGGGAAAAGAAAAGGTGGAATCCCAATTTAGATAAAAATATCGAAACTCACTAATTATGAAGTTAGATTATTATTTAGTCAAGTTAGAAAAATATTTCCCCTTAAGGGTGTTAATCCTCGAATTGTGTGTCTATGTGTATTTTAATATATACCTTATTGAAGATATTTTAAATGTCTAGTTAGAATGTATACCTAATCCTAATTAAATATCAAAGTTATCTTATAAATCATATATGAGTTAGTAAATGTAGTAAGTGTTATGATAGTTGTAGGTTATTCTGAAAAAGTATGGAAGTGCTAACATTTTGAATTAAAATGAAGTGGAAATTTATGCACAAAATAGGACAATAATATAAAATGCAAAAATACCTTGCTATGTGTAGAAGTAAATAAATTAATTATTCTATAGGTTTGTTTTTTGAATGTATAATTTTTTATGTGAGTCATGTTAGAGTATGGAAACCCTCCCACACCGTCAATGCATGCGTATAGTCTAACCATGCCAAATTTTAGTCCATACAAGCACAAATTGAAAAAAATTCAACGTTGGCCCTATTCAGTACATTAATTATTCTATAGGTTTGTTGTTTGAATGTTGAATTGTTTGTGTGGGTCATATTAGAGTCTGGAATCCCTCCCACACCATCAATGCATGCGTCTAGTCTAACCATGCCAAATTTCAGTCCATACAAGCACAAATTGAAAAAAATTCAATGTTGGCCCCGTTCAATACATTAATTATTCTATAGGTTTGTTTTTTGAATGTCGAATTGCTTGTGTGAGTCATGCTAGAGTCTGTAAACCCTCCCACACAGTCAATGCATGCGTCTAGTCTAACCATGACAAATTTCAACCCATACAAGCACAAATTGAAAAATTTTCAACGTTGGCCCCGTTTAGTACATTAATTATTCTATAGGTTTGTTGTTTGATTGTTGAATTGTTTGTGTGAGAAATTTTAGAGTATGGAAACCATCCCACACCGTCAATGTATGCGTCTAGTCTAACCATGCCAAATTTCAATCCATACAAGCACAAATTGAAAAACTTTCAATGTTGGCCCCATTCAGTACATTAATTATTCTATAGGTTTGTTGTTTGAATGTAAAATTGTTTGTGTGAGTCATGTTAGAGTCTGGAAACCCTCCCACACTGTAAATGCATGTGTCTAGTCTAACCATGCCAAATTTCAGTCCATACAAGCACAAATTGAAAAAAATTCAACGTTGGCCCCATTTAGTACATTAATTATTCTATAGGCTTCTTGTTTGATTGTCAAATTGTTTGTGTGAGTCATGTTTGAGTCTTGAAACCATCCCACACCGTTAATGCATACGTCTAGTATAACCGATCTTCTCTTTGTTTTGAAAATAATTTAATATTATCTACTAAACAAGGCCAACCAGGTGAAGGTGGAAGCTCATCTGACGCCCCCCTCTCACATCACTCTCAATTCCCCATAACCCAACAAATCTATGTACAAAAAAATAATTTATTGTGTTTTTTTATCATACTTAAGAAGCAGTGTCTCTTATAACATATGCCAACATACAAGAAAATGGAAAAAAAACTTAAAAGCAATTAATTTATACGTACCAATACAAGTCAATAATTCTATCTCAATATTAATTCAAAATATTTAGGCTAGATATATTAAGGCATACCTCATACAATTCAATGGAATTCATTATCTTATTTATCCAAGTCATCATCTGTATCATCCGATCCAGATTCAACATTGTAAGGATTGGCCATATCATCATTGTCATCGATGTCAGTTTCATTCATCATGTCATCGTCGATATCATCTTCATGGACATTGTTTGCTACATCATCTGATTCCACTAATTCTATGACATATTCCTATGGAAAATGATAATCTAACTGATCATGTTGATCATACTCAACATCATATTCTTATTCAAGACCCTCTTCATTATATTCATCTACATTATACTTTACTGGCCTTCCCCTTGGATCTTGTCTCACCACAAATGACCAACCCCCTCTACCTGGAACCTCAAAGTAAAATACTTGTTCACATTGGCTTGGAAGAAAAGAGGACTCTGTTCTTGGCTCAAACAACCTTGTATTAACCATGGTAAATCCATTATCAAGATCAATAATAGTTCTATCGGGATCACGTTGATTCAATCCTAACCTGTACCATTTGACAACGAACATAACTAATTTGAAGGAGTTAAAGTCACACTGAATAATATATTCCAAATACCCATCATATCGATTTTCTGAGAGTTCTGGATGTCTGTCACTTCTAGAGGAAACATTGGTCACCTCAAAGACTACAGTTATCCCACAATCAGATGTTTTCTTCTTTTCATCCAACTTATTTATGTGAAATTTATGACCATTGCACCACATAGCCTTATGGTGTTTTACCTACAACAAGACATACACATAAAGATTACATCCTGAATTGATCATGATTAAGTGCATTTTTATGCTCTGCAGGGAAACAAATCAACTTGTACATCGATATATTTGAAAAAAAAGAAATAGCATGGCTAATTAATATGCTTTCCTGCTTATCTCTTAAACCATATGCTAAATCGATTTCCCTTTGTGTAAGATTGGTATCTGCATTGCAATGAGATGCTTTAACCAATGAAGCCACACCTTCCCATGATATTCCATGACTAGATTGTTCACATCGTTCAATCCATACCTTCATCCAATCAAGATTGTTTGCAATGTATAAATGAAGTGAATCCCACTCTCAACCAACTACTTGATGAAATTAAAATTACAATTGAGTACAAATGTATATTCACTTAACATGGTATGCACTTTTAATTGATGCATATTGAATATTATAAATGAAATAAGTATGACATATACATAAAAATAAATAGCCAAATGTACTATAATTAATCTCCACTAGTTAATAATTACCTTTCACCTTCCTCAATCTACCTTTCCCCTTTAGGTACTCCCCTTCAAAATTGGTATTGGAGTCCGGATCACAAATGAGACCTAAATTGAGCTTTGACGCTAATTTAGGAATATATTCACTAATATACATCATGTTTTGGTATACCATATATCCCTCCACCATAGAACACTCAGGATGTGCTCATTATCTAACCAAACCTTTCAAAATTTTCAAGTGCCTCTCAACCATCCACATTGATCTTGAGTGTACAAGTCCACACAATTCAATATCTTCAACTTGGTGTATGAGTTAGAGTTCTTGTGCATTGAAAAATTACGAAGGTAGATGCTTTTGCATTTCACACATGAGATGGGGAATTTATCTCCTCTAATACTTTATATCTTCTTTATGGATTTATTTAGATGACAGCCATCTACAAGTGATGCAAACGAATAATGAGATTTAACAAAAATAAACATTATATTACATAACAATTAGAAAAATAAATGTCAAATAAAAGTTCTACAATGAATTAAACAAACACCTTATGCATGCAAAATATCGCTACCTACCTCATGTATTTTCCAATATCATATATAACTTGTTTGACATTGTTGTTGAAGTTGTCCAGGAGAGATAGAGGTAGAACATATTGTAACAATATAAAAATAGTTTCATTATTTTTTACAAAAAGTAGACAAAAAAATACCAATGATATGCACTAGAATAAAAAAAGATAGCAATATATATATATACCATAATAATTACCTTGATGAAGATAAGCCAATCATGCATTTTCACCCCTGCAAAATCACCTTTCTTTGTAATGATTGTTGTTGTAAATGTAACTTCGGAAGATATTCATTTGTGTTTTATAATTATATTATTATTGTATTTTATTTGTACCTCCAACGGAGATGTTTTTCCTCCGTTTGAGGATGTCATTATTGTGTTTGTTCATGCAAGATTATCGAGGTAAAACCTCCATTGTAAGTTAGGGCATCAGATCCCCAAAGGTCAAATATAAATTGTATGTTTGAGTCTCCCTAGGAGAGGTCGTCCCAATTAGGTAAGTGAGGTCATCCCCATTGGACATTTGGTCAGTCAAACATGAAGTATAAATAGAGAGACTTACTCTCTCATTTGGATACCACACTCACTCAAGCAAGTTCACACCAAGTGAGAGAGAAGACAAGTTCACTGGAGGATAAAGAGAGAGAGCTGTAAAAGACATCTTATATTTTGGGGTTTCCATCTTGTTTGATATTGTACTAGTGACAAATCTATTTTTGAGGAAGTTGTGGGGTTTTCTCCTTTATGGTTTCCCGAGGAAAATTCCTATGTATTTTTTGTTTTGATGTGCTTGTCTATCTTTCAGTTCAAATATCTAACAAAATTTGTCAAATTATATATGTTTCACAGGTGGATCTATATTACTAGAGCAAGCCTCAGTCAGAATTTACCAAACATTGACATGAAAATATAAGAAATATGAAGAAAATATTAAGTAGAACACAAGACAAAAACACTCATGTGGATTAATATTCCATTACATTATTGTTCAAAAACATGTGTACAATATATATATTCTCTCAAGAGACAAAATCGAGAGGCTTGATGGTGAGTTCAGTAGCTCACATTAATGTTAGGCTTAGTGGAGCAATTCCCCCAATATTTGACATTATGCCAAGTGTAATTCCTGTATTGGTCCATAATAAGGTCCAATGAACCTATGAGGACCATGAGGAAGTTAGGTAAGTCAATAAATGTGGAATGAATCATTATGAGGGCGAATTAGGTGGTTTAGGGCTTTGGTAGTGGCCATTAATGAGCAATTTGACCATTTCCAATGCATTAGCACCCTTGGTCCAACCTTATCCCATAAAACAGGGAAGTGGTGTGCCTTCCTCATTAAATTCATTAATTAGGGTGACTTTGACTCCCCATAATAAGGAAATGAGCACACTTGTGGATAAACTTGGCTATAATGACAAACCACTAATCTAATATGTGGAAAAACCCCCTAGACTAGGCACTATGAAGCCAAACCATGGAACAAATTACATTAAACACTTGGAACCTTATGCAAGGATTATTAACCAAGGTATAGATAAGAATTATGTTCCAACAAAATTGAATTAAAGTGCAAACTCTAACATGTTATCAGAGCCAATCTGAAAAGAAGTCATTATGCAGCAACAGGAAACTAGGGAATCCTAGTTCAAGGTCTTCTCTCCACAGATATTCAGAAAAAGAGGGCTAGGATAATTCACCCTAGGAGGGTGCATCTTTTGGAGGAAGCAGGATTCAATTTGAAGAATTTTATTTTTGACCCAGACACTAGTGCCGGGAGAAAACTAGGGCATCAAACTTTTGGGGTTTTCCTCCATCAATCCGGACAAAGGAGTACAGTGGACAACTCTCCTTGAGGAGGCGCATCATCTTGTCCAATCAGAAGTTCAAACTTCCAACTTTGGAAAATTAGGGTTTCTCTAACAAACCCTAGGCCAACCAACTCCATAACTAGGTTGGGAATTGTTAACACCCAAAAAGTGCTCACTAGCTCATTCCCTTATTCACATGACCCTTTTGTCCACTTTTCCACCATCTGAGCCTCTGAAGCCAACAAAAGGTCACCAAAAGACCTTGGTACACCCCTTTTTCCGACTCAAAAAGATTATTTTTCCTAAAAAGCATAAAAAACCCTCAAAAAGGGTCCAAAATTCCCAAAATATTAAAAAGGGAATAAAAATATTAATTTTATTCAAAAAAGGAAAAAGGAGGGAAAAGTACCTAAACCATGTTGGTCAATACCATTTGGTTTCCACAAAACCACAAATGGTATTCCCCACCACCAAAACCTATAAAAAGGTGGTAAGGGCTCCTCATTTCACATCCATCCATATTCCTATCCTCATGCTGCCAAAATCTCCCTTGAGTATTTGGCCATTGTAGCAAGCCTTGGAGAAAGGACCCATTGGAGATTGGAGCTGCTCACCATTGGAGCCATTCCAACAACCTTCATCACTTGGAGGTATTGTTCTTGCAAGCATTTGCTTGCCCCATTGTCAATACAAAAAATTATTTTTTATCTTTCTTGTTCTTGTTCTTTAATTCCAAATGCACATGCTAGTTTAGTTTAGTTTAGATTTAGTTTATTGTTATTTATTTCTATTGAAACTGCTGCTACTAGTTAGCAGGTGCCCATAGCACTAAGCCTGGTTGCAAAACCGGGCCAACAGGAATCTCAAATTGGTAAGATCTAATTATTTACTATTTCCATTTGAGGTTCTCATTTCAAAATGACAAATCACACCAAGCTTGAGGATAAGCTTGAAGGAGTTGACAACTTACAAGCATGGAAGTATAGAATCTCTCTTGTCCTAGAAGAAAATGATTTAGACAAGTATGTCAATGTGAAGGTTCCAGAACCAGAGGGAGAAGAGGCAAAGGAAATCCACAAGAACTTGGTCACGGCCAAGAGGATTATTACAGACTCCATCAAATATCATATCATCCCTCATGGGTCATTCCCAAGGAGATTTTCGATGCCTTGACGAAGATATTCGAAGGGAAGAACATCAATCGAAAGATGACACTAAGGAACCAGGTCAAGAATGTGAAGATCCAACACTCAGAGACCATGCAATCCTACTTCACAAGGGTCTCTCAAATCAAGGAGAAACTTGAAGCGATTGAAGACAAATTAGAAGAAGGAGACATTGTTATGACCACCTTGAATGGTATCCCAAGATCATGGGGCTCCTTCATTCAAGGAATATGTGCCAGGAAGAAGCTTATCACCTTTAGCAGACTATGGGAAGAATGCACCCAAGAATAAGCTTGACTAGTATCAAGAGAAGAGAAGATGGGAGCTAATGATGAACAAGCTATAACTGTTCACACTAAAATAAATCACAACAAGATGGAGGATCACCATCACAATAGATCCATAAGGCATCATGGATCCAGAAGGGATCTCTCCAGTATCAGATGTTACACATGTGATGAGAAGGGACATTACTCAAGAAATTGTCCCAGAAATCAAGGATCCTCCAGGAAGATCAACAAGAAGAGACATCATGCTCACACTACTGAAGACGATGAACTAGCAAGGAAAAGAACCAGAGAAGAAAGGGATGATTGTTCAAATGATGAACAATATGTATTGTAATAAGTGAAGGTAACGAATTACAAGAGTTCATTCAGAAGGTTCCACCTCATAAGGTGAAGATAGAGATGAATTTCAATATTGTATGATAGGAGTAGGAAAAGCTCCTACAAAATTGGACTCCAGGAAACAAATAAAGATCAATATGGAAGAACCTCTCATCCAACTCATCATTGATTAAGATACATAAGTAGGGACACACGGAGTCTACTCCAGTACAAATAACAAGTGATCTACGGTGTAGAATACATGCTCAACATTTCCAATCATAAGCAAGAAAGCCACAGGTCCTCAGAATCAGACAATGAAGTAGAACACACTATAGTAGTTCCTGCAAGGAAGCAAATATCAAGAGGGAGTCCACCCAACAACCAAACAAAGATAAGTATTTGAATTGTCATTTCTTGTATATCTAACTACTTAAATGATATTGTTAAGTTGTGTATATACTTATATTCCTAGATTTAGGATGTGTATTATGCATGTTAGAGAAGTTGCATTGATGAACATAATACTACAAATATGCAAGTAATGGGTAAGTGGTCTATGGAACTGTAAAAAATTCCATTGCTACTTATATAGAATGAAACCTCTTTGCTTACATGTGGGAGTAGTGCACACTCTTAATAATGTTCTGGTAGAGATGGAAGGAATCTAGAAAGTTACCGTATGAACACGAGATATGGATGAATGTTGTGTTGAAGCATTGGATAAGATAGTTGCATGACTGTGTGACCTATGTCTTTATACATAAGAATTTGTTCTAAAAATTATGAAATGTTTCTAACCACACAACTAAATTTGACTTGTAGGAAATATTGTGTACCATCACCTACATGAGAATAATATTGAGACTTGTTCTCAACCTACAATAAGTCAAGACAATTACCCACTGAAGAAGTTGAAGAACCTGAAGCTCCTAGAACCAGAGACATAGTTATGGAAGAAGCAATAAAAGAGGATCATGAATACTGCGACATGGAAGAACCACAAGAACCTGTAGATCCACCTCGTGAGAAGAACTCCCACAAGAGAAGACCAGTATGGGAACACGAAGCAATACAAGATGCATAGAAGTATGGTGCTCCGAGTGGGATACATAGAGAAATCAAGAGACCCAAACCATACTCCAACTATGTGACATCATTGATAAAGAACCTTCCAACTGTGAGGAAGCAACAAAGAAGACGGAATGGAAGTATGCCATGATCGAGGAGTATCAGTCGATTATGAAGAATGATGTCTGGGAGATAGTTCCAATACCAGTAGGGAAGTCTGTTGTGACTTCAAAATGGATGTACAAGATCAAGTGTTGGCTTGGTTTTGCAACCAAGCTTTGTGCAATGGGCACCTATCAACAATGTGATAGCAGTTTCGATATTGAAAGCAAAAAACAATTATAAATCTGAACCTAACGTGTGCATATAACAATAAACTTGAAAAGATTTAAGAATAAGAACAAGAAACAAAATAAAAAATGACTTTTGTATTATAATACCTCAAATGGTGAGGATGTTGTGGTGTTGAGCAGCTCCAAGGGTGAGATGCTCCAGGCTCCAATGGTCTCTTCTCCAAGATTGCTACAATGGTCAAGAACTCATGAGAGATTTTGACAGCATGGGGATAGGATGATGGATGGATGGAAAGTGAGGAGCCCCTACCACCTTTTTATAGTTTTTGGTGGTGGGGAATACCATTATGGTTTTGAGGAAACCAATGGTATTGACCAACATGGTTTAGGTACCTTTTCCCTCCTTTTTCCTTTTTTGAATATTTTGAATATTTTTATTCCCTTTTTAATATTTTTGGGAATTCTTGACCCTTTTTGAGGGTTTTTTTATGCTTTTTGAGGAAAAATATTCATTTTGAGGGGAAAAAGGGGTGTATTATGGTCTTTTGGTGACCTTTTGATGGCTTTAGAGGCTCAAATGGTGGAAAAGTGGACAAATGGGACATGTGAATAAGGAAATGAGCTAGTGAGCACTTTTTGGGTGTTAACATCAAGCATGCTGCAGATGGTAGCATAGAAAATCACAGTGCAATATTTGTGGCACGTGGATTCTCCCAGAAGGAAGGAATAGACTACGAGGAGACATTTACACCTGTAGCAAGATAAAATTCCATCATATCTATCACTTGCATTGGTTGTAGTAATGAAATGGAAGGTACACCATATGGACGTCAAGACAACATTCTTGAATGGAGTAGTTGAAGAGGAAGTGTATGTGGAGAAACCATTAGGATTCGAGACAAATGAGAGACAGAATCATATGTGAAAGTTAAATAAATCCTTGTATGGATTGAAGCAGGCACCCAGGACATGGTACAATATGATGGACAACTTTCTGATGAGCGCAGGGCTTTACCAAGAGTAAAGAAGATTCAAAACTTTACTTCAAGGTTGAGGGTGGAAGACCAGTGATACTACTTATATATGTAGATGACTTGTTTGTAATAGGGGAGGATGAGCTCATTGCATATACAAAGAGAAGGCTTGCCATAGAGTTCGAGATGAAGGACCTGGGAATGATGCATTACTTCTTAGGCATGGAGGTGTGGCAGAGTGTGGATGGGATTTTCCTTGGTCAAGGAAAATATGCAGTAGATATTCTGAAGAGGTTCGAAATGATGGACTGTAAGGAAATGGCCACACCTATGGCATCGAACTTAAAGTTTCTATATGACGCTTCTTCAGAGACAATTGATGCCACTATGTACATGCATATGATTGGTTCGTTAATGTATTTAATGAACATGAGACCAGAAATATGTTTTGTTGTGAACACCCTGATCCAGTTCCTGATAGATCCGAGACATGTTCACCCGACGGATTCAAAACATATATTGAGGTACCTAAAGGGTACAATTGAGTATAGGATCAAGTATGAGACAAATCAGAGGATTAACCTAAATGGTTATGTTGATTCCGATTGGGAAGGAAGTGCCACAGATAGGCAGAGCACTTCGGGATGCTGCTTCAATTTGGGATCCGGTATGATCTCCTAGTTTAGTAGGAATCAATCATGCGTGGAAATGAGTACAACTGAAGCATAGTATGCTGTATATTGTTCGGCTAGTTGTGAGGCAGTATGGATTCAGAAGCTACTGTCAGATTTGTTTGATCTTGAGCTCGAGGCGACTTGTATCTGTGTCAACCAGAGTTGTGTGAAGTTGTCTGAGAATCGGGTGTTCCATGAAAATTCGAAGCATATTGAGATCAAGTATCACTATATCTAGGATATGGTGTAGAGAGGAGTAGTGAAGCTCCATTATGTGGTGATAGATGAGCAGATAGACGATGTGTTGAACAAGCCATTAGTGAGAGTGAGGTTTGAGTACTTTAGAGAGAAGCTTGGTGTTATCCAGATCGATGTTCCTTGAAAGAGGGAGTGATAAGACTGGAAGACGCAGGTGCACCAAGGTTGTATCTCACATGGTGGAAGATGCAGATGGTCCATAGGGATGTAATGCACCTAGGGTGCTCTTGGGATGTATCCACATGTTTGGAGACATTGGTAGGTCCACCTATCGTAAAGACACCTAGGGTGTGCCTATGTTGTATCTTACATGGTGGAAGATGCAGGTGGTCCATAAGGACGTAATGTACATGGGGTGCTCTTGGGATGTATCCACATGTTTGAAGACATAGGATGACTGTGAGAGACATAATGAACCTGGGGTGCTCCTGGGATGTACCCACTAGGTGTGAGACGTAGGTGGTTTGTTGTACATGAGGTGTGCACCTGGGATGCTCTCCGTGTGTGATGATGAGATGATATGGATACAATGAGATGATAGTAGGAGACATAGGTGATTTTTGTGACAATGTAATGTGTGGTCCTAGGCTGTACCTACTCAATGGCTTGCTCGTGGAGATGATGAAGACATAGATGAGATATAGGCCTACATCCAACATGAAAAAGGGCTAGCTTTGTAGAAATTCTCATGACGTATAGATTCAAGAGATGTCAGTAGTCAATGATCAACAAGATGAAGATTGATGCAACAACGATGATGATGATTTAGTTCCAGCATTGATGATGATCCAAAAATGATGACATTGTACGGAGTTTGTGTCTAGAGTGATGATGACTGTGTCAAGAGAATACCTTCCTAGTTAAGAGGGAATGTTGTTGTAAATGTAATTTCAGAAGATATTCATTTGTATTTTATAATTATATTATTATTGTATTTTATTTGTACCTCCGACATAGATGTTTTCCTCCATTTGGGGATGTCATTATTGTGTTTGTTCATGCAAGATTATCGAGGTAAAACCTCCATTGTAAGTCGGGGAATTAGATCCCCAAAGGTCAAATATAAATTGTATTTTTGAGTCTCCCTAGGATAGGTCGAACCAATTAGGTAAGTGAGGTTGACCCCATTGGAAATTAGGTCAGTCAAACATGAAGTATAAATAGAGAGACTTGCTCTTTCATTTGGGTACCACACTCACTCAAACAAGTTCACACTAAGTGAGATAGAAGACAATTTCAATGGAGGAGAGAGAGAGAGAGAGCTGCAAAAGACATCTTATATTTTGGGTTTTCCATCTTGTTTGATATTGTAATACTGAAAAATCTATTTTTGAGGAAGTTGCGGGGTTTTCTCCTTTATGGTTTTCCCAAGGAATTTTTTTTTGTCTTTTGTGTTTTGTTGTGCATGTCTGTCTTTCAGTTCAAAGATCTAACTAAATTGAATTAAAGTGCAAAATCTAACAATGATATTCTTCATGTTGGAACAAAATCCAGTGGAAAATTTAATTTTTCGCAGACTTCTTTTATGTCATTGCTTTGCTGCTCCGTTAACAACCATGTAAGTGAGTTTATATTAATTTGGTATCCGTTGCTATGTAATTCAATGACATCTTTCATTGCATGGTTGGATTCCTAAATTTCATTGCAAATTTTGATAATTTTATCTTTTTTCACTCCTTCCATCCAATATTCACCATAATGTTTCAACCACATTCTTTCTGATATGCATTGTATCAAACATATGAGCAATTTGTAGGTGCTCATAGTAGGGAAACCTACTAAATTGTTTAGGATAACTTTTCATTCCTTGTGGAAGTCCATTAATTCCTTCATAATCACGACAACCATCATGAATCATATTTTATAAATAAATTACCGAAATCAATGTTAATTATAGTAAGAAACACACAATAACAAAATTCAAAACATTTCATATATGATGATGGATATGCAATTTGATACGTACATACCTTTATGATTTCTATTATATTGCAACTTCCATAGGTGAGGTGTCATTCTATGTGGTTTTAATGCAGTATATTGCTTCCCATTGAATAGATTTTTTTCGGTAGTTCGATACCTACGATTCTTAGAGAGGAAGTGCCTATACTCATCAAACACCTCCTTTCCTAAACTTTTTGAACGACGAGATTTGATCTTAGGACCAAAAACTGGACATGCAATTTTTCCTTTTATTTGAAGACCTACATAAAGAGATGGATTAACTATGTCAATTAAAATTATATAAAATGAATGGATTATTTAAAAAAACATGCATGCATAATATATCAACTTCATAAAATTGAATACTAATAAAGTGGACGTTATAATACAAGCATTGAATGGAATTGAAATTTCCTTTGTCGTATTGGTCTAGATACATCATACATAGTGATGTCATTCCATAGCTTTAGTAGCTCGTCAATAAGAGCTTCAATATATACATTCATATCTTTAACTTGGTACTTGCATGATTGATTTGACCATATAAAATATATAATTATTACTACCATTTAGATATATAAATAATACACAAGAGAAAAAGAAAAAAAAAATATGACAGTATGCAACAAAATACGACAAATGAGATGCCACTACATTAAAATAAAAAATTTGTAGACACATACCTGGAATAATCATTGCCAGCATTATGTGCTCCCTCTTTATTGACAACCATGGAGGAATGTTATTGTTGATAACAAAAATAGGCCACACCGAGTAAATAGATCTCATCTCTGCAAATGGATTGACACCATCTGCTGCCATCAAAATCCTAACATTACGAGGTTCTTCTTTAAAGTGTGGCCATTTTTCCTCCATATTTCTAAATTCATAACCATCTACAAGCATTCGAATAATGTCATCTTGACTTTTGTCCTGTGCATGGTAATCCATAAATTGCGCTATGTTTTTTCACCTGAACAGTCAATGCAAACGTGGAATAATGGGAATATAACGAAGAACCTTGCGAGGCACCTTTTTTGTTACTTGATCTGTTTGATATCTACTGATATGAAATTCTGGACATTCTGTTTCAAATTCATGCTGATTATAATATATAACATGGTCATCGGGGCATGCATGAATTGCTTCATACTGCATTCCAATTTCTTTCATGATGGCAGATAAATCTCGATATGTGCGAAGTAAAATATTTGACGGTGGTAACAAAAATTCAACTATCAAGCTACAACAAATTAAAATAAAAAACTAGTTAATATATATAAATAATATTAATGAAACACATTTCATCCGTATTAATTTTACTTATGAATTAACAATAAAATTATTGGATGAACATTGATAACCTTTAGCATGTTCATATATATGTGATGGAATATATTACATACCTTAACATCCATGTGACTAATGTGTTCGAAAGACCATTCATAACCTTCAAGTTCATTATCAACAATATAGCAGAGAAAAGATTTTTGTTGGAGCCCTCATAAAGCATTTCATATGCCTTCTCAAGAAGAGGTAAATCATGAACATCATCAAAGTCATCATTTTCATGATCATCATCATCATCATACATTCTAACATTAAATGTATCATGGATCAATGTATTTGTACCATCATATTCAAATATGTTATCAATATGATCATCTTCGTCAATATGATCATTAACTTGTTCTCCATTATTCATAGCTGCATGTTCCTCCGGTACTTGTTTTGAAAGCACATCCTTCAGGTGATATGCCGTAGGAGGTATTTCCTTTATAATTACATGAAACCATCAAGAGATATTGTTTAATGTAAGAAATATTAAAATGATACATACATTTACAAAAATGATCAATATAAAGACATATATAATGAAAAACTTACCAATGTACGATAGTCATGTCCCCCCTCATCGTGTCCATGTCCATGTTCCCTACGATAGTCATGTCCCCCCTCAAAAATCAACAGAGCCAGTGACTGCGGCACTAGTGAAAGAAGTAACAAATCAAGAACAGGAAATGACCAAGGTCATAGAGCACCTGAACGACCTATATGAATAATTGGTATAGAAAATCAAACTGACGATAGTGACTCGGGACGAGTCACAGGTGAGTGTTAGGGTCCTACTGGACGAAGTCCAATTTGGTTTAAGTTCTGTTGAATATATTGGGTGAGGCCAATTTGGTCCAAGTTTTTTCAAAGACCCCTCATTTTTGAGAAAATAGGATGTTGCACAGTTCTTTGAGGGGGTGGATTGAAGACCCTCCTTTTTGTAAATCCAACTATTTTGTAACAGGCACATGCATGATTTTGTAATATGCAACCTACAAGTGCGAAACTATATATTGAGTAGATATAGTTGAAACAAATAATATAAGAAATATAGGGGAATAAAGGAAGAAGTATTACTGCGAAGAAAAGTGAAGATCCATCTTAGTATGAGGAAGGATCAGTAGCTGGGTGCGTAGAGACCTGAAGAAGAAAGAAGAGAGTCTGTATCTTAGTGCATAAACCAAGGACTGTAATAACCCTCTTTTTGCATAATATAAAGCACAGTTCTTGTGGACGTATCCCCACTTTGGGGTGAACCATGTTAATTATGGTGTCTTTGTGTGATTGCTCTATCTATTTGTTTATTATCTGTTGAATGACACAACAAAATTTGAACCCAAAATCCGACGAGAAAATCTGACAAAATCCGACAAAATTGACCGGGTCGTCGAATATCACCTTTGAAATTATGAATTTTGATCTTTTTTTTTTAATTGATACCTGGCATTGTCAAATATCTAACGCCTGACGGTTATCCGACGATAGACGTCGGATAACCGTCGGTCATTGTCGGATATCCAACATGTTAAATTTTCAAAATTTACTTCAATCTGATCTAGGATCTTAACTGAGAGAACAACATGTACAGCAAATCTACAGCATATCAATCATGGACACAATAATGCAAGCACACAAGAGACACAAAGTTTACTTGGGGAAAACCATAAAGGTGAAAAACCCCAATAACTTCCTCAGAGATAGATAGAGCAATGATACAACCAGAATACAAGAGATAGTCTTCTCCTAGCAGCAGAGCCTCCTCCTCATAAGTGCGCCACTTTCCAAATAAGAGAAGTGTAAAAATGAATGACCAAATAGAGATCTCCCGATCTCTATTTATACTTGTTCTGTCCTGCCCAATAAACTAATGGGGCCTACATGTCTAGCTTAACCCATGGTTAACTTAATCCACGCCGACCCCACACTTGGTGGTCTAATAACCCTTTGACCCACATGGCCGACCCCCAATAGGGTGGTCTAATAACCCTTCGACCCACATGACTTATATAGGGCCGACCCCAACAAGGTGGTTTAATAACCCATCAAGTATAAGTTACGACACTTACAATATAAATGACGACACTTCTGTATAGAGGAATAATAACATCTCTATAGGAATACAAACACTTCTGTATAGAGGAATAATGCCATCTCTTAGGAGTACAAAATACATATATGAAATACATGGGTGAAATACATTCCGAAGTTACATATACATCAACACGACATATATAATATAATGGTAAATATGGTAATATCGTCAGATATCCAACGAACTTTAAATTTTAAAAACTATAAATTATGGAAACAATCCGACATGTTTGTTGTACAAGCGACGGCTATATTCTTCGCACGTACTGTTTTCCGTAAAATAATACACAATTATTTCAATTTTTTTTGTGATTAAAAATATTGAAGTGTGGAGCTTGATTTTTTAATATCGATAATCTTCATTCAAGCTCTTTATGAGAAAATTTCAAATAACAATATTCCTGGTCCAGACGAACAAAATCGATAATTGCTTGCTAGATTGTGGGGTGGACTAAAAAGAAAGGGTGATGGGAAATTTTATTGTCCATGTAGTCAATGCAGGGGCTTTAAAAGGAGAAGAATAAATATCACAACAACCAAGAAACATTGTAGGGAACATGGACACGCTGAGGGGGGACATGAATATCGTCCATTTGTAAGTTTTGCATTATATATGTCTTTATATTGATTGCTTTTGTAAATGTATGTATTATTTTAATATTTCTTATATTAAATAATATCTATTGATGGTCTCATGTAATTATAAAGTAAATACCTCCATGACATATCACCTGGAGGACATGCTTTCAGAACAAGTACCGAAGGAACATGGAGCTATGAATAATGGAGAACAAGTTAATGATCATATTGAAGAAGATGATCATACTGATAACATAGTTGAAGATGATGGTACAAATACATTGATCCATGATACATTTAATGTTAGAATGGATGACGATGATGATGATCATGAAAATGATGGCTTTGATGTTGTTCATGATTTACCTCTTCTTGAGAAGGCATACGAAATGCTTTATGAGGGCTCCAACATAAATCTTCTCTCTGCTATATTGTTGATAATGAACTTGAAGGTTATGAATGGTCTTTCAAACACGTCAGTCACACGGATGTTAAGGTATGTGTTAGAACATTTTTCCACCTATGTACATTAATCATTTATTAATGATGATTAATTAGCCCAAGTGATTAATGATTACATCCCTAAGTTGATTAGTTGGTAAATGGTCAAATTATCATGAACTGGTTAGCAATGTGAACAAGTGCTGAGTCAAACCAGCTTTGTGGAGCGCTCCCCAGGACAATTAATGCACTCAGCATGCCTAGAGCGCCCTCCTCAGGTCATTTAATGCACTCAGCATGCTTCTCTTCTACCTAGGGCGCATTTGCTCACTTTGTGGACAATCTTGCCTTGTTTTGTCATATTTTTGACCAATTTTAGACTCCAAACCTCTAACCAACCAGTTTCTTCACATGTGTGAGGTCACATGGGCCTGTCCAGTCATTCCCAGCATTCACACAGCAGATTCGAACCAGTTTGGGATGGTTTGGGATATTTTGGTCAACCTAGGGGGGTTTGAGCTATTTCTAAGCTAGATCAGTGTGAACACTCCAGATGGATTCGAATTCTTCCAGATTTGTATATATGGGTGTTCTTAACCTTTGTTAAGGTTGGACAGTTAATAATATTGACATTATTCACCAATTCATGAGTATTGTTCTTCATTCATTTAAATTTTTTATGCTAATTCTTGCAAATGTTGTGCAATCTTTCACCAGTGAGGAATCCACAGTAGCTAGATTCAACTGTGCTTGAGATTTTACATGGTATCAGAGCTCTTGGAGCTAGAATTCGAACCAGCAAGACTGTTGTAGTGGATTGCCAGAAGCAGTGGAGAAACCACATAATTCCTGAGGCCATTGCCTTGAGCTTACTGGAGAAATCTAGTGGCTCCTCTCAGGTGTGATGCTCTCCCGAATGCACCCACTATCCATACAGGGTTCGAATCTGTTAGTGTAGATCCCTCCAGAGTGATTTGAGAGTTGTTTGCAGGTGTTGAAGATCAGCATTGTCAGCAAGTGCGAATTGCAGCAGAGGAGAATGGAGCCATCTCACCCAAACGTGCTCACTCCCTTCAACTATTTCGATTGGAAGGCAGAAATGGTGATTTTGCTGAGATCCAAGGGTCTCTACAGAATCACGATGGGCACTGAGGTTGAGCCAAACTCAGCTGTGGAGAAATCCAAGTTTTTTAACAGAATGGATGAGGCATTTGGCCTCCTTTGTCTCAGCATTTCGAGAGACCTCCTGTTTCATGTAGAAAGTCTAGCAACTCCAAATGAAGTGTGGCTCAAGCTTGAGACACTGTTTGGAAAGACTGATGAGATGAGAGGCCACCAGCTCGAAAATGAGCTTGTCTCACTGAGCCCAGGGAATTTTGATTCCATCCAGGACTTCTTCACCAAGTTCAAGAACTTGGTCTTGCAGATCAGACAATGTGGCATAGAAAAGAAAGAAGAACAGTTGGTGTTGTCCATTCTCTCCAAATTGGGTTCTGAATACTCAGTTTTTGTGTCTTCCTTCAACTCCACAAGGCTCACAGTTAGAGGTTGGAAGATGCCATCTTTGGCTGACTTCATGGAGATGCTAACTCAAGAGCAAGACAAGCTGGTCTTGATGGGCTCCATCAAGCAAAAAGACCAAGTTCTTGCAGCTGGAGATTCGAAATATGGAAGAGGCAAGCAAAAACCAAAGGGGCCGAAACCTCAAGAGAAGAAGATGAAGGAGAAGAAGCATTCAAGTGATGAAAGCTCAAGTTCAAGTGATGAAGATTCAAAAGTCAAGAAGATGAAGAGCAAGAAAGAGAAGCCCAAATGTGGTTATTGCAGAGGTTCTCACAATGAAAAATCATGTTTCAGAAAGAAGATAGACATTCTAACCAAGCTACTTGAAGAACATAACATTGATGTTCCAGATTTTGCAAGAAGAGAAGAAGCCAAGCTCTCTTTGGAACAAGATCATTGCCTCTATGCCACATGCAAAGGTAAAAAGCTCTATGATTTGGGTGAAAGAGCCAAATATTTTTCTGATATCTCTATTTCTGATTTACATTCTGATATATCAGATTCAGAAAAATCAGTCTCTTCCCTGAAAGAATCTCCATCCAGTTCACCGAAGCTTTCTCCCAATACTAGTAATTTTTCACTAGTTTTTGACATGCCTTCTGAAAGCTCTTTCCCACTTCAATCAGATCTTTCATATTCTGATATGGAAGATAATATGCAGGCTGATATACAGGTTATGACAGCCATCAAACCATTTCCCCAACCATCGGATGCCCAAAAGACCACACAAACCCCAAGTTCTACAGTTGGAAAATCTCACAATTTTATTGTTTTCAAAACTGTGTCACTGATCTATCTTGGTTTTATGTCTTGCATATCATTCCTTGGTTGGACAGCCATGTCATTGGCTATCATGGGACTGCTGTTCCACATGTCTGGACCTGATCTTACCACCTATGGTTCAAAACTCAAGTCTCCAGACCCTTCAAGTTTGCTCAACTGTCAGTGTGATCCAGTTACACACACTTCTCTTACTGTAAAACCATTCGATCATGGAGACATTATACCTCTAGTTTTTGCTGCTCCATATGGCTCCTATTCTGATATATCAGAGCCACATGATCTCTATTACAGATTTGGGAAGGTGCTACATCAGTTCGGAAGGAAGATTCATGGTTTGATTTGCCATGAGGAAGCTCCTCAAAATGCAGATTTTGTTGAGATTTTTGATGTTCTTTGGGAAGGATTTTGCAGAGATATCTTTTCCATTATTGATCATGTATTCATATCAGAGTATGTATGCAGCAAGAAGCATTCTTATAATGCTCCCCCATCATCAAATGATGAGATTCAAGGAGCCTTCCAACATGTTTTTTTCCTACAAAACATTGAAGAATTGGTGCATGATCATGACATCCACAACATCTTCACCAAGTATTTCAGCAAGAAGTTGTTCATTCAACTCATTCAAGTGAAGAACAAGACCTGTTGAAGACCTTTTGATCATCTCTGTATCATGTCCATTCTTGAGGGAGGATTTTTCCCATGTGGTTTTGCCTCTTTCCTCATTTTACATGGACAAATAAATTTTATGATGTAAAAGGTGACTTGAGCCTAGTTGCCAAGGCCTTAATTTTTGATATTTCACTAAGTCTAGCTTAAGGGGGGGTGTTAGAACATTTTTCCACCTATGTACATTAATCATTTATTAATGATGATTAATTAGCCCAAGTGATTAATGATTACATCCCTAAGTTGATTAGTTGGTAAATGGTCAAATTATCATGAACTGGTTAGCAATGTGAACAAGTGCTGAGTCAAACCAGCTTTGTGGAGCACTCCCCAGGACAATTAATGCACTCAGCATGCCTAGAGCGCCCTCCTCAGGTCATTTAATGCACTCAGCATGCTTCTCTTCTACCTAGGGCGCATTTGCTCACTTTGTGGACAATCTTGCCTTGTTTTGTCATATTTTTGACCAATTTTAGACTCCAAACCTCTAACCAACCAGTTTCTTCACATGTGTGAGGTCACATGGGCCTGTCCAGTCATTCCCAGCATTCACACAGCAGATTCGAACCAGTTTGGGATGGTTTGGGATATTTTGGTCAACCTAGGGGGGTTTGAGCTATTTCTAAGCTAGATCAGTGTGAACACTCCAGATGGATTCGAATTCTTCCAGATTTGTATATATGGGTGTTCTTAACCTTTGTTAAGGTTGGACAGTTAATAATATTGACATTATTCACCAATTCATGAGTATTGTTCTTCATTCATTTAAATTTTTTATGCTAATTCTTGCAAATGTTGTGCAATCTTTCACCAGTGAGGAATCCACAGTAGCTAGATTCAACTGTGCTTGAGATTTTACATGGTATCAGAGCTCTTGGAGCTAGAATTCAAACCAGCAAGACTGTTGTAGTGGATTGCCAGAAGCAGTGGAGAAACCACATAATTCCTGAGGCCATTGCCTTGAGCTTACTGGAGAAATCTAGTGGCTCCTCTCACGTGTGATGCTCTCCCGAATGCACCCACTATCCATACAGGGTTCGAATCTGTTAGTGTAGATCCCTCCAGAGTGATTTGAGAGTTGTTTGCAGGTGTTGAAGATCAGCATTGTCAGCAAGTGCGAATTGCAGCAGAGGAGAATGGAGCCATCTCACCCAAACGTGCTCACTCTCTTCAACTATTTCGATTGGAAGGCAGAAATGGTGATTTTGCTGAGATCCAAGGGTCTCTACAGAATCACGATGGGCACTGAGGTTGAGCCAAACTCAGCTGTGGAGAAATCCAAGTTTTTTAACAGAATGGATGAGGCATTTGGCCTCCTTTGTCTCAGCATTTCGAGAGACCTCCTGTTTCATGTAGAAAGTCTAGCAACTCCAAATGAAGTGTGGCTCAAGCTTGAGACACTGTTTGGAAAGACTGATGAGATGAGAGGCCACCAGCTCGAAAATGAGCTTGTCTCACTGAGCCCAGGGAATTTTGATTCCATCCAGGACTTCTTCACCAAGTTCAAGAACTTGGTCTTGCAGATCAGACAATGTGGCATAGAAAAGAAAGAAGAACAGTTGGTGTTGTCCATTCTCTCCAAATTGGGTTCTGAATACTCAGTTTTTGTGTCTTCCTTCAACTCCACAAGGCTCACAGTTAGAGGTTGGAAGATGCCATCTTTGGCTGACTTCATGGAGATGCTAACTCAAGAGCAAGACAAGCTGGTCTTGATGGGCTCCATCAAGCAAAAAGACCAAGTTCTTGCAGCTGGAGATTCGAAATATGGAAGAGGCAAGCAAAAACCAAAGGGGCCGAAACCTCAAGAGAAGAAGATGAAGGAGAAGAAGCATTCAAGTGATGAAAGCTCAAGTTCAAGTGATGAAGATTCAAAAGTCAAGAAGATGAAGAGCAAGAAAGAGAAGCCCAAATGTGGTTATTGCAGAGGTTCTCACAATGAAAAATCATGTTTCAGAAAGAAGATAGACATTCTAACCAAGCTACTTGAAGAACATAACATTGATGTTCCAGATTTTGCAAGAAGAGAAGAAGCCAAGCTCTCTTTGGAACAAGATCATTGCCTCTATGCCACATGCAAAGGTAAAAAGCTCTATGATTTGGGTGAAAGAGCCAAATATTTTTCTGATATCTCTATTTCTGATTTACATTCTGATATATCAGATTCAGAAAAATCAGTCTCTTCCCTGAAAGAATCTCCATCCAGTTCACCGAAGCTTTCTCCCAATACTAGTAATTTTTCACTAGTTTTTGACATGCCTTCTGAAAGCTCTTTCCCACTTCAATCAGATCTTTCATATTCTGATATGGAAGATAATATGCAGGCTGATATACAGGTTATGACAGCCATCAAACCATTTCCCCAACCATCGGATGCCCAAAAGACCACACAAACCCCAAGTTCTACAGTTGGAAAATCTCACAATTTTATTGTTTTCAAAACTGTGTCACTGATCTATCTTGGTTTTATGTCTTGCATATCATTCCTTGGTTGGACAGCCATGTCATTGGCTATCATGGGACTGCTGTTCCACATGTCTGGACCTGATCTTACCACCTATGGTTCAAAACTCAAGTCTCCAGACCCTTCAAGTTTGCTCAACTGTCAGTGTGATCCAGTTACACACACTTCTCTTACTGTAAAACCATTCGATCATGGAGACATTATACCTCTAGTTTTTGCTGCTCCATATGGCTCCTATTCTGATATATCAGAGCCACATGATCTCTATTACAGATTTGGGAAGGTGCTACATCAGTTCGGAAGGAAGATTCATGGTTTGATTTGCCATGAGGAAGCTCCTCAAAATGCAGATTTTGTTGAGATTTTTGATGTTCTTTGGGAAGGATTTTGCAGAGATATCTTTTCCATTATTGATCATGTATTCATATCAGAGTATGTATGCAGCAAGAAGCATTCTTATAATGCTCCCCCATCATCAAATGATGAGATTCAAGGAGCCTTCCAACATGTTTTTTTCCTACAAAACATTGAAGAATTGGTGCATGATCATGACATCCACAACATCTTCACCAAGTATTTCAGCAAGAAGTTGTTCATTCAACTCATTCAAGTGAAGAACAAGACCTGTTGAAGACCTTTTGATCATCTCTGTATCATGTCCATTCTTGAGGGAGGATTTTTCCCATGTGGTTTTGCCTCTTTCCTCATTTTACATGGACAAATAAATTTTATGATGTAAAAGGTGACTTGAGCCTAGTTGCCAAGGCCTTAATTTTTGATATTTCACTAAGTCTAGCTTAAGGGGGGGTGTTAGAACATTTTTCCACCTATGTGCATTAATCATTTATTAATGATGATTAATTAGCCCAAGTGATTAATGATTACATCCCTAAGTTGATTAGTTGGTAAATGGTCAAATTATCATGAACTGGTTAGCAATGTGAACAAGTGCTGAGTCAAACCAGCTTTGTGGAGCGCTCCCCAGGACAATTAATGCACTCAGCATGCCTAGAGCGCCCTCCTCAGGTCATTTAATGCACTCAGCATGCTTCTCTTCTACCTAGGGCGCATTTGCTCACTTTGTGGACAATCTTGCCTTGTTTTGTCATATTTTTGACCAATTTTAGACTCCAAACCTCTAACCAACCAGTTTCTTCACATGTGTGAGGTCACATGGGCCTGTCCAGTCATTCCCAGCATTCACACAGCAGATTCGAACCAGTTTGGGATGGTTTGGGATATTTTGGTCAACCTAGGGGGGTTTGAGCTATTTCTAAGCTAGATCAGTGTGAACACTCCAGATGGATTCGAATTCTTCCAGATTTGTATATATGGGTGTTCTTAACCTTTGTTAAGGTTGGACAGTTAATAATATTGACATTATTCACCAATTCATGAGTATTGTTCTTCATTCATTTAAATTTTTTATGCTAATTCTTGCAAATGTTGTGCAATCTTTCACCAGTGAGGAATCCACAGTAGCTAGATTCAACTGTGCTTGAGATTTTACAGTATGTAATATAGTCCATCACATATATATGATCGCGCTAAAGGTTATCAATGTTCGTCTAATAATTTTATTGTTAATTCATAAGTAAAATTAATACGGATGAAATGTGTTTCATTAATATTATTTATATATTATATTAACTAGTTTTTTATTTGTTTTGTTGTAGCTTGATAGCTGAATTTTTGTTACCACCATCAAATATTTTACCTCGCACATATCGAGATTTATCTGCCATCATGAAAGAAATTGGAATGCAGTATAAAGCAATTCATGCATGCCCTGATGACCATGTTATATATTATAATTAGCATGAATTTGAAACAGAATGTCCAGAATGTCATATCAGTAGATATCAAACAGATCAAATAACAAAAAAAGTGCCTCGCAAGGTTCTTCGTTATATTCCCATTATTCCACGTTTGCAACGACTATTCAGGTGCAAAAACATAGCGCAATTTATGGATTACCATGCACAAAACATAAGTCAAGATGACATTATTCGAATGCTTGCAGATGGGTCTGCATTTAGAGATATGGAAGAAAAATGGCCTCCCTTCAAAGAAGAACCTTGCAATATTAGGATTTCTTTGGCAACAGATGGTGTCAATCCATTTGCAGATATGAGATCTGTTTACTCGGTGTGGCCTATTTTTCTTATCAACAATAACATTCCTCCATGGTTGTCAATAAAGAGGGAGCACATAATGTTGTCAATGATTATTCTAGGTATGTGTCTACAACTTTTTTTTTTAATGTAGTGGCATCTCATTTGTCGTATTTTGTTGCATAATGTCATATATATATTTTTTATTTTTCTCTTGTGCATGGTTTATATATCTAAATGGTTGTAATAATTATATATTTTATATGTTCAAATCAATCAGGTAAGTACCAAGTTAAAGATATGAATGTATATATCGAACCTCTTATTGACGAGCTACTCAAGTTATGGAATGGCATCACTATGTATGGCATATCTAGACCAATATGACAAAGGCAATTTCAATTCCATGCAATGCTTGTATGGACAATTGACAAAGTGTCCTCAGACACATAACTTTATTAATGAAGAAGGAAAATAATTACATCACAGAGATGTGAGGGCTAAATCCCGAAAGATTACCTCACATGGAAAACTCGATGGATTTAAATATCCAAAGAGTAACAACTAATTTACCGTTACCAAAACTAACTAAGGGACACCTCACATAATCACGTGAGTGTGTAGATGCCCTTTTACATTTATTAAAGTAAACTTCTATTTATTAAATTTTTGGATCATAATTCCTAACAATCCCCCCTTTGATCCAAAAATTTTTTTTTGAACAAATACCAAGTTCATTTCTAAACTTATCAAATTTGACCCTTCCAAGAGATTTTGTAAAAATATCTGCAGTTTGATCTTCTGATGGACAATACTTTGGCTTGATGATTTGTTTGACGACGAGAGCCCGAATGTAATGATACTTAGTATCCACATGCTTAGTTTTTGAATGAAAAACAGGATTTTTGGCTAACTTGATTGCTGACTGATTATCAATAAATAATGAAGTTGCTTCTTTCTGATCAACTTTGAGGTCTTGCAAAATCCTTCTTAACCAAACTATCTCACAAGCAGCTTCCCAAGCTGAAATATATTCTGCTTCTACTGTAGAATTTGCAATTGTATCCTGTTTTTTACAACTCCATGCCACCGCAGCTGATCCCATATTCATTAAGTAACCTGAAGTAGATGCCCTGTCATCAACATCTCTAGCAAAATCCTCATCTGAATAGCCAACAAGCTTGAAATTTTTGTTTCTTTTAAACTCAAGTCCAAAATCCTTTGTTCCTTGAAGATACCTTAACACCCTTTTTGCTGCATTCCAATGACTTTCTCTAGGTTCCTGCATATATCTAGAAAGTATGCTAACTGCATAACATAGATCAGGACGAGTATTCATCAAGTAAATCAAACATCCAATTAACTGTCTATATCCAGTACAATTTACAAGTTCCCCCCCTTCAAACTTAGAAAGTTTTAAATTTTGTTCCATGGGAGTAATCGCTGGTTTACATTCCTCCATTCCAAACTTCTTCAATAATCCAGATATGTACTTAGCTTGAGAAATAAATATACTTCCTTCCTGCTGCTTTACTTCAACTCCAAGATAGTAATGAAGTAAACCCAAGTCTGTCATTTCAAAACCTGTTTGAAGTTCTTTCTTAACCTGAAATATATGATCATTATTGTTACCTGTTATGAGCAAATCATCAACATACATAACCAAAATGACTAAGTTGTTTTCCTGGATTCGAACATACAAAGTATCATCTGACTCACTATGAAGAAAACCAACTTTCTGTAGGTAGGCATCCATTTTTGCATACCAAGCTCTGGGAGCCTGTTTCAATCCATACAATGCCTTAACTAGTTTACAAACTTGATTTTCTTTCCCTGGAACCTCAAAACCAGGAGGTTGAGTCATATAAACATCCTCTTGTAGATCACCGTTTAAAAATGCACTTTTTACATCCATTTGATGCACTTTCCATCCATTTTGTGCAGCTAAAGCTAACACAATCCTGATAGTATTCCATTTCGCTGTTGGAGCAAAAGTTTCTTCATAATCAATCCCTTCTTTCTGAGCAAAACCCTTTGCCACCAATCTTGCCTTATATTTATCAATATCTCCATTTGCTTTGTACTTAATTCTGTAAACCCACTTACAACCAATGGGTTTAACATCATGTGGACAATCAACTATTTTCCAAGTCTGATTCTTCATTACTGCATCATACTCACTTTGCATGGCCATTTTCCATTCATCATACTCAACTGCTTCATTAAAAGTAGTTGGTTCAACAACTGAAAGAGCAAAATTTTCTGAACCTGTATTAGAACTCCTTGTACCTGTTTTTCCTTTTTCATCAGACTTAACATCCTGAAGTAACTTAGTTGCCCATTTTGGTTTCTTCTTTTCAATGTTAACTTGATTTGAATCATCCAAGTTAACTTGTGAAGAATTCAAAGTATCTTCAACCTGTTCATCATCCTGTACTTCTGAAGTGAGATCAAACCATTGTTCATTCCTTGTCTTATTTAAGTGTTGCATCCTTAACTGTTCCTTAGTTACTTTTTCCTCTAAGTGACTAAGTTGTTTTTCAACCTCTTCTACACTTAAACTTTCAGTTTCGTCAAAAATCACATCCCTGCTGACAATAAACTTTCCATCTGACAGAAGCCTATACCCCTTTTTCTCATGAGAATAACCAATCAACATGCACTTAACACTTCTAGACTCTAACTTCTTTCGTTTTTCTTTTGGGACAAGTGCATAACAAACTGAACCAAAAACTCTCAAATGTTTGACCATAGGTTTGAATCCATACCAAGCCTCAAAAGGAGTTATTCCATCAAGTGATGATGAAGGAGATCTATTCCTCAAATAAACTGCTGTATGAACTGCTTCTGCCCAATAACATGATTTCAACCCTTTGAAAAATAACATTGCTCTAGCCATGCACAATAAAGTCTGATTCATCCTTTCTGATACTCCATTTTGCTGTGGAGTATAAAAATTGGTCAACTGTCTTTTAATCCCTTTTTTCTGACAATAAGTCAAAAAATTATTTGATGTAAACTCACCACCATTATCAGTTCTCAAAGTAGCAATCTTTTCCTTTGTTGCTGTTTCAACCAAATTTTGAAATGACTGAAACTTTTCAAACACTTCTGATTTTTCCTTCAAAAAATACACCCAAACCATTCTGCTAAAATCATCAATAAACAACAAAAAATATTTACAACCACCAAGTGAAGTTTCCAAAGGACCACAAACATCACTATGAATAAGCTGTAATCTCCTTGTTGCTCTCCAAGTGCTTTTTGAAAAAGCTATCCTTCTTTGTTTGCCATAAATGCAAGCTTCACACTTTGCATTTTCCTTCCGAAAAGTAGGCAACCCCTTTACCATTCCTTGTTTTTGAAGTTGTACAAGACTATCAACATTCAAGTGCCCAAAACGAATGTGCCATAAGCGGATAGGTGAAACATCAGTTTCAACTAAACCTGCAAATTCCTTCAAATGTTCCTTTGACCTAGGAATGACTGTTCCCTTCATCCTAAGAAGCTTTCCGTCTTCATAACCTGTCATAACTGTTTTGTATGCATCCTTTGTTGAATTAACAAAAAGGATACCACCTTCCATTACAACTTGATGTCCTAATTGACGAATGACAACTAAAGACAACAAATTTTTCTTAAATGTAGGCACATACCAAACATTAGAAATCAATCTTTCTCCAATTCCAGGCAAATCAACCTTAACTGTCCCTTTTCCTTGTGGTAAATGAATAGAATCATCTGCAAGAAAATTTGAATTTAAATGACAATCTTCATAACTCCAAAAGAAATCTTTCCTATATGTCATATGCTGAGTAGCCCCTGTATCCATAATCCAAGCATCTTCAAAATCATTTTTGAAACAAGAAGAAGACTGAACAAAATTCACTGATTCCAACTGATGAACTTGAACAAAATCCATTGATTCTAATTTTCCAAGTGCTGTAAAGACATATTCACAATTTTCACTATCGTCTGCATGAGCATAATGTGCCGCTGATGAAGATTCTTTAGATTCTCTTTCTTTGAGAATTTTTTCAAATGGAACTCTACAGTCTGAAGCATAATGTCCAACTCTATTAGAACGAAAACATGTGACCTATTTATGAGCTCTTCCTCTTCCAGAGACCTGTTGGTTACCTGAACCTCTTCCTCTTCCAGAAAACTATGACTGTGTACTTTCAAATTCTTTAGAACCTCTTCCTTGATTTCTTCCTCTTCCTCTTCCACGGCCTCTTCCTCTTCCAAAACCCTGACCACGACCTCTATTTGAATTTTGAAAAGCTTTCTGATCATGGCCTTTTTGATGATTACCTGAAGACTGTTTGCTAGTACTTGCAACCAAAACATCTTCTCCTGCTTGCTTTGTTTGACCAAAATTTTTTTCATGTGTGGCAAGTAATTCACTTAGTTCATCAAAAGAAATTTTATCCAATTTATTTGTAATTTGTAAAGTTTCCAAAAAATGCTTATATGTCTCAGGCAATCCTGCGATCAAAATGGTCACCATCATGCTGTCTTCAATTTTATCAAAACCAGCTCTTGAAATTTCTTGTTTGATATTTTTTAATCTAGAAATGTACTCCATGACATCACCTCCTGAAGACAATTTTTGTTGAAACAACTTCAATTGAAGATCAATTTTCTTAGCTTCACTTTGAGAATCAAATAAATCTTTCAATGTCTTCCAAGCTGACCATGCATCAGAACTATTTTCAATATGCACATAAATATCATCAGAAACAGTACTGTGAATCAATGCTAAAGCCTTTTCATCTTTTACTTCCCACTTTGCAAGCTGATCATGATTAGTTGGTTTGGTAGGTTTAGCATTACATAAACCCTTCCACAATTCATTGTAAATAAGAGTGCTTTGAATATGACGACTCCAAACTTTATAATTTTTCGATCCTTCCAACTTGTCAAATTCATTAAAAAGACTTATAACTTTAGACATTGTAAAAAATAATAGACACCTTGTAACTCCAGAAGATGTGTATTATGAAAATCTTATAGCTCCAAGCATTAAAGAAAGCACCTTATATCACCAGAAGAAGTAAACAATCACCTTATATCACCAATAGAATATTTTATGCAAAAATATCACCACCAACATGAAAAGAAAAATACTCATCAACAAGAGTCACCATGAAAGAAATGCTGCAAGAAACACCACACACCATGCAAAAGAAAGCTATAGGGGCTTGGCCTTGACCCACTTATAGCCTCAAGAAAAGAATTTGATAGAGCTTCACTTTGCTCTAATCAAACCTTGAATGAAAGTACAAGTACTTCTTATGACACCAAACAATGCTCCTTATTACTCCAATGCCCAAAAAAATTACACCTTATTACTCCAAAAAAAATAACAAGTCTTTATAAGTGAATTGGAAAGATACATTATTGTTGAGTGGGAGGTCACAAGATCCAATCCCATCAACTTCAAAAAATAACCTTTTTTTTTTAAAATTTATATCTCCACCTTTTTCTTCTTAATATAAAAAAATCTCCAAAAATAAAAAAATGAATATGAAAATACCTTATCTCTCCAAAACAATGTATTCACTCTTCAAAATATTACCTTATCTCTGGACCAATGTAGTTTCTGAATTCATCATACTCAACTCTGAAAAATCTGTTTTTACTGATGGCTGCAACAAGGGCATAGTGGGGTCGCTTGCATCTCTACAGAGAATTCTCAGACGTGCTCATAAATGGCGACATTATAGGATTCGAAAAACACGTGAATGAAGCAAAAACAAACCCTAGAAATGCATAAAACACATGCACAGGATTCACCTTAGACACAGCGTTCCGGCATTCTCCTTCACACAGCAATGGCGTTCTTCTTCACACAGCAATGGTAGCATTCTTCTTCACACAGCGATTGCATCTCTTAGACACAGCGTTCCGACATTCTCCTTCACACAGCAATGGCGTTCCTCTGTCTTCTCTTCAACGAAGCCACAACAAACACACGTGGCTCTATTGCTAACAGGTTCTGCTGCGAATATGGCAAGCAAACGAAGCTGGGTAGATCGTTTCAACACTATCTGGGCACACAAAACGCGTTACCAGTGTAAATTTTGTAGCACGTGATGGTTCTGCTGCGAATATGGCAAGCAAACGAAGCTGGGCAGATCGTTTCAACACTATCTGGGCACACAAAACACGTTACCAGTGTAAAGTTTGTAGCACGTGATGTCTTATTGCTAACAGGTTCTGCTGCGTGGGAGAAAGGCGTTTGGATGGAGGCCCAGATTATTCTATTTTTGTGGGAGATTTGGATTCAGATGTCTCAGATTTGGTCTTGCAGGAGACTTTCCAGAGTAGATATTCATCAGTGAAAGTTGCTAAGGTTGTCATGGATGCAAATACAGGGCGTTCAAAAGGTTACAACTTCGATATGGAGGACGATCTTCTATATTCTTTAGACATGATATCTTCACTTTCTATAGCTGTGACATGATATCTTCACTTTCTATAGCTGTTTAGGCTATTTCACCATTGGTATCAATAGCTCCTTTTTGTAAAAATTCTCTTCCAAAATTTTTTTTTAAATAAACTTGCTTTTTACTCTCTCCAAGTTAAAAAAAAACTAAAGATTATGCAAGCTCTTCCTTTTTTTTTTTTTAAATTCTCTTCCACGAAATTTTTAAATAACCGTGCCTTAAAATAATAATATTTTACTCTCTCTGAGACTAAAAAGAAAAAAATTTCTGCAGAGATTCTTTTTAGACCAAAAGAATAGGAAGCATTAACTTACGGTTAAAATTTCGCTATTCCAAAACCTTGAAAGTCACCTTTTTCAAACAACCTTTAGCACCTTCCAACCAGACCAAGCTTCAACCAGACCAAGCTTCAACCGCGTGCTCTGATACCACTTTGACAAAGTGTCCTCAGACACATAACTTTATTAATGAAGAAGGAAAATAATTACATCACAGAGATGTGAGGGCTAAATCCCGAAAGATTACCTCACATGGAAAACTCGATGGATTTAAATATCCAAAGAGTAACAACTAATTTACCGTTACCAAAACTAACTAAGGGACACCTCACATAATCACGTGAGTGTGTAGATGCCCTTTTACATTTATTACAGTAAACTTCTATTTATTACATTTTTGGATCATAATTCCTAACAACAATACATGATGCCCCGGGGTTAACCCATTTTTGCAGTTTGTAATTATAAGTTCCACTTTAATTGAATTTATTTTTATGAATTGGTTAATATATTATGCACGCATGTTTTTTTAAATAATCCATTCATTTTATATATAATTATAATTGACATAGATAATCCATCTATTTATGTAGGTCTTCACACAAAGGGAAAATTTGCATGTCCAGTTTGTGGTCCTAAGATCAAATCTCGTTGTTCAAAAAGTTTAGGAAATGAGGTGTTTGATGAGTATAGGCACTTCCTCTCTAAGAATCATAAGTATCGAACTACCGAAAAACATCTTTTCAATGGGAAGCAAGAGACTGCATTAAAACCGCAGAGAATGACACCTCACCTATGGAATTTGCAATATAATAGAAATCGTCAAGGTACGTATGAATCATCGTATATGAAATGTTTTGAATTTTTTTATTGTGTGTTGTCTACTGTAATTGACATTGATTTCTGAAATTTATTTATAAACTATTCACGATGGCCATCATGATCATTTAGGCATTAATGGGATGGGCTTCCATGAGGAATGAAAAGTTATCCTTAACAATTCAGTAGGTTTCCCTACTATGAGCATCTACAAATTGATCATTTTTTTGATACAATGCATATCAGAAAGAATGTGACTGAAACATTATGGTGAATATTGGATGGAAGGAGTGAGAAAGAAAACAATGTCAAAATTTGCAATGAAATTCAAGAAGACAACCATGCAATGAAATACATCATTCAATTTCATAGCAATGAAGACCAAATTAATATAAAATCACTTCCATGGATGTTAACAGAGCATCAAAGTAATGTTGTAAAAGAATTCATGCGAAAAATTAAATTTCCCACCGGATTTTGTTCGAACATGAAGAATATCATAACAAAGAAAGGTGATTTTGCGGGGGTGAAAAAGCATGATTGGCATATCTTCATGAAGGTAATTATTAAGGTATGCATATAATTGCTATATTTATTTATTCTAGTGCATATTGTTGGTATTATTTTGTCTACTTTTTGTAAAAAAAATGAAATGATTTGTATATTGTTACAATATGTTCTACCTCTCTCTCTCCTGGACAACTTCAACAACAATGTCAAACAAGTTATATATAATCTTAGGAAATACATGAGGTTCATGCGCTTAGTGTTTGTTTAATTCATTGTAGAACCTATATTTTATTTTTGAGCACTAATTCATGTTATGTAATATAATGTTTTTTTTAGTTAAATCTAGTGATTGGTTTGCATCACTTGTAGATGGTTGTAATCTAAAGAAATCCATAAAGAAGATATAAAGTATTGGAGGAGATAAATTCCTCATCTCATCTGTAAAATGCAGAAGCATCTACCTTCAAAAATTTTCAATGCACAAGAACACTACCTCATACACCAAGTTGAGGAGATTGAATTGTGTGGACTTGTACACTCAAGGTCCATGCAGATGGTTGAGAGGCACTTGAAATTTTTGAAGGGTTTGGTTAAACAACTAGCATGTCCTGAGGGTTCTATGGTGGAGGGATATATGATATACCAAAAAATGATGTATATTAGTGAATATCTTCCTAAATTAGCGTCAAAGCTCAATTTAGGTTGCATTTGTGATCCAGACTCCAATAACAATTTCGAAGGGGAGTACCTGAAGGGGAAAGGTAGATTGAGGAAGGTGAAAGGTAATTAATAGCTAGTGGATATTAATTAATATAATACATTTGACTGTTGATTTTTATGTATACATTTGACTGTTAACTAATATAATACATTTGTATTGAATTTTAATTTCATTTTCATCAAACAGTTGGTCGAGAGTGGGATGCACTTCATTTATACATCGCAAACAATCTTGACTGGATGAAGGTATGGATTGAACGACGTGAACAATATGGTCATGGAATATCATGGGAAGGTGTAGCTTCATTAGTTAAAGCATCTCATCGCAATGGAGATACCAATCTTACACAAAGGGAAATCAATTTAGCATATGGTTTAAAAGATAAGCAGGCAAGCATATTAATCAGCCACACTATTTTTCTTTTTGCAAACATATTGATGTACACATTGATTTTTTTCCTTGCAGGGCATAAACATGCACTTAATCATCAATGGATCATGATGTAATATTTACGTGTATGGCTTGTTGTAGGTAAAACACCATAAGGCTATGTGGTGCAATCGCTGTAAATATCGCATCAAAAAGTTGGATGAAACAAAGAAAACATCAGATTGTGGGATATCTACAATCTTTGAGGTGACCAATGTTTCCTCTAGAAGTGACATGCATCCATAACTCTCAAAAAATCGATACTATGGGTATTTGGAAGATATTTGCTAGTGTCAATTTAAGTCCTTCAAAGTAGTTTTGTTCGTTGTTAAATGGTACAGGTTACGATTGAATCAACGTGATCTCGATAAAACTATTATTGAACATGATAATGGATTTACCATGGTTAATACAAGGTTGTTTGAGCCAGGAACGAAGCCCTATGTTCTTCCAAGCCAATGTGAACAGGTATTTTACTCTGAGGTTCCAGGTAGAGGGGGTTGGTCATTCATTGTGAGACACAATCCAAGGGGAAGGTCGGTAAAGTATAATGTAGAGGAAGGTAGTGAAGAGGGTCTTGAAGAAGAATACAATGTTGAATATGATCAACATGAGTTAGATGATCATGTTCCAGGGGAAGATGTCGAATAATTAGTTGAATACGATGATGTAGCAGACAATGTCCATGAAGATGATATCGACGATGACATGATGATCGAAACTAAAATCGATGATGATGATGGTATGGACAATCCTTACAATGTTTAATCTGGATCAGATGATACCAATGATGACTTAGATGAAGAATATGATTAATTCCATTGAAGACTATGAGGTGTTCCTTAATATATCTACTCTATATATTTTGATTTAATATTGCGATATAATTATTGAATTTTATTGGTACGTATAAATTAATTGTTTCTTAGTGTTTTTTCCATTTTCATGTATGTTGGCATATGCTATAATTAGAGACATTGCTTCTTAAGTATGAAGAAAAAACACAATAAATTATTTTTTTGTACATAGGTTTTGTTGGGTTATGGAGTATTGAGAGTGACATGAGGGAGGGCGGGGGTCAGATGAGATTCCACCTTCACATGGTTGGCCATGTTTAGTAGAGAATATTAAATTATTCTCGAAACAAAGAGAATATCAGTAAGGCAATGCACAATTATCATGCTAACCCAAATGGCGTGCTTGATCATGTACTACTACACGGGGCCAACGTTGAAATTTTTTCACTTTGTGCTTGTATGGACTGAAGTTTGGCATGGTTAGACTAGACACATGCATTGATGGTGTGGTAGGTTTTCCATACTCCAACATGACTGACACAAACAATTCGACAATAAAAAACCAAACCTATAGATTAATTAATGTACTTCAAGGGGCCAACGTTGAATTTTTTTCAATTTGTGCTTGTATGGACTAAGTATGGGATACTAAAAGCATGCATGAGTTTTTCTTAATATGATTGTTTTACATGGAAGAAAACATGTGCACATTTTTAAATAATAGAAATGTGTGTGTGCATGTGTTTGTTATCCAACGTACTTGTCATTTAAGCTACCAGGTTCAAACCTTTTGAAGAAAGATTAAGAAAACACACACGCATTCTACGATTTCTAGATGTGAGTGGGATTTGTGAAACTCTTGTTTCCGCTCTTAAGGCCACCAAATTCATGCACTAGCCTCAAGAAAAATCATTTTTTCAAAATAATAAAGTATATCATATATCATCTTATTAATCTTTAAAATTTGGCTTAAAACTACTATATAGCAGTCTCTACCATAGGGGGTTCACTGGCGAGGCAATATCATATCACGTCCATTCATATTGAGGGTTTGAATACTCTTAAAAACATCAAAAATATATTGCTCCATATTAAAGGGTCAAGGGGGTTTATAATTTGACATAGTAATATAAATATTGGGGGTTATTTTATTTGGGTGGGCTAAGGAATAAACTCTAAATCATGGGATAAATTCATACCTCCAAATCATGGGATCAATTCATATAACCCACCTAAAACTTATGGACCCTCTATTTTTATTTGATATTGCTTATCATCCTAAGTTTTGCATAAATCAGATAATAGTGTACCAATGATAATATCGATGGAAGTCTCTTTGGATTACTAGCCTTGAGAAATCCTCATTTAATAGCTTATTTAGGCTTGGTTTGAATTAATGTTATATTGTTTTTCATCTTTAAGTTAAGATATGTAGCTAATCGGGAGTTCCAGAGTTGAACAATTGTATTGTATTTTTTGTAGGCATTCAAGTACAAGATCTAACTCTTCATTTTTTAGGTTGGGGTTTAGGTGGGTATTGAGATTCAATCAAACCTTACACCACGACAACCAAGAAAAGTGAGATCAGTTTTTCTTGGCTCACCGGAACCAATATGTTTGTTTCGATAGAAAGGTAGGGTTTCCATCCACGAAAGGGATTCAATTTTGCATTTTTATGGAGTTTAATTTATTAAGATTATAGAAAACATGAGTTCACTATGGCTATACTTGTATTTACACGATATAAAATTGGTAGATTGGAAGGCTATGGTGTGAAACATTTGTAATTATCATCTTTTCTAAGCATTGCACTAACTAGTGGACTATTAGTCTTTTACATTCTTTGTTACGTTGATCTCTTGACTAGGTTGACTTTTACACATTTTTACTTCCCTGGTACTATTATTTTGGGTCTTCCACTATGCAACACTACAAATTGATGAGTCACCCCTACAATCCTAGTGGGATTATTATTAGCATTATACTATTATTTTATTTAGCACCTTGTTTGCTTATACTAAGATGTGTTAGGGATCCTATTTGTTACAACTTGATAATATGATATAAAGGGGATATTGAAAATGGGTTGATAAAAATGGATACCTACAATATCTAGTGAAACTAGGGGTTTTCTTAATTGGAAAGGCATATCGGGAGGGGGGTTCGACAATATAATTTTACGAGGCATTTTCCAATATTTAGTGAAATTAGGGATATTATTTAATATCGTACGAATGATCGTGCTATGTAACAAGTTCGCTGAGTGAACCCCCCGTGGTCTCTACCCCCATTAATTTGGTCACAAATTTGAGCATGAATATTCTCTTTATGTTTGTGTCTCCTTATCTGCTAATCTCTTGGTTTTTTAGATCTCAATGCCCATGCCATGGTGTAGGGATAAAAACCGAGGCACTAGGACATAACATATATTTCAATGGGGAGCAATTGCTTCACTTGGTCATAAGCGAGGATTTGAGGATATAACCACCCTTTTGTGTTTATTTGCTTCACTTGGTCCACGAGTAACCAGTCCACAAGCAACCAATCACACAACTAGCCCACGAGTAGATTCAAGCACACTTGCCCTCATTCCATGGAGCAAGGAGACCAAACGTGTTCATTTTATTCACTTGGTCAACAAGAAACTAGTCCACGAGCAACCAATCGCACAACCATCCCGTGAGTAGAGTCAAGCACACTAGCCCTCATTCCATCGAGCAAGGAGACCAGACGAGCGTGCTATCTCTCATTCTAGTGAGAAGATGAAACTAAAAGAGCGCAATATCTCTCATTTCGTTGCACATAGGAGACCAATTGATCATTCTAACTTCATAATGAATGGTAAATCAATAAGTTGCTCAATTGCCTAGCCTCTACCATGGTCTAGTGTTTCAATATTAATGCCATTTTAGGGTTAATAAATTCAATTTTCATTTTGCAAATTCATTAGGGTTAATATAATCAATCTTAATCCAATGGGGAGTTCTCTGTTACCCTAGTCATTGCAGACCACTGCAATTAGTCTACACAGTTCGAGATACTCGATTAGGATTTGAAGGAGATATAAAACACCTTTTTGGGGGGCATTTATCCTTTGAAGGAGATATAAAATAACCCTTCTAAGATAAACTTTTCCCCGATATCTAGCCCAATAGCTGATGCAAATAACTCTTACTACATGCTGGATTCAAATTAGCCACCAAAACCCAGTGATATCATTTTATATGTTGCAACATTTCCTTGTTCTTGCTGCCAACATGAAACAATGGTGCATTGGGACTTCAAAGAGATGCTTTGCTTCAAGGTAGATACCTTTATTTATATTAGAAATATGCATAAATAAGTAGGGCCAACCTTTTGAATTAATTTTAAGGAGGACCAACCTAACTTTAGATCCCATATCTTTCAACCCCTCTTTATTTGGCATCCCTTACTGCTACTTTATGACTGAAGCTACACCAAGGAATGTAAAAAATAGTCACTTACTGTGCTTACAATTGTTAATTAGGGTTACTAAAACCACACAAAAAATCTCAAAAGTGCTGATAAATCCAACATAAATGACCCATAAATCATCCTCCATAGATATTTTCCCATAAATCATGCCCAGAACTTGTTTGATCATACACATGTTTTCTACCTTATGCCCAGAATTCGAAATGAGGCTAGTTACTATTGTTTACATCTATTAGAGTGCCTAGAATTGGGGTAATATGGACCATAAATGATCTCTAATATGTCCATAATTGCATTATGTATTCCTACAACCTTGATAAAGTTCCTAGAAGTGTCTAAGACACACACAATTTTGACTTAGTGCACCCCCATTCACAAAGGGGGGTAACAATGGCCATTTTCGCTATGAAATTGAAGTTGCCCATTAGACACATTATTTGATAATAACAATGGAGAACTGTCAATTTCACCCTTTTCATAGATGTGATTGATTCCCTGTGCAGAACCTAGAGGTGTTTCAATCTTGCACATTTCAATAGTATTACTTGTTCCAAACTTGCTAGGATTTTTTCTTGCAGATCCTACAATAGAAGATGAATCAACAACGGAAGTGATAATCTCTTGGTCCAATGAATCCATACCTCCAATTACATTTCTTTCTTTTCCCATGGTAGAAGAATGAATTCCCTCCATTTCATTCCCTTCATTACCTACTTTTTCAAGATGCATGCCCTTTTCCTTTACATATAACTCTTTATTTGTTTCACCTTTCTTCGTAAGCAAATAACCTAAATAACATGCTCTCGAACTATGTGTGTGTGCCTCTACTATGCACACATGCTTCTGGGCTTGCCTTGGGAAAATATTTTTGTGTATGCAATTTCATATTATCATGCACATGTGATGGTGTGGTACTTGATATCCCAAGAGACTTATGTGTACTACCAACATGACTCACTGAAAAAAAATATTATGCTTAGAGAGCATAAGACTTCCGGCCTTAGCTACCCCTTCATCATCAGAATCTTAGGTCCTTTCCTCTAAAAGCTCAAGCTCCCATGCACTCTGTAATATGTTATAATGCTGCTAAATATTACTCTTTCATCGATACGCATCGTGGGAGTTGACTCTTTTGCTTTTGTTCAGCTACAATGTAAATTCCTTTTAGAGAATGAATTAATCCAACATCAACTTCATATTCAAGTTATATTTTCACCCTATGGCAGTGACCTTAGTGTCACAAAAAGAGGCATAAGATCATGTTTAAATCCATATTTGTTGTACTGGATTAGACAATAGAAAGTGACCCAATAATATGGCTTACTTTTGATAGTCTCCCCAACAAAAGATGAATCATGTTTGATGTAGTTCCTATAGATATTTTTAATGTACTTGGAAGGCCATACATTCACCTTTAGTTGCACTTATCTACATATTTATGTGCACATTTCTGATTTGTAAGGTGCCCTTGGAATGTCATCACAGTTCTCAAGGGGAAAATGTGTGCACTTACTTTCATCAAGCTTCCATGCCTAGGTGAATACCCCTTTCTTCATGCTTCAATTTGACCTTTAAATAACAATCCTCAGTTTCTTAAAATCCTTACCCATGTAAGATAAGATCATAAACATAAAGGACTATGTGAGGGTCTATAATTAAGAGTGGTGATAAGGATGTAGATCCTTACCGTTTGAATTGTTTGCTTATCCTTTGGTCCATGTAGATACCCATGTCCTCTAGATTGTTGGAAAATTTGAACCATTTTCTTCAACCGTTGTTTTTTATGGCAATGGAAATGGCCATTAGTATACTTGTTTTCCATATTTGGATGGGTGATATTGCAACCCCAATCCATTATTTTCTTGGGATGCGTGTTATATTTTGATATATTAAGTGGTGGAGTTTTATTTTTTGTAGCATGCATTGCAAGTAAATTGTTGTATATATTTATATATTTGCCATAAAAAACCTCTTATGTAATTCAATATATATATTTTCATGAAGATAACAAGGTTTATTATAGTAGCGATATTTTTTGTTTATGATGTGACAAAAGCATATGTTTTATAGCTAGCAGCCTAGATCAGGCTTGCTGCAATTTTATTTCAAATCAACAATGATGCCTTTAAGAATGTCTTGTAGCTTGTCATGCTGCTAGCTATCCGACCGTGTCATGTCTTGTAGCTTGTAATACCAAACTTTCTAAATTATTTTCCATTTTTGTGCATTTACTAGCGAAGGGGATTGAATGTGGAAACAACTTCATAAGCTTCACGTATGTAGAGATGAATGTGGATTGAGGGGTGGCATTGTGTCAAATAAGAGGTAGTTACAAGGAGCTATTGCATATATTTGACCTTCCATCTCTTTGGAAGGTCAAATAAGAGGTAGTTACAAGGAGCTATTGCATGGATGCATGGTTACAAGTGATGGGTCAGTTTCCAACCATTGCATTCTTAACTCAATTTAGGATTAGGATTAGGGGATCCACAAAAGCTTAAAAGACAATATAAAATTAAAATAAGGGATTGTAAATTCACAAGGAAGCCTAAGTTATTCATGTACTCATAGCTATGTATGGGTTGGCCCATATGATCCACATTTGTTTACTACCCATACTTCATCTAAATGTTAAGACCAATAAAAATTTTCAGGCCTCGATGTATGTTATACATTTTTTTTATTTTTTTTTTCGTGCTAAGCTTGTTGATTCCATTAGAATTCAATAAGTAGTCAATAACCATAGCTAGTTCTCATGGTTATATATATCTTAGCCCCCACATTGTTATGGTTTTGTATAAAATTGGCATCCAATATGCTAGTTTAGATGTTATATTTCTCATACTCTAGATATCGGGTGTGCTTGACAAACTGAAACCTTAATTATTTTAAAAATTGTGTGCCAACAATTATGAGCATTCCTTTACCAATTATGGGCATTAATGTATGAGATTTATTTGTTTAGCGTCAAACTCATTCCCATGGACGATATACCTCATCAAACATATACCTCATCATGACCATATGATCTGTGTGGACCCTTCTTCATATAGTGATTATGAACTTTCAGGTTATATGGAACATTTGTACATTTGAGAGAGAGAGATGACTGGTTGTACCTTCCCCACCTTGGTTGATTTACTTTTGGTCCTTACACCTTGTTGTTTATTGGTCTTGTGATACCTTGTACTTGGCGTGTGGTTAGTAGGGTCATTTCTCCCATCTTGAGTTGTTTTTACCACCCTTTAATGTTTTTGGTGTTGATGTATATGTAACTTCGAAATGTATTTCATATATATATTTATTGTACTCCTATAGAGATGTATTATTCCTCTATACAGAAGTGTCGTCATTTGTATTGACAAGTGTCGCAAGTGTGTTAACTTGCCGATGGGTTATTAGACCACCTTGTAAGGGGTTGACCCAGATTAATGTAACATGAGGTTATTGTGCTAAGCTAGACAAGTCGGCTCCATAAGTTTATTGGGCAGTCAGGACAAGTATAAATAGAGATCTCTAGATCTCTATTTGGATCACTTCAAAACTCACACTTCCTTCACTCAGAAAGTGGCGCACATGTGAGGAGGAGGATCATATGCTAGGAGGAGTCTATATCTGTGTACTTGGGTTGTACTTTGGTTGTATCATTGCTCTATCTATCTCTGAGGAAGTTGTGGGGTTTTTCACCTTAGGGTTTTCCCCACGGAAACACTATGTGTCTATTGTCTCTTATGTTTCCTTCTTGTGATGATTGACATGCTTGCTATGATTGTTATGCATTGATATACTGTACATGTTATTCTCTCAGCAAAGATCCTAGATTATCTTGAATTAATGCTCAAAATTTAACATGGTATTAGAGCTAACCTGAGAAGAAGACATTGTGCAGTGACGGAAACCAGGGTTTCCTTTTTATTGGGTTTCTCTCCATAGATTTTGGAAAATCAATATGATAGATTGACTCTCCTCAGCAATGTGAATCTATCTGTCCAATCAGAATTCAATTCTTAGCACTTTCAGTTTTGGCGCTAAAAATTAGGGTTTCCACAAAAATAGGAATTTCTGAAATATGAAGACATAGCTGGAAGCTCCTTGGAAAAATCGAAGTTCAAAGCTTTGGATCGAGATTTTTGGCTAGGTGAATCTCTGGGAAACTCAAACCCTAATTCAGGGTCCTCCCCAGTGAACCCGGGAAGACTAAAAGGCAGTTCTGAAGGGTGAAGCTTTGCAGATCTCAAATTCTGAATACACCAGGCTGATCAGTTCATCAAGGTGCATCTTTCTATCCTTTCAGAAAGTTGAAATTCACATTTTGAATTTTTAAGGTTTCTTTGACAAACCCTAATCCGGGACCAGATCCAGTTTTCAACAAATCAAGTGGTAAGACCTAAATCTTTTCTATTTCCATTTGAAGTACTCTTTAAAGATGTCTCACCACACCAAGCTTGAGGACAAGCTTGAAGGGGATGATAACTTCCGAGCCTAGAAGTATAGGATTGGGTTAATCCTAGAAGAGAATGAGTTGGACTCATATATAAGGGAAGAGGTCCCTGTCCCAGAGGGAGAAGAGGCTAAAGCCCTCCACAAGAAGAACTTGGTCAAGGCAAAGAGAATCATTGTTGATTCTATCAAGGACCATCTCATCCCCCGTGTGTCATCTCTGAAGACACCCAAAGAGATGTTTGACTCCCTATCCAAGCTATTTGAAGGGAAGAACATAAATCAGAAGATGACTCTGTGGAACTAATTGAAAGGGGTAAAACTTCAGAATGGAGAATCCATTCAATCTTATTTTTCTAGGGTCTCTCAGATCAAGGAACAACTAGAAGCAGTGGATAAAATGGTGGATAATGGTGAAGTTGTCATGACCACTCTAAATGGCCTACCCAGGTTATGGGACTCCTTTATCCAAGGAATCTGTGCAAGAAAGAAGTTGGTATCCTTCAACAAACTACGGGAAGAATGTTCACAAGAAGAAGAAAGGCTTGTGGCAGGAGAAGAAAAGATGTGGAATGAATATCAAGCTCTCACAGCTCAGACCAAGAAACAGAAGTCCAAGAGAGAGCCATCTCACTTCAAGAAATCTTCACATCACCATAAAGAAAGGAGAATATGCTTCATCTGTAATGAAAAGGGACATATTGCCTTAAATTGTCCCAAGAACAAGAAGGACAACTACAACTTCAACAAGAAGAAGAAGGGAAACAAAATAAGGTACCATGCTCATGCTGCCGAGGATGATGAGCCTCCCAAGAAGAAGGCTAGAGCAGAAAGTGATGATGATGACTCATCAAGCGAAGAAGAGTATGTTCTAATCTCTGCTCTCACAGGTACTATTTCTCATGGTTGTAATGATTGGCTTATTGACAGTGGGGCTTCCAAACACATGACTGGGTTTAAAGAATCTTTTGTAAATCCATCTGAACATGAATCACCCCATAAGGTGAAACTTGGGGATGATTATCAATACCCTATCAAAGGAAGTGGGGAAGCCTCCTACAACCTAGATTCTGGAAAGTCTTTGAAGATAAAAGAAGTTATTTATGTACCTGGGCTCAAGAAGAACCTACTCTCCATATCTGCATCGGATGTAAAAGGTATGAGGGTTGCATTTGCGGATGGCCAAGTTCTAATGTGGCCAAATGGAAAGACCATAGATGATGCAATGGTGATTGGAGAGAAAGAGGGAGGATTGTATAAATTGAAGGGAAAACCTGAACATGCCATGGTGCATGATTCCATGGAGCCAAGTGAACTTTGGCATATAAGACTTGCTCATATGCACTATAGGGCACTTCCAATTGCAAGCAAGGCTGTAGAGGGTCTTCCTGAAATAAAGACAAAGCATGAAGGTGTTTGCAAAGGATGTGCAAAAGGAAAGAACATAAAGAAAGCATTTCCAAGCAATGAAAGCAAAGCTAAAGGAATCTTGGAAATCATCCACTCGGATGTATGCGGTCCGATGTCATCCAGTTCTCTGAGTGGGTATGTTTACTATCTCTCTTTCATTGATGACTTCTCCAAGAAGTCTTGGGTTTACTTCTTGAAGAACAAAGATGAAGTGTTTGATAAGTTCAAGGAATTCAAAACCTTGATGGAGAACCAAACTGATAAGAAGATCAAAACATTCAGATCCGACAATGGTGGAGAATTCACTTCAGTCGACTTCAAGAAGTTATGCAGTGATTCAAGGGTTAAGAGGGAGTTGACTGCTCCTTACAATCCACAACAGAATGGAGTTGCAGAAAAAAAGAATCGAACAATCATGGGAGCAGCAAGGGCAATGCTGCATGACCAGGATCTACCTATGCATCTATGGGCAGAAGCAACTAGGACAGCTGTATATGTGCTGAACAGAACACCCCACAAGATATTGGACAACAAAACACTAGAAGAGGTTTTCTCTGGTAAGAAACCTGAAGTCAGCCATCTTAGAATATTTGGTTGTCCAGTATACACTCATGTCCCAAAGGAAAAGAGGACCAAGATGGATCCTTCAGGAAAGAAGGGTATCTTTGTGGGTTATAGTGAAAGCTCGAAGGCTTACAAAATATACTTTCCAAGGTTCAAGAAGATTGATGTCAGTAGAGATGTGACATTTGATGAAAACTCAGCATTCATCAAATCAATGAAGACACCTGTTGAAAATTATGAAGAACCTAAGGAAACTAGATTTCAAGACACTACTATGATTGAAACAATTCCAGATGCAGATCGTGAAATTGAAGATCCGCAAGAACCTGTAGATCCACCCCATGAGAATAAATCTCACAAGAGGAAACCTACATGGGCTAGAGAGCTCATTCAAGATGCAAAAAGATATGGCATTCTAGAAGAATAACACAGAGCAAAGAAGACAACTAGATCACACACCAGCTATGTTGCTTTACTTTGTGATATCATGAATAAAGAACCTTCCAATTATGAAGAAGCAGCGGAAAAGAAAGAATGGAAGGATGCCATGGTCGAGGAATACCAATCAATAATGAAAAATGATGTTTGGGATGTAGTCCCAAGACCTGAAGGGAAGTCTGTTGTGACTTCCAAATGGATCTACAAGATCAAGCATGCTGCGAATGGCAACATAGAGAAATACAAGGCAAGATTTGTAGCTCGTGGCTTCTCTCAGAAAGAGGGAATAGATTATGAAGAAAAATTTTCTCCTGTAGCCAGGTACACTTCCATCAGATCAGTACTTGCTCTGGCTGCAGTGATGAAATGGAAGATACACCAGATGGATGTGAAGACTGCTTTCTTGAATAGTGTAGTTGAAGAGGAAGTGTATGTGGAACAGCCACTCGGTTTTGAAACACGTGATAGGGAGTCATATGTGTGCAGATTGAAGAAAACCTTGTATGGCTTGAAGCAAGCTCCTAGGACTTGGTATGGTAGGATGGATAGTTTCCTATCTAGTATGGACTTTACCAAGAGTAAAGCGGATTCCAACCTTTACTACAAGGTTGAGGAAGGAAATCCAGTGATACTACTTCTGTGGATGACCTATTTGTTACAGGTAATGATAGTTTGATTGCTGATACCAAGAGGAATCTTGCTTTCGAGTTCGAGATGAAGGAGTTGGGGATGATGCACTATTTTCGAGGCATGGAGGTGTGGCAGAGTGTAGATGGGATCTTCCTTGGACAAGGGAAGTATACAGTAGAGATCCTGAAGAGGTTCGAGATGATGGACTGCAAGGCCATGGCCACACCTATGGCATCGAAACTGAAGCTTCTATGTGATGCTTCATCTGAGCCGGTTGATGTCACCATGTATCGTTAGATGATTGGGTCCTTGATGTACCTGACGAGCACGAGACCAGATATTTTCTTTGTGGTGAACACATTGAGCCAGTTCCTGACAAATCCGAGGAGTGTTCACCTGGTTGTTGTAAAGAATATTCTGAGGTACCTGAAGGGTATAGTTGATTATGGGCTCAAGTATGATGCGAATCAAAAGTTTAACCTACAAGGTTATGTTGATTCAGATTGGGAAGGAAATGCTGCAGATAGGAAGAGCACTTCTGGGTGCTGCTTCAGTATGGGATCAGGTGTGATCTCTTGGTTTAGCAGGAAGCAGTCCTGCGTAGAATTGAGTACAGCCGAGGTAGACTATGTTGCAGCCTGTTCAGCTAGTTGTGAGGCAGTATGGCTGAGGAAGCTACTGTCTAAGTTATTTGATCTACCGTTGGAGGCTACTAGTATATTTTGTGACAACCAGAGTTGTGTGAAGCTGTCTGCGAACCCGGTGTTCCACAACAGGTCGAAACACATAGAGATCAAATATCACTATATCAGGGATATGGTGCAGAGAGGAGCAGTGAAGCTCCTGTATGTTGCTACGGATGAGCAGATTGTAGATGTATTGACGAAGCCACTAGCCAGAGTGAAGTTCGAGTACTTCAGAGAGAGGCTTGGTGTTCTTCAGATCGATGACACTTCGAGGAAGAAGTGATGGAGACATTTGCTATAGCCATTCCTATCATGGTGGAAGGGGGATCCTTCACATGGCTGTGGATGTAAGCGCTGGATGATGAGCATCAAGATGATGTTCTAGTTTCTACTATGTATGATCATTTGGATCATTTACATTTGTATGTATGTGTATGCATCATGTTGGATGTTGGATATGATCAGTTGGATCATTTACATTTTTATGTATGTGTATGCATCATGTTGGATGTTGGATATGATCAGTTGGATCATTTATGCACGAGGGCTTTACTAGAAGGCAATATAATATCACGTTCATTCATATTGCGGTATTAAATATTCATGAAAACCTAAAAACTATATTGCTTATATATTAAGAGGCAAAGGGTTTTTTTATTTAATGTAGCAATACAAAAATACTTTGGGGTCTTTTTTATATGGGCGGGCTGACAAATATCTGCCAAATGGAGATGGCGGGATCACGACCGGATGAGAAATCGGGTTGAGGCAAGGCTCGAGCTTACTAGTACGCAGGGAAATAGCATCTTGAGGCATGGTTGAGGCCAGGGTTTTCATGGTGAAGTGGGTTTCCAATCGATCATAGTCGAGAGACAATGGTCATTGATAGCCAATTGTTACCAATAACACTTAGCAGTTGTTACCAATAGCCTTGGGACAATCCAAGCCTCTAGGGCCTGTTATAGGTCCTTGATAGGCCTTGGGGGATTGAATACCCAACCACTCATGCCTATTACAGGCCTTGGGATGTTTATTCAACCTCCTAAAGCTTGTTACAGGCCCTAGGAGCTTGGATACCTATCCCACAACAAGCTTAGTCAACGATTGGGGAACTGCAACATGTAATCTAAATGTTGTACTATGTGCATTGGCTCTAGTGGCATACAAGAAGTGATCTCCTATTTCTTCATTAGACCATTAGATGTTACAAATCATAATGATATGTGGTTGAGTAATTGCATTGTGGGTGAATAAATGTGCATCCACAATATACATCAAAAGAAGCAAGGTGCATTGTATAATGCATGTGGGGTCATTAGAGGGGTATCATATATATATACTAGGTAGAAATATAAAGAGGTATAAAAAATGTGAATGAAAAAAATTATACACACAATATCTAGTGAAAATAGGGGTTTTTTTAAACTGGGAAGGCATATTGGGAGGGGGTAAAAAAAATGATTTTGGAAGGTATTTTCCAATATTTAGTGAAATTAGGGGTATTGTTTCATATGCCACGAATGAACGTTCTATGATAGCGGTTTATTGAGTGAAGCCCCTGTGCATTTATGTATGTACGCATCATGTTGGATGCTGGATATGATCAGTTGGATCATTTATGTATGTACGCATCATGTTGGATGATGGATATGGTCAGTTGGATCATTTATGTATGTATGCATCATGTTGGATGCTTGGACCATGTATCAGGTAGATACATTGTGTGGATCATGTATCTATGTATGTATCAGGTGGATACGTTGTGTATGGTGACATGTATCAGGTAGATACTTGGTATGCATCAGGTAGATGCATTGTATGATCAGGATGATCGTGTATGACGAGCTTCTCCAGATGACATGCATTAGGATGATGCAGTGATGATGATCAGGATTATCATGTGTACCTCAGGATGATGTATGGAGAGTATCAAGTTGATACTCTGTGGCCATGGACAGGTTGTGCAGATGAGCATGTAAGTAGTCCTGGGAGATCTGAACAGGATGAAAAAGGCCTCAAATGCTCTTTCGAGGCATTGCTCTGGTAGGACATGTAAGTAGACCTGGGAGATCTAGACAAGATGAAAAAGGCCTCAGATGCTCTTTCGAGGCATTGTCCTATGGCATGTAAGTGGACCTGGGAGATATGGACAGGATGAAAAAGGCCTCAGATGCTCTTTCGAGGCATTGCCATGACCACATGTAATATGCTCCTGGGAGATCCGACAGGTAGAGTTGTGTGCTCGTAATAGCCTCGGATACTTTAGCCAGGTTTTGTGGTGGACCACATGTAATGTGCTCTTGGGAGATCTGACAGGTAGAGCTGTGTGCTCGTAAGATCCTGGGATGCTTCAGCTAGGTTTTGTGGTGAGATCACATGTAATGTGCTCCTGGGAGATCCGACAAGTAGAGCTGTGTGCTCGTAACAGCCTGGGATGCTTCAGCCAGGTTTTGTGATGGGTCACATGTAATGTGCTCCTGGGAGATCCGACAGGTAGAGCTGTGTGCTCATAACAGCCTGGGATGCTGCAACCAGGTTTTGTGACGCACGTAATAAGTCCTGAGGATTCCACAGTATGGCCAGTGATGATGAAGACCTGTAGGTGGTGGGCCTACATCCAATATGAAAAAGGACTAGCTCTATATAACTTCCTATGACGAGTAGATTCAGAGATTGATTGAGATAGCAGCAGCAGTGACGATGACCATGATTTGAGGATGATGATTCGCTAACGATGATCTAGAGAAGAAGACTTGTGCTAGCAGATCTGTGTTGAGAAGCACCTTCCTAGTTAAGAGAGAGTGTTGATGTATATGTAACTTCGGAATGTATTTCATATATATATTTATTGTACTCCTATAGAGATGTATTATTCCTCTATACGGAAGTGTCATCATTTGTATTGACAAGTGTCGCAAGTGTATTAAATTGCCGATGGGTTATTAGACCACCTTGTAAGGGGTCGGCCCAGATTAATGTAACATGAGGTTATTGTGCTAAGCTAGACAAGTCGGCCCCATAAGTTTATTGGACAGTCAGGACAAGTATAAATAGAGATCTCCCAATCTCTATTTGGATCACTTCAGACCTCACACTTCCTTCACTCAGAAAGTTGTGCACATGTGAGGAGGAGGATCATCTGCTAGGAGGAGTCTATCTCTGTGTACTTGGGTTGTACTTTGGTTGTATCATGCTCTATCTATCTTTGAGGAAGTTGTCGGGTTTTTCACCTTAGGGTTTTCCCCATGGAAACTTTGTGTGTCTATTGTCTCTTATGTTTGCTTCTTGTGATGATTGACATGCTTGCTATGATTGATATGCATTGATATATTGTACATGTTATTCTCTCAGCAAAGATCCTAGCGTATCTTGAATTAATGCTCAAAATTTAACATTTGGTCCTTTGGGTACTATGGTTTTTTGTCCCCTAAATGACCCTAGTACCCCACTTATGATTTATGTTTTTATTTATGACTCCTTTTTATTTTATTTGTTATTTTATTATTTTACTTTTAATTTTTAATTTTTAATTTTTTATATTTAATTTTTATTTTTATTTTTATTTTTATTTTTATTTTTTGTATTAAGTACTTAAGACTTGTCTTATCAGAAAAAAATTGTTGGTGATCAAATCTGTGTTTTTTTGATAAGCTTTTACTTACACTAAGACTTTTGTTGTAATCATTCTTTGTGCTTTATTTAACTTTTGTTATGAATGTAACTGTCTTTGTCTAACTACTGTTGCATACAACCTTTCAACACATATTTCATTAAATTTTGAATTAAACAGTGGATCTAGAATTCCCAAATAACCAAAAAACTCAATTCTAGCATTGTTCTTGTAATAAAATATTTCTAATTTAATGAAATATGTGTTTTTCTCTTTCTCTCTGGTTTGTACTTACCCTTTAGTAGGGTCAGTGGGTTCCTAGTGTTGCTGACCTCTGAGAGGTATAATTTTGACTAAAAGTAATATTTCTGAGTATAAAACAAGAAGGTTCCACATTACAGTGTAAGTACCCTAAAACTATCTTCTTTACTCATGTTAATGTTGATTGACTATTGTTAGTAATTACATGTTATTGAAGATTACTTTAACACGGTGAGCCAACTGGTAGTGTTAAAGTGGAAAAGTCGAAAGAAATGAAAATTATGTTTTGTTATTGTTGTACTAGTTAGTTTCAGTACTTGTTTATTAGATGCAATTTTGTATTAAATTATATTGATTTTTTTTATTCCTCTGCATAAAACCCTAACTCTATCATATATATATATATATGGTAAAGTAGAGATGTTAGTTAACTAGTGGCATGGTTGATCATGCCAAGGATACCACTAATGCATAGTGCCCTCTTGAATACCTTGGATACTTGTGGACATAAAACATGCAAATGTGTCACAAACCCATGTTTGTGTAGGTAGACTTAAATCTCCTCCAAGAAAATTTGTGCACAAATTTGTGCCTTTGTGACAACTTCTACCACCATGGAAAATTATGTGTACTGGTAAGGTAACAAAGCAATAAGCTTATTTTGGAGGTAAATTATTCCATGGTATAAAATCATTTCAACATCCATAAGAACTTACATTATTGTAGATATATGTTTATTGGACTTACATCTTTAAGAATGTCAAAAATATATCAATGTTGATGTTGTTTGTGTTATTGCTAAATTGGCCAATAAAAGAAAGGAGTTTACGTACTGTTGGCACAGTATTTTTAAAGTTGGTTGAGAGATGGTTAATTGAAAATTTGTTTGGATATCACCTAAAGATTTGTGAGGAAAGTGTGAAAATCCTCATAGCAAATCTAAGAGCGGATGTATACCTCACAAGAAATATTATGATTAAGCAGGAAGATAGAAGAAGAGTGGTCAATGCAGTGTAAATGAGCAACAGAATAATAATATAGTAGAACTCGGATAGAAGCAAAATAACTTCACACACATTGATTCATTAATCACAAATATGAACAATAAATAGTACAATGGTGGAGAGGATTCGAATTCCAACGTGGCAATTCGAATTATCCTCTCATGGAGTGATCATCAGATCAATAGAGTGTCATCAGACCATAACTAGGAGTCCTCATCATCATCAGTGGAGTCATCAATGCACAAGTGACTGTCAACCAGATGTCAAACTGAGTCTAACTGAGTGTGGTAGGTGTAACTGGCACATGGAGACAGTAACTGAATGAAGGAGGCTTAGTGGAGGGAACATGAGGAGCTAACTGGAGTCAGAATGGGCAATCTAGTCTCACTGGAGGTCCATTGGAGTGATACAGACAATTGAGAGTCAGTGTAGCCTTAAATCAAGGAAAGAACTAAAGATAACTCAACTAACTGAAGTGCAACTAAGTGGTAGGTGAGAGAGGGCGCATGAGATGCATGCAACTACATACAAGGCGCACTAAGCACTAGGAGGGCTGAAATTGATCAGTGAGAAGCTCCTGGGGCTAGCTAACTGAGGGCGAGGTGCTGGGACTGATGACTGGGATGCATGCATGCAAAATCAGGTCTGTATGCAAAATCATGACTGCATGCAAAATGCATGCATGACTGAAAATGAAAAAATGGATAATGCTGGTAGGACTAGGATTGAGTATAGGAATATCCCAACACCCCCCCTTAATCCATCCTGGGCCCTGGTAACTGAGACCAAAGGTCACCCAATACAATGAATAATAATAACAGTCAATAAACCAAGGAAATGGGAAAAATGTCATGGGAAAAATACTCCCCCTCAAAATAGACTGTAGGGCACACCAAAAATAAATGCTCCAAACTCAAGCAGGTGTGATGCTTGGTCATATGTCTGGAGGTATCTTCTTCTTGGGAAGAAGTGGTTCATGCTCAAAAGGCATGTGCTTGTACTTGCTCTTCAAATCGAATGTGATGAGAACAAATCCAAAAGTATGAGGATGATCCTTGAACCTGTGATTCGAATCAGCCGAGGTAGGATCAAAACCATGAATGTGTAGATAGTATTTTGTTTTCTCCTTCGAACCATCATGGGTGAGATTATGCTCAAAAGAACCATCAAATGTCAGTGATTTCTTGGAATCCAAATCAAATCCAAGACTTGAAAATTGGTTTCTTAAGATCTCCTTTGAACCATTTGAGGTGAGATCTAAACCATTGAATGCATGAGAAATTATCCCAAGCGAATGGCAATGGCCATCATCTTCAATAACCTTCTGAGAGCATGAAATAATGATCTTACAGTAGTAAATAAGAAGTGATTGATCAAGTAGAGCGAATGCATTACCTCCAATGGTTGATTTAACCTCTGAAACATTCATGAGATCATGATGCAAACCAACAGACTCTGGTGCAAGAGAGGATTTAGGAACCTATACAATTTCTAGAGTGTGAGCTGGAACAGAATTCGAAATAGAAGAAATTCGGAGCATTAGTGTAGAATCTGCAAGTTCTTCTTCTTTGTGGACAACTTCAATATGAGATATGTTTAATACTGATTCATGATCAATGAGATCATCAAGGAGGGTGAATGCAACAATGGGCTTGCTCTCGAAATGGATTTGACCAATCCCTTCGTTTTGTTTACCAAATATTTCATCCAGATGGGCCCATAGCTCTTTTGGAGATTCGGCAGAATCAATGAATTGGGGTAACATACAATGAGACATAGAAAACACCATGGTTGCATGGGATCTTTCACCTTCATTTAACCAGTCATTCTCTTCTTCAGAGGATTCAAACTCTCTTTCAAAACAATAATCAAAGAGATCATGGCTCTTCAAATATGCTATCATTTTTGGTTTCCATTCATCATAGTTGAATGGAGAAAGAGGAGGGATTTCTTCTGAATTCATGGAAGTTGTAGAAGACTTGCAAAAAACAATAGAAAATGTCTACAACTGCTACTGTTGCAAAAGTGCAGAAACTGCCGCAACTGCTGCACTCAAAATATTGATAATAACCTGCAAAAACATCTCAGGAATGGAGATAGACAATACTCTCAACATGCTCTGATACGATGCGAAAATCCTCACAGCAGATCTAAGAGCTGATGTATACCTCACAAGAAGTCCTCATAGCATAACTAGGAGTCCTCATCATCATCATTGGAGTCATCAATGCGCAAGTAACTGTCAACCAGATGTCAAACTGAGTCTAACTGAGTGTGGTAGGTGTAACTGGCACATGGAGGCACTAACTGAATGAAGGAGGATCAGTGGAGGGTGCATGAGGAGCTAACTGGAGTCAGAATGGGCAGTCTAGTCTCACTGGAGGTCCATGGGTGTGATACAGTCAGTTGAGAGTCAGTCTAGCCTTAAATCAAGGAAAGAACTAAAGATAACTCAACTAACTGAAGTGCAACTGAGTGGTAGGTTAGAGAGGGCGCATGAGATGCATGCAACTGCATGCAGGGTGCACTAAGCACTAGGAAGGGTGAAACTGATCAGTGAGAAGCTCATGGGGCTAGCTAACTGAGGGCGAGGTGATGTGACTGATGACTGGGATGCATGCATGCATGACTGAAAATGAAAAAATGGATAATGCTAGTAGGACTAGGATGGAGTATAGGAATATCCCAACAGAAAGTACCTAGTCCCATAGAAAATGTCCCACATGACCGTCAACAAAGTTAAAAGGGAGATAAAAGGGTTAATGAAGTAGTTTGAGATATCATATGAGGGAAATAACGGTCTAGATTGACACAGGAAAAGATCAACGGTGGAGGCAGAGTTTCGCCAAAGAGAGAAACGAGGGACATAACACAAGAAAAATTCGCCGAAATAGCCGTTGGGGAGATGTTAAATGGGAAACAAGATCAACGGTGAAATAATTGGGTGACAAGAAAATCGACGGCTCGTATGGTTTCGCACTTCCAACATGCATGTGGGAGTGAAGCTCTTGGTGGTTGCGAAATACCAAACCTCCCTCCACGCTTCGACACCACGACATTTCAAAACTTGGGAAGGTGGTAAGAGAAATCACTTCCTGACATTGCGAAACCACCATTGAAGAGTATAAAAATCCAAACGCACGTGAAGTTTGACATTTGTCATCGGAGCATTAAGTGATTGGAATGCTTGCGTGCAGCGGGAAGACGACATAACATACCTTTTCAATCCGCCAATTGCCAGGTAGGTTTTTCAAGACCGGTGCAAACAGTTTAGAAGGTTATACATAATGGAAAGCTCTGGTGAAATAGCATTTCAAAGTGTTTAAGTCATAAAATTAGAAGAAGTTTTGGAGGATAGGGATGGGGATGTTTACGACACTGTTATGACTCGGATTTCTATTTCAAAGATTAAAACAGATTGGAGGGTTTGCAGAAACATAATTTAGACATACATAATGTTCATGAATCCAATTTTATTTATTTCTTCCCTGAGAAAACTTTAGGGTTTCCCTATTTCATTTCATGGTGTGCTAAAACTATTCCCAAACTGGAAAGGTGGTCATGAATTCTTCAATGAAAAAAATCTTGTGCCCTCTTAACTCGTCAGTTGTTAAGAAGTCATTAGAAGTCCCTTTTTCTTTTTCCCATAGCCAAGAATATTTTGCTGAAGAGAATCTGGTCAGTTTGTATAGACAGTCTCTCCCCAAAACCAAGCAAGCTTTTCTGTCAAACTACCTCAAACCAGACATTGCAATTGACAACATGCCTTACCCACTAGATATCACCTTTTTCAATGAAAATTCACAGCTTGTTTTTTCATTAATTTCTCAGTTTTTAGGGCTTGATAATGACCTAGTGGTCACTAAAGTTCAATTAAGTTTACTTTTTAAGTTGAGTTTAGATGTATCAGAGATAGAGTCCAGTCAATTCTCCTGTCTTAAGTTTGATGAATTCCTAGCTGAGAATATTCATTCTCAGTTAGTGAATTTCCACAGTACCAAACATTTCAGATTTCAATCCTACTTAATGAAAATGTTCCTGTTTTCAAGTGAGGGGAACTTGCATTTCCCATAGGCAGTTTTTTCAGCTACAATAGAAAACTACATGTTCAACTTTATGAATCTCATATTATCAAAGGTGTATAGGGTAATTTTTGAGGAAAATTTACCAAGAGTGTTACCAGAAATGAAGACCATGATGCAGTCGAGTCTAGAAAAGGTAGTTGGTGACTGGTTTTTGCTTAAACAACACACATTGATCAGGCTCTATGGTTTTGTTAAAGAGACATATATTTTATCATCTTTCTTGACACTGAGGGTATTTTACTTGGAGTTCATCGGGCAAAAGTTAATTATTGAAAATGATCATTTTTTGGCATTCAAAAAGGCTTCAGACATGAAATTCCCTTTAAAAATAGGCCCTTTCATCATTAAAAATAGAAATGCTCTTTCGTTTGTAGAAAAAAAATTGGAGATGATGAACTTTAAGAAGGCCATTGCTATCAATTATGACCCATGTCATATCATTTCCCAGAGGAGGAAACAAAACAAAAGCAGGGCATTCAATCATCAAGAAGTTGAAGGATTAGCTAGAAAGGTTAATCTGTTGCAATATGAGTCTGATGCAGAGGTTTCAGAATGTTCACAATCCAATCCTTCTACATTAGCAAATTTTCAACTGAGTTGGTTCCTACACCAAGTAAAGTTGAAATTTCCAGCAAGATAAGTTTTCATGAAATTGTTGACATGGAAGTGGAAGAAAGAGGAATTAAAAGGTTAAAATCAAGTCAACAAGATGAATTGATTATGCTAGATAGTGGAAAAGGAAAAGAAAAATATCAAGGTCCAGAAATTCAAGTGTATGATTATAAGTTTGAAGAGGCTAAGGCTACAAGTGATAGTGATAAGTTTCAGTCAAGAGCTGAATTGTATGTTAAGTATGGTCAAGACAAGCAGGATGCATCATAAAAAAACAAACAATCGTATCCCAAAGTCAGAAATGTATTAGATTCAAAAATTCCTTTAATGACCACCAGGGATCCCACAAAGAATACTCTAAATCTGGTTGTATCGTCGGATGAAAGAGTCACATAAATGAAACTAAATTTACAGAAGATACCAGTTCTAGACAAGATCCATTTGCATAGGAAAACTAGAGAAGTCATTTACACATATTTGATGAAATCCACTCTGAAAATTGCAAAATTGCAAAATACAGTGAACAGGTTGGAAATCCAATTAAGACAAGAAAGGACATAAAATAAAGCTCATCAACAAAAAATTAAGAAGTTGCAATTTGATTTCATGGAAACCAATGATGAGCTAAACAAAGGTGAAGCAAGCAAGAAAATTTTAATTGAAAAGGAGAATACTATTCAGTTGCTTAAAAAGAAACTTAAAATTCTAGCAACTCAATTGATTCAAGCATCTGAATTGACCGTTTTGGAGCAAGAAAGAGAATCCATGTCACAAGAATTAGATGACTATAAAGCAAAGTTGATTAAATCTGAAGAAAAAGAAGTAAGTTGGGAAAAATACAGGTCGAGTCTCAAGACTCAGGTTGAGGATTTGAATAAAAAATTAGCAAGTGTTGTCCAGGAAAGGCAAGCAACGCGTCAAAACAATGAAGAAACAAACACATAAAGTCTAATTCAAGCCATGTCTCAAGTGAGATTGAAAGAAGTAGAAATAAAAGAGTTAAATGAATAAAAGCAGAGGTTAGAATAAGAAAATCAGAAGAAAGATGGAGAAAGAAAAGAACTGGAAAATAAGAATAAGGAGTTGGTTGATAAAAATAAAAAATTGATGTCTCAGGTAACATGATAGCTTCCTTTTCAAGGTGCAAAGCATCTTATTTGGGATTCAATAATAAATGAAGCTACAAAATTCAGGACTTATTTAAATTTTATGAAAACAAAAGGGACAATAGAAAATGACAACATACAGAGTTGTACAGTAATGAGAGAGACTTTGGATAAAAAGCCAAAGGAAACAACCCAGAATACCATTAATTTCCTAAGCACCTTGATAGAGGATGATTTGAAGGTGTTAAATCCATTAAAAACAAAATAATAGTAATAACCTGGACCAGGAGAGTCCTTGGAAAACATTCTCATGTTGAGAATGTCCAAGCTAAAGCAGATCATATGAAGAAACAGGTGGAATCTTTCAAAAGATCATTTGCAAATATGATTCAGAAAGGGCTTCCTTCCTTTTGGGATGAAGATAATAAGTTGATATCCTAGAATGATTATAAGAATTTGTTGTTTGGAATCAGGATGAACCATGAAAAGATTTGAAGATATGACCCATGTCTTGAAAAGGAAAATTGTATTGGAAAAGATTGCAGATGACTTTGAAATTCTAAACCAGTTGGTAATGATAGGTGCAAAGATACCTCCAATATCTATTGCAGATCATGTGGAGATGAAGGTTCTAGTCAAAGAAATGACCAGCTATGAAATAAATTCTACAGAGCAGGGGAAAACAATGGAGAAGTATGGAAAAATGAAGTACAATCTACACTCTTGAAGATTCCTGTCTGAGCAAGAGATTTTCGCTAGAAGCTGCAGTCGATAAAAAAACATCAAATGTTATATTTTGGAAAATTATAAATTATGTAAATTTTGACTGAAATAGAATGTAATAAGTAGTTAAAAGTTTACTATTTTTAGAAATAAGGCAGTTAGGTTTTTCCCCAAGAGGCCTTCAATGTATAAAAGCAAATTTTGACAATGTAATCAGGGTTGGAACCTGTGAAAGGAACACTCATTTTGTATCTATCTTCTCCAATATTTAATAGTTACTGCCTGCAGAGTTGAACACATTTTTAGAGGGAAAGATTCATGTGTTATTTATTTACAGTCTGTGATTTTCTGCTTCTCATGTGATTTGTTATTCCAGTAATCTCTCTTTTCCATTATTTTTTCTTTCATGCTTAGATGAGAGTTTGATTAAGTCATAATTCATGTTATCATGCTATGATTTATTGGATCTAAGTATTCATAATTATTCATCTAAAGTTGAGATGGATTCATCCACAATTGATGCCCAATGTTGATGGATTGTATCTCTTTCTTCTATTATCACCTACAAACAATAACTTGGTTGTGAAACAAATAGCTATATTTCCTTTGTAAAAAACAATATTGTTTAAGCTATGCTTACCCTTAAATTAATTTTGATTTGACTCCATGCCCAATGGTATCCATGTGTTTCAGCCTTTAACCATTTTAAAGCACAATCATTTTGATATATCTCTGGCCATTGTATTTATTTTTGAGAGAGCCCTCTCTGGTAGGAAAAAAGCCAGTTTTCCTCCTAAAGATTGGTTTGAAATAGTTACCTTGGAACTATCCTCCCACAACCAGGGGAGAAATTTTGAGTGTTAACACATACCACTATTCATATCTTAACACCCAAGGGTGTCTACCTCTATGGAGTTTCTAATAATATGACATGACCCATGACATAATTTTCTCATGCAAGGCAATTAATTCACCTTAGAGCACCATATCATCATCCTCTTTTAGAATTGGGATCACCTTTGAATGTCTTATTTGAACCTTTTTTCCCATGGTGAAGGTAGAACCAAATATGTATTTGTCAGATATTTCTTCCTCGAGCGAGGGGAGTTTAGTAAGACTAGATGAAAGTGAGACATCCAGTAGGTCTACAAGAGTTATATCAACTAGATGTCAAAAATTCAGAAGAAAATTCCATAACCACATGGAATATTTTATCGTTGAAGGGGGGTCATGTTCCTATGATGATGAGATAGTAGACAACATCGAGGTTCCCTTGAGGTACAAACATCTAGTGAAACAATGGGTACCCAAGGATATTCCTCAACTAAAAACAATTTTTTGTGTGAACGAGAGGATATATCAAATTGCACCATTGTCATTACATGGTTTGGGGTTGTTTTGCATGGATGGCATAAAGGTTGGTTACGATAGATGTACAGAATTGATGGAGTATGTTGGAACCTGTTACAACTACAAAGATTGGATGTGCCTGGTCCAATATACATGAAGTATGCATATATATGGATTGTCAACAAATTATTTACAGTTGAAAGACAAAGATCAAAATAAAGGAGAAATGGTGTACATTGACAGAAGGCCAAAAGCTACAGGGAATATCGCGGGGTTTATAAACAGTACACAACCAGGGTCTACAATTATGAAACCCATCTGCATATTTGAGGGGTGTGAAGGAAACCGTGTTTTTGTATGTGTCATTAAATCAATAGCTGCAGGGGAAGAGTTACTTATTAATTACAATTTGAATCGAATAGATACAAACACGGTTACTATGGGAGTGGTACATCTAACAATTTACCCAACCTTTTATTAATGAATTTAACATCTTAAGTTATTTTTGTTAGTCTATTTTATATTTTCGTTTAAATTTTCTATATTTACTTCGCAGGGTAGTGATTGAGGCATCTTCCTAGCAGCTGGTCAAAGGAGTACAACATCCTCGAGGCAACATGTATACATCTTTGTAATAGTACAAATATAATATGAAAAAGAGTTCTTTTTGCTGTGTTTTTTCATGAGTATATTTGTTTGGTTTATATAATGTTATTTGTATATTTGTTGTAGAGTGTTGATCAGGGAAACCACCTGGCTATTGATCAGATGAAAACAACCTCAGGGCAACAGGTATACCTGATTGTAATTGTACAATTTAAATACATCAAAACATTTTCTTATTATGTTGTTTCCGTAAGTATTTTGGTTTCGTTTAGCTAATTTTTTCTATGTTTTTGTTGCAGGGTGTTGTAAGGGGCTCCTCCTTATTAGTAGATCGTGGTAGGTCCCCTACCATTGATCAGATGAGTAGATGATCCTCGAGGAAACAGGTATAATTCATTGGAATTGTACAAATATAATATGGAGCATAATGTTTTTTTTGTTATGTCTTTTTCATGTGTATATTGGTGTCATTATGATAATGTTTTCTACTTTTTTTTGGAAGGGGGATGATCGGGGCAAGTCCCCAGCCATGGATCAGATGACACCAGCATTGAGGCATTAGATAAACCTAATTGTAATTTTAGGAATCTATCATGATCGATATGTTTCGTTAATATACTTTTTACCTCAGTCTATTGCTTTCACGTCAGTAATGTTTTATATATTTTTGTTGCAGACCACTTATTCGGCGTATGATCCAATGTTAAAGAAATCAATAGATTTTTATTTGGATGAGTTGATGCTAACATTGGTTCTTCTCTAGACCCGATTAATATGATAGAGAAGACCTTGAAAAAAATTAATGAGGATATCCTTCATCTGCTATTCATTTAGCCGTAGACAGATGAGATTAGAGCAAAGGTTGATGTCTTGGTAAAGAGATCTCAGGCATTGAAAGTAAGTTGTAGAATATTCATTTAGTATTTTGTAATTTTTACTTGTATATGATGGTGAACTAAAATATGGTTTGAATTGCCAGGATTTTTTGCACCCACACACTAGTGGTCAAGGTGGGGTTGGCACTAGTAATGCTCATGGAGAGTCGTCACATGAGAAAATGACTCCACGTGCATCTCATGTGCCATTGTCGTCGACTGGACAGTCGGAAACACATTCCATGACACCCCAAAGGCCAGTTGTGAGTGAACCCGCTAGTGACCGGTGCACGCTAGATGGTGCAGAATAAGGGGTAGATGCAAAGACTGCTAGTTTTGATATTGTTGAAGCAACATTTCCTGGATATTCCCATGTCACTAGCACGGGTACACTACAGACCACATTTTTGGTGGACAAAGAGCTCGTTCCAATAAATATAGAGAAGATCCAAGGTATTTATACATTGTTCAAGTTAGTGTTTATAATTTTATTGTAATATATCGATAAAACATTGTTTTTCAACTAATGATGGCATGATCATTTTGCAAGAAATGATTTTTTTTATAAGCATATTAATGATTTTTCATTGGATATCTTTGGGACCACCATCCGCACATGATGGGATAAAAAAGTAAAAATTTAAAAGATGAGCTCAATAATCGCTTGGTTGGCTTGTTCGGCAATGAGACCTTTAATCGAGCCGAGGTCCTAAAGAAGGCTGGACAATATATGAATATTGTTCGGGACCAATATAGGGTTCATCTAGAAAGGAACCCTAGATATGAGTGCCCTCCGATGATTCCATCAAGAGAGTGGAAATCCATAGTGGAAGATGGAAAGGAGAGGACTCTGAGAAAAGAAGGAAAGCTACCACCGAGCACAGGGAGGTATCCAATAATTTCCGCAATGTAATTCTAAACCTTATTATTCTTAATTTTTAGATCAAATTTCCCTGGATGCGGGTGCTCCAACATCCTCCACTGCGCCCAATGTCAACCTGGAGCAGCTGCCACCTCGTGCTGTCGTACACAGCGACATCTCTCACATGCATGATCCTAATGATGAGACAATCCCTGCCGCACACCTATCCACCAGCAACGACGATCATCATACCACCTTGGGTGACGGCACCTATTTAAGACTGGAGGATGAGGGTAATGGTTAATATCACCTCCCGCGAGTTTAAGATGGCATTCTCCCTTGGCCAGTGTGACATGCATTCAATTATGCCACCTTCTACAAGGACGACAGACTGTATCATTAATGGTCTCGGCTCTTTAAAACATTCATTCGACATGCATTTTTCTTCTACCATCGAGTTCTGGCTATTTTCTGTGGCTTATTTTGCAGAGTTTGGGATTCTCGGTGTGGTGTCCCCTGCTATTCTCAGTGCCATGACGATTCGCAACAGGGGTTTATCTCACCGTGGCAATGGCCGAAAGAGCACCAGTTGCAGGACCAAGGTTGCCATGGATTAGACGGTTATGGATGGTTATGCAGAACGAATCTCTGTGAAGACTCACAGCCTTATCAATGGGTGGGAGGCTCGTAGGGTGGTGGCTCTCCTTGCCTCTGGTAGCAATGGCAGTGCTATAAATCACTACTGGTTGCTCAAGAACATGATGAGCACCCTTATTGAGGAAATGGAAGCAAGCTGGCAAGCTAGCTCCATCATTGTAAGAAATATTAATGCCAGTCTAAAAGAGGTCATGGACCACTCTAACACGTTGGACACCAATATGACCTGGGACATTTTCTCCCTGGGTAACAACTCTGAACCAGTGTGCAGGATAACAATGAAGACGCTGCTCCTGAAGCCCCGGCCACAGGGTCTACAAATAAAAATTTCAAGTTTAAGAAGGACAAGGGCTCGACCTCTGCAACCCTAGCTCGTGACATTGCTCCTGACGCCGCTCCGGATGATATGCGCACTCCAGGTTCTCCCCCTCCAACTCTACCCCCTCCAGGAACTTTTGAGGACTTCTATGCTTCCTACCCCATCCTTGAGGAAGAACCAGAGAAGTCACCTGCAAAACGCTAATTGGGATGCCGTAGCCCCTGGTCATCTCTGTGACTATCAACTTTTTTGTTTTTACTTTCTGTATGGCTTAGTTTATGGCACTATCAGACATTATGAGTATTTATTTTTGAATCAAGTCCCAATCTTTTCATGGGCAAACCATACCCACAAGGTCTACATTTTGTATTATGTCAGTCATTTCAGTTTTTTTGAGCAATTGGGATGGTGGCTTCATTATTTGAGGCCTCCCCAATCTGCAACAAACTCTTCTGCTCTCGATGTATATTTTGTTTATGTTAATTAAATTTCTGCCTGCAACTTACAAAAAAAAAAATTAGATCAAATTTGAAACATCTAACGTATTTCAACACTTTCATAGGGTGTCAAACACATCAAAGGCCAGAAAGGCAAGACAAGAAAAAATTGGTCAGCAAAAGATTGGGCCTGGTGGTTATTCGAATTTGGCAGCACGAATCGTAAGTATCAAAAAACCAATATTGCATCCAAATAATAAATTGCAAACTATTTCCATTTTATTGCACTGCAAAAGGTAAATTCATGATGTTATGAAAATATGCACGACGACCGATTCAAGGAAGTGTCCATTGAGGAAGACTTGAATCTTGGATTCCAGCACAGCTTTGGAGCTGTTTTTGAATGCCAAAAAAGCTTGTCTAGGTAAACACAATCTTCTGGATATCCACCTTGCGCATAGGTATATAAAATAAATATAGTTTAATGAAGATTTATTACTTGTGCAATCTATTCGTTATAAATATTTGCCATAAACTATTGACTCTGTATTGAGAAGAAAAGCAATAATCCACGTAATGTCGAGGATGGAGAACAACCAATCAAAGACAATGTTTCGAATCTTGGTAATTAATTTATTCATATGCTGCAATTTTAAATATTGCATTGCATATGGTGAATATTAATTGTACTTTTCCATGTTTCAACTGCAGAGCATGTAGAGGGTCACACTGTACAAGATGAGCATAGACAGGAATACAAAGTACATGATGTGGCCACAACAGGTGAAAAAACACCTTTGTAATGTTTTTTTAAATGAAATACTTGTCATTATAATATGAGAAGATATCAATGTAACATTTTCACATTATTGCAGCAAATCCGGACCTCTTGCCGCAACATCCATGTTGTGAGTACTCTACTAGGAAGACATCACGACAAGTTGATGAAGCCCCAAGAACTGAACAACAAGTTCCAGAAGATGAATTTCTTGCTAATTTTGTCAAGAGAAAAAGACCTAAAAAGAAATGACTGAAGAAACACTATGTGTACTTATTGTTTATCATATAATGTCATGCATAATTTTTTTCCTACTGAATGAATGAATGGTTTAATGAATGTTACCTTTTTTTGAATGAATGGTAAATGTTTCTTTCATGATGAAATTCGCATGTTTGCACATAATTTTTTGTTTCGAGTACATGCATTGGGTGTGGGGAATTGAGAGTGATGTGAGGGGGGGGAGGGGCCATAAGAGCTTCCACCTTCACGTGGTTGGCCCTGTTCAATAGAGAATATTAAATTATTCTTGAAACAAAGAGGAGCTTAATGAGACCACATAAGTGTCCAACATTAGAGATTTCCTACTGTAATATATCATGTATTTTCCTTGGATATATTTGATTGTTTCTTGACTAGTTACATCACCCACGGGCTACTACACTAGCCTTTTTGGACCATCTATTTTTTCAAGGTTTTTCTAGTGTTGATTTATTGTTAATTTTTATTATCGTTGATTCAAGTTTTTTGTTTAATAGATGTCACCATCAAAATGGTTCCCTAACATCATATCAACCTAGAACTTGTATACCTTGCATATTTTTTTTCATTTTACAACAACTACATAAAATTCCATTTGGTTGTGGTCTAGATAGAACTAGGGCTATAGAACTAGTGTTTCAAGGTTATTTTTGCATACTTATTTGTGCCGTCCTTTAACATAATTGACTTGAAGTGGATGTTTTCCCAATTACATGACTACTTATACTATTTAGGTTGATTAAATAAAGAAGAAACCTACATGTATTTTTTGTCATACGAAGGAGCATGCCTCCAAGTCTTGCACGGCTTGCCTTTAGATTGGTAATTTAATTGATGGCAATTTTAGGTTTTCCATTTAAGCACTTTGATGATGTTTATTCAAGTGAAGGATGTATTGTAGGCATATTATTGTACTCACCCTTAGGCAAGTTGCATCATTTTCTTATTGGTTGAATTTCCCTTGCACAAATATCCAAAATAGAGTACCTCATTCTCCATACCGTTGGTTTCTCTGTGCATTTTGTAATTTGTTGTATAAGTTGTAATAAATTTTGTTTATGATGTATGCTCTGCTAAGCATTCTTTCTTTCCATTTACATAGTTGCACCCTATCACATCCAAATTCTGTAGGCTTATTTCAACTCTCAAGCACACTTCCTGCTACAATCCCCTATTATCATAGTGTTTGGTTCTATGCCCACCATAACTATGGACCATCCAACATTTTTTTGGTTTGAATTAAATTTTGAGTGGGATTTTTTTTCTTCTGTTATTGTCTTTTGTTCTAACGCATCTTTCTGCAATTATCCCCTGGATATATCTAGCATTGTAACATCATCTTCCTTTCTTTGAAATCAACCCTATTTAGAAAAATTAGTCCCCCCTCACAAAATTGAAAATGCCTCATTCAACATGCCAATGTCGGCCCTAAACACTCCATTTCATTTCCAACAAGTTAGAAACCATGGGCAGAAAATACCTATCTCTACTAGATAAAAATGCTTCCTAGTGACCTACAACATCACTATTTCAGACTCCAGAGGTTTGTAATCCCACTCCTTCCTCTGGTTATTTCTTTCCAGTGGAACCACTGCTAAAGCTTAAAAAAAATTGCAATAAGGTGGTGAAGAAAAATTGACTCAACATCCACAAGAATGAAGGCTGACAATTGAAGAACATGAACAATATTCAGAAATAGCAACTAAGGTGCATTGAAGAACTTGAACAAAAAAATATCACCTTTTATATTAGATAATAGAAAAGTACAAATAGAGGAAATCTATCACAGACATCTGATTATCCAAGAGTATAGATAGAAATATGATCTGCCACACCAGTACTTAAGTCAAGGATCCATTGGGCTCTTTAATTAAGCATGAAATGTCTTGTGATTCCTCACTGATAGGTTTACATGTCAGAAAGTATGAAACTATTCATTAATTGCTCTTATCTAAGGATTTTTCCTCATGGTTGTCTAATAAAATCCATGGTCAAACCATTCATTCAACAATATATTCACTTGATCTAAATGAGTGAGAATGATAGCATAAGGAGCTTTGGAAACAATTTTTGAGAACAAGTACAACATTGACAATTGTAGGTGAAGTCCGTTTGGAACTAATATTTTTTTTTTTAAATTCCCCAAAGTCGTCGCATATCCAACGGCGATGCCATACCTCCGACAGCAAATGTCGTCGGACTTTGTATTTTTTCTATGGTTACTTTTGTCAGAATTTAGACGCCTCTTCATTGGATATATGATCCTTTGTTAAGTAAGTTCGGTCGGATATGCGATGAAAAGTACAACATTTACTTGGTCAGATATCTGACCCTTTCCTAAATAAGATAGACTGGATATGCGATGGAAAGTATGACGTCTGCTTAGTGGAATATCAAACACTTCCCTATGTAAGTTCAGTCAGATATGCGACAGACAGTCCGACGTTTGCGTGGTTGGATATCCAATCCTTCCCTATGTAAGGTATGTCGGATAGGCAATGGATAATCCAACATCTACTTGGTCGGATATCCAACCCTTCCCTATGTAAGGTATGTCGGATATGCGAGGGACAGTTCGACGTATGCTTGGTCAGATATCCGACCCTTCCCTATGTAAGGTATGTCGGATATGCAACGTACAGTCCGACGTCTTCTGGTGTCGGTTAATTGACATTTTAGGGTCGGATACCCGACGAGATATTATTGATGTCAGATATCCGTTGAAGTTTAATCGACATTTAAAAAAAGAGAGGTTTGTCGGATTGTCGACAACATGATGTCGAAAATCGGACATATATGTCGTCGGATTTTGGGTTCAAATTTTCGTGTGTGAATGCATATAATGACCATATCTAACTGCACAGCATAAGTAATAATCACACATCACTTTAATTATAGAAGCACACAATTTTCAGTTATATGTTTATGTTATGAATGTTGCAAAGTTAAGTATTGTTAATGAGTAGGATAATAGATTACAATTACCACATCCCGTGTTCCTCTTGGTTGCAGAACCCTGGTTCTACATCCACCCATTATCACTTCGGATGAGACTGCGACCTGCCTGCAGGTCGTTGCCAAAAGGTCCAATGATTAAGGGCTTTGTTGGTGCGCAGTTAAAGTATTGAACCTGGGTCAACTCTAAGCTGCCAACATAAACCCATTATCTTTTTCTCAATATCTCATTTTATGTAAGTGCCAAAGCATTATCTATATCCTCAAACATTGATAAATACCCAAAATGTAATGAAAAATTGGGTAGACAAACCCAAACTAGCATTTTAGAAATTGACATAATGTTATATCAAATTTAGGGAACTACAAAGTTATAAAAAAATCCTGTGCTTCCCTCAAAACTATGGACCCTCTTCAAACACTTTCCCATAGTCAACATGATCATAGAACTAAAAATAAAAATAAAAACTTGGAACAGAGAGAGATCTCACATTTATTTATCAAAGTCGAAAGAATCAAATAAAACAATGCAAATGTAGAAGGCAAATACCTATTATATCTACAAATATTTGAATCTTTTGAATATAATGAATGTAAATGGATTACGTGTAATGTTGAGACCTCCACACAAAAGACCTCTTCATCCTGTTCCATTATATAAACACTATGAATAGGAGAAGGCTTTAAAACATTTAGATTGGTAGAATTGTTTTTATCGTATCCTTAGATGATATAAGTTGGGAAGTTGAAGGCATTATGGAACCCTTCCTTGAATCGTAATACAAATGAATACTTGAAATAGACCATACTATTATTATGAATATAAATTTGGCAAATTTTCATTTACGAGTATGATATTATAAAAATAGATTAATTTTACTTTTAAAACAAAGAATAAAACGTTCGAAGCATTTTGGAGGTGTCATTCAAATATTTAATAAATAAAAAAGCTTTTGTGTTAAATTCTTTATGTGTACTAAATTGGAGATTTAATGTGATTATTGAGATTATTGAGATTTATTTTATTTTAGATTTTATGTGATTTTAAAAAACATTTAAGATCGTGGTTTTGAATTATTAAAATTGAGTTGGTTATTTCAATATTTAATGAATAAAAAAGTAGAAGTATTGTTACATTTAAAATTGAAATATTTAATGAATAGATAAATAAATTTTATTTATTTTTTATGTGGTTCAAGTTTCATTGCTTCAAGTTTGGGAGCCTAACTTCGAAGGATCTAAATATTTCAATCTTTGATCTAGACTACTTCTGTTTTGGATTTGGAAGCTGAGCTACTCATAAAGCTACCATAAAATTAAGCCTGAAATGAATTAAAAAGTGGACAAATTAACTTTTAAAAGAATTACTTATTTATTTATTTTAGATTAATAAAAGTTTACATTTATTCATTTTTTGAATTTTTAATAATATATATTTTTTAAAATAAACTAAAAAGAATTTTCTAAAATTTTATTTTTTTTATTGTTTCTAACCATAAAATCTTTGGTCAAATCAACTTTTTGCATTATTAAAACTGGAAAAAGGATCATTTTAATAAATACTCTATTTCTAAAGTGAAAATTTTATATTCAAAATTCTTATGGAACTATAACTTCCTTCAAAATTCCTGTCCAATTTAAAAATAATTTAATTACAAAATTATTAAATTTATCTATTTTTTTTACTTACTCCAAAATAACTCTTATTATTAATTACTCGGAATTAAAATATTCAGACCTATGATGAAGAATCGTAATTCAATTATATGTGATAATTGTTGTTTTAGTGTGTACATGCATATTCAGTGTACGTGTACTTCTATTAGAAATCCAAGTGGCAACGCTCCTTAAAATTAACATTTGCATGCTTTAAAATATATAAAAACACTTGTAGCTATCACATGCAGGCTGCTTTCATCTACCACTTGTCCCGACTTTCAAACCGTCTCAGTTTATCAGTACCCACTACGAAACTGACATTAAATATATATATGCCACCGACTCCACGTTTCGGCTTTCCAGTGAACGATGGTCGATCCGATGTGGGTGTAAGACGCGTGTACAGTTACGGTGCTTACCCCATCCAAAACGAAGCTATAAATATCTCTCAATCCACTCCATTCGATTCATCTGCCCTCGAATCTCGTCAGGAATTTTGACAAGTTGTACAGTCATTCTGTATACTTCAATTCGTTGGTTGAAATACATCTGCTTTGCTTAGAACTTAGAATTAGTATGGCCGAACAAGTTCCATCTGCTCAGGCTGTGCCGGACCACCAGGACCGCGCTCTCTTCGGTCTGTTCGGCAAGAAGAAAGAAGAGGAGAGAATGCAAACTCCTGCTACTCACACTCACACTCAGCCTCAGACTCAAGCTGCTAATCTCTATTCAACTAATACTCCGCATGCTGCTGCAGTAGATCAGCAGTATGGCCAGGGTTACGCCCATGAGGGACAATATACTGCTGGGGAAGCTGATCAGAAACAGCAACACACCGGTTTGATGGGAAAGCTTCACCGCACACACAGCTCCAGCTCAAGCTCTGTAAGTTTCTCTCTCTACTCTTTACTGAATTTTCGTTTGTGTTGGTGTTCAATAACGAACCACTAACCACCTCGCAGCGATAGCATTTAAGGATATAAATAGTTGGATCAAATTAGTTGAACAAATCTCATGGTTGATATCTATGTTGTTGCTGTTGCTGACTGGTTATTAAACAGCTTTATTGAACAGCAACAACTGTCAGCAGTTGTTGCTGAGTGATTATTATTATTATGTTCAGTGAGTGATTATTATTATGTTTGCTGAGTGGTTATTGAACGTCAGCAGTATTAAATGCTGCATTAATGTTGTTGCTGAGTGGTTATTGAACGTCCTCTTTAGTGGTTATTAGTGGTTAATGCTGCATTAATGTTGTTGTTGAGTGGTTATTGAACGTCCTCTTTAGTGGTTATTAGTGGTTATTGAACGTCAGCAGTATTAAATGCTGCATTGATGTTGTTGCTGAGTGGTTATTGAACGTCCTCTTTAGTGGTTATTAGTGGTTAATGCTGCATTAATGTTATTAGTGGTTATTGGTTATTGAAAGTCCTCTTGGTTGATTGATAATGTAGTGGTGAATATTATTTATATATAATTGCAGTCGAGCGATGAAGAGGAAGGAGGGAAGAAGAAGAAAGAAGGAGGGAGGAAGAAAAAGGGTGTAAAGGACAAGATCAAGGAAAAGCTCCCTGGCGGACAGCATTCTTCAGATCAGCCTGGAGAGCCTGGGCATGAAGGGGAGAAGAAGGAGGGGCTGGTTGGTAAAATCAAAGACAAGCTCCCTGGACACCATAATAAGGCATAGGGAGAAAAGGAAGCCAGGCCCGGCCACTTAAAGGCTTCGTCTGTTCGTCTCTGTTTGTTTAACGCATCCCCTCCTAATTAGAATGTGTGTGTTACTTATCTGATTTAGTGTAATAATGTGTGTTAGAGGGGAGATAATAAATATGAAAGTCATTCACTGTACAGTGTACGCTGCCTTGTTTAGTATTCAGCTTTGGCTGGGAGGGCATGTGCATTTCTCTCTGTAAGCAAGCGCTTTTACGTATATAGTGGGCTATATCATCATTACCATTTGCATTTTGATTTTGTTTTGTAATGTTTGATACATTTAAATTTTTCGTACAATGGCTGTCATGATCTTAAATTTGATTTTTTTTAGCATTGGATATATTTATTGTTGGATTACAATTTTTTTACATATTAAGAAGGTGATTAATATTTGCTTATGTACATAGCAGTAGCAGTGGTTGTGGGTCTACCAGGTCTACCATTTTTATCTTTATGAAAAGAATGGTCATGATTCTTGTAGTTTATTCCTGAGTTGCACCATGAATATCCACATTAAACTTCTATCAATGTCAAGTTCCAGATGTCCACTATGTAACAGTTCCATCCATCTTCATCTTACTCACTCCTATCTTCATTTCATCATTCTTTAATTCTACTATCAATACAACATCTCATGAAATAACTATGGAATCAAAGTTTTCAGTTTATCGCTGATTTTTTTTAGCATTGGATATATTTATTGTTGGATTACAATTTTTTTACATATTAAGAAGGTGATTAATATTTGCTTATGTACTTAGCAGTAGCAGTGGTTGTGGGTCTACCAGGTCTACCATTTTTATCTTTATGAAAAGAATGGTCATGATTCTTGTAGTTTATTCCTGAGTTGCACCATGAATATCCACATTAAACTTCTATCAATGTCAAGTTCCAGATGTCCACTATGTAACAGTTCCATCCATCTTCATCTTACTCACTCCTATCTTCATTTCATCATTCTTTAATTCTACTATCAATACAACATCTCATGAAATAACTATGGAATCAAAGTTTTCAGTTTATCGCTCTTTAATTCTATTATCAATACAACATCATATTATACAATATGGAATCAAAGTTTTCAGTTTATCGCTCTTTAATTCTATTATCAATACAACATCATATTATACAAAATAAAATATGGAATCAAAGTTTTCATTTCTTCACTCTTTCTATCAATACAACATCACACAAAGTTTTCATTTCTTCACTCTTTCTATCAATACAACATCACACAAAGTTTTCATTTCATCAACACAACATTACACAAAGTTTTCATTTCATCACTCTTTTTTATCATAATACATTTTCTCCTCTATCACCACAAGCATCAAACATGGCTCAAGTGTTTTTAGTGATGCAGTGTCCATACAAATTAAAAATTAAAATGAGTTATATCTTTGTAAGGACATTTCATTGCCATTTTTTTATACAATTTACAAAGGTTCTTTTGGTATAGAAAATAAAAAATCACTCTTGATTGAAACAGTGCAAACTTCTCTCCCATACTATGAGTGATGATTCCATCTCTTCACTCTTTCTATCAATACAACATCACACAAAGTATTCATTTCATCATTTCATCGCTCTTTTATCACAATACATTTTCTACCCTATCACCACAAACATCAAACATGGCTCATGTGTTTTTAGTGATGCATTGTGCACACAAATTGAAAATTAAAATTGAGTTGTCTTTGTAAAGACATTTCATTGCCATTTTTTATGCATCAAACATGTTTTTAATGATGCATTGTGCACACAAATTGAAAATTAAAATTTCGCTCTTTTTTATTACAATACATTTTCTACTCTATCACCATAAACATCAAGCATGGCTCATGTGTTTTTAGTGATGCATTGTGTACACAAATTGAAAATTAAAATTGAGTTGTCTTTGTAAAGACATTTCATTGCCATTTTTTATGCATCAAACATGGCTCATGTGTTTTTAATGATGCATTGTGCACACAAATTGAAAATTAAAATTGAGTTATGTCTTTGTAAAGACATTTCATTGCCATTTTTTATGCAATCTACAAAGGTTCCTTTGGTATAGAAAATCGAAAATCACTTTTGAGTGAAATAGTACAAACTTCTCTCCCATACTATGAGTGATGAGTGAAAGAGAAAAAGTAAAATCACCATGAAAGAAGCATGAGTTATACCAACAACATCTATAGAGGTCATATTCTCTCCAAAAAAATAAAATAATGATTTCATCATCGAGAAGATGACAAGGGAATTATTAATGATCATATTGAAAAGTTGATTTTATCATTAAAATGATAATTAATGATCATATTAGAAAGTTGATTTCATCATATTAGGGAATTATAAATGATGGGAATTTGAAGTTGAAATGGTCCACCTATTCTTGAAACAATACAACATAAAGTCACACATGCTCAACATGTTACCACACTATTTCATTCAAGTATTCAAAACCACATGTAGAATGTCTTGATGGATGATTTTATGTGTGAGTGCATTAGGATTTATATCATTTTTTATTAACTTGTACACTAATATCCAGAAGGTCAATCATATCCACATATTATGACATAGAAGAAGGTTCCATACTCAATCTAAGATAATATAAGTTTATGAATGTCAATAAATGACCAAAAGTAGGTCAAAAAGACTACTCAATACATAATCTAAAATAATATAAGTTTATTAATGGGTCAGTGCAAGCTAATGAGGGTCACTTTTGACACGTTAGATGCAATAGAAAACTGAAAAAGCAGGCATCCCTCAACTTACTTGGATTTTTTGATTTACTTACGGAAAATATCTTGCATTGAGTAAAAAAGATGAAATGTAGAAAATTGAATCACGTTTCTGAATATATAACTTTTATGTATTGAAAATTTGCATAACTATGTCAAGTTTCATTTTTCCTAACAGACACTTTTTATTTTTCAGGCAAATGATAAGGTATATGTTTTTGTGGGTAGAGCCTTTGAGGGCCTAAATGATGGAATCAAGCTACAAAAATCGGCATGCATGTAGAGAACACATAGCACTTGTGCGTCATTATTTTTCGAAAATTAAATTAGTAATTTTATAATTTTTTTATAATTGTCTAAGTGATCAAACCTCAAAAATAGTACCTCTTTTGTGGGTAGAGCCTTTGAAGGTCTTAATGCAAAAATATTGAAATGGGTTTTTCATAGAACGTGGAGGTTAGTGTCCTCTTGTGCACCATACAATTTTTTTTTGAAATGATTAAGAATTGAAAAAGTTATGGAAGAAACACTAACAATGTGTTTCACGAGTTAAGGAGGTAGGATAGAAAAGAAATTGAAAGAAAATAGAAAAAATTAATATTTCAAAATAAAAGTTACATATTTGGAATCTGCAGAAAAAATGCTATTTGTGTCTAAGATTCTGTCAAAAATGACTGTGTGTAGCATATTGTAACGAGTGGCTAAGCACAGGCTTCTCCAGAAACTGGAAGAAATACCCAATTAGCTTTGGTTTTTCATTAACATAGCACAGGTTTGGAATTACCGAAGCAAACTCCAAAGCATACACATAGGATTATTGTTGACATGTGAGCATGTGACTTGGCCTGTTTAAATTCAAAAATATTGCCGCGCTTTTAGATTTAAATAACGCGTGCGCGTTATATCACTACTTAACGCGTGCGCGTTATATAACTACATAACACGTACGCGTTATATAGTTACAAAACGCGCTCGCGTTATTCAAATCATAAAATACATGTTTAAGACTTGAGAAAGAGGGGGTGTGGAAATCAAGGGAATTTTTGTTTAATATTTGAGAAGGGGTGGGGAAGGGTCAAGGGAATCTATGGTTAATATTTAATAGGGGTGGGAAAGGGTCAAGGGCTTAGAAGGATGTTGGAAGCTTGAGTGGGGAGAGATGAAGGGAATGAGAACATGATGGGCTACAGGGGGTGAAGGGAAGTGGAGCTTGAGAGCACTATTAGGAGTAGAATAGGTTCTGAAGAGGTATAGGGTTAGAAGTTGAAAGTGAGACTTGAGTGACAAGGGGGAATGGATGGAGGCAAGGGGGATGTGAGAGAGAAATAAAGAATACAAGGGGGGGAGAGACATAGAGCGAGGGAGGGAGAGGGACAATGGGGAGGAATGGATTTGGAGGGAGTGAGAGATAGATGGGGATAGAATGAAATAAGAGATAGGAAGGGAGGGACAGAAAGTGTTGGTGGGAGACATGCAGAGAGTGGTGGCGATGGAGAGAGAGGGAGTGATGGAGAGATTGGGATAGGTTGAGGGAAAGATGAGGGAGGGATAGAAGGTGAGAGACAGGCGATGAGAGAGGGAGGGAGAGAAGGTAGGGTGAGGGATGGAGGGAGAAAGTTGGAGATAGATATGGATGGAGGGGGGATGGGTTTGAGAATGGAAAGTGACATAATGTGTGTGTATGTGTGTGTGTTTGAGAGAGAGAGAGAGAGAGAGATTGATGGTTGGGGAGAGAGAGACTAGAGGGAGTTGTGAGCATCATATTCTCCATCAGCATCATATTCTTCATCATCATCATCTTCATGACCATCATCGTCATCATCAACATCTTCATCATCATCACCATCATCATCATCATCATCATATTCCTCATCAAATCAACATCTCCATCATCATTATCATCATCATGATCATCATCTAAACATCACCATCACCATCATCATCAACATCTTCATCATCATCACCATCACCATCATCATCAAAATCTTCATCGTCATCACCATCACCATCACCATCACCATCACCATATTCATCATCATTGTCATCTCTAGGTTCCCCATCAACATCAACATCTCCATCATCATCATCTTCTTCATCATCATCATCTTCATCACCATCATCATCATCATCAACATCTTCATCATCATCACCATCATCATCATCATCATCATCTTCCTTGAATCAGATCAACATATCCATCATGTCACCATCATCATCTAAACATCACCATCACCATCACCATCATCATCATCATCTTCATCATCATTACCATCACCATCATCATCAACATCTTCATTGTCATCACCATCATCATCATCATCATTGGCATTTGTAGGTTCCTCATCAACATCTCCATCATTATCATCTTCTCCATCATCATCATCTTCATCACCATCATCATCAGCATCAACATCTTCATCATCATCACCATAATCATCATCTTCATCGCCATCAGGTCAATATCTCCATCATCATCATCTTCTTCATCATCTTCACCATCATCATCATCATCATCATCTTCATCGCCATCTCCATCATCTCCATCATATCCATCATCATCACCATCACCATCATCATCATCTTCATGACCATAAACATCTTCATCATCATTGTCATCTCCCCCTTGTTCATCAACATCTCCATCATCATCATCATCATCATCATCATCACCATCTGAACATCACCATCACCATCATCGTCAACATCTTCATCATCATCATCATCATCATCATCATCAGCATCAGCATCATCATCAAAATCTTCATCGTCATCACCATCACCATCTTCATCATCATTGTCATCTCTAGGTTCCCCATCAACACATCTCCATCATCGTCATCTTCTTCATCATCATCATCTTCATCACCATCATCATCGTCATCTTCTTCATCATCATCATCTTCATCACCATCATCATCGTCATCAACATCTTCATCATCATCACCATCATCATCATCATCATCTTCCTCATCAGATCAACATCTCCATCATGTCACCATCATCTTCATCTTCATCTTCATCATCATCATCATCATCATCATCATTACCAACACCATCATCATCAACATCTTCATCGTCATCACCATCATCATTGGCATCTGTAGGTTCCTCATCAACATCTCCATCATCGTCATCATTGGCATCTGCAGGTTCCTCATCAACATATCCATCATCGTCATTTTCTCCATCATCATCACCATCATCACCATCATGATCTTCTGAACATCATCATGATCATCATCTAAACATCACCATCACCATCATCGTCAACATCTTCATCATCATCGCCATCAGCATCATCATCAAAATCTTCATCGTCATCACCGTCACCATCTTCATCATCATTGTCATCTCTAGGTTCCCCATCAACACATCTCCATCATTATCATCTTCTTCATCATCATCATCTTCATCACCGTCATCATCGTCATCAACATCTTCATCATCATCACCATCATCATCATCATCATCTTCCTCATCAGATCAACATCTCCATCATGTCACCATCATCTTCATCATCATCATCATCATCATCATCATTACCAGCACCATCATCATCAACATCTTCATCGTCATCACCATCATCATTGGCATCTGTAGGTTCCTCATCAACATCTCCATCATCATCATCATTGGCATCTGCGGGTTCCTCATCAACATATCCATCATTGTCATTTTCTCCATCATCATCACCATCATCACCATCATGATCTTTTGAACATCATCATGATCATCATCTAAACATCACCATCACCATCATCGTCAACATCTTCATCATCATCGCCATCAGCATCATCATCAAAATCTTCATCGTCATCACCGTCACCATATTCATCATCATTGTCATCTCTAGGTTCCCCATCAACACATCTCCATCATCATCATCTTCTTCATCATCATCATCTTCATCACCGTCATCATCGTCATCAACATCTTCATCATCATCACCATCATCATCATCATCATCTTCCTCATCAGATCAACATCTCCATCATGTCACCATCATCTTCATCATCATCATCATCATCATCATTACCAGCACCATCATCATCAACATCTTCATCGTCATCACCATCATCATTGGCATCTGTAGGTTCCTCATCAACATCTCCATCATCATCATCATTGGCATCTGTAGGTTCCTCATCAACATATCCATCATTGTCATTTTCTCCATCATCATCACCATCATCACCATCATGATCTTCTGAACATCATCATGATCATCATCTAAACATCACCATCACCATCATCGTCAACATCTTCATCATCATCGCCATCAGCATCATCATCAAAATCTTCATCGTCATCACCATCACCATCACCATCACCATCACCATCTTCATCATCATTGTCATCTCTAGGTTCCCCATCAACACAACATCTCCATCATCATCATCTTCTTCATCATCATCATCTTCATCTCCATCATCGTCCTCATCAACATCTTCATCATCATCACCATCATCACCATCATCATCATCATCTTCCTCATCAGATCAACATCTCCATCATGTCACCATCATCTTCATCATCATCATCATCATCACCATCATCATCAACATCTTCATCACCATCATCATCAACATCTTCATCATCATTACCATCATCTTCATCAACATTATCATCTTTATCATCTTCATCTGCATCATGATCATCTTCATTGTCATCACCCTCCTCCTCCTCATCATCTTTTATCATCTTCATCTACATCATGATCATCTTCATTGTCATCACCCTCCTCCTCCTCATCATCTTGTGCACTTATGCACTTAGGGATTAATGTTTAGAAGAGGGTCTAAAGGCCTTTATGGGGGAGGGGCTCTAGGAACAAGGTAAGACAGAGAGGGCAGGAGGGAGGGATAAAGGCGTAGAGGGTTAGTGATTAAGGGAGAAGAAGGGAGAGAGTGCTATAGGGAGGGATAATGACGAAGATAAAGAGAAGGTGGAGAGATGGAGAGTGGGGTGGTAGAGACATGGCTGAAGGGAGAGAAAGAAACATGAAAGAAACATGTAGGGAGAATGAGGGACAGATATTTAGAAAGAGATAGGGGGTATCTAGGGATTATTGGGAGAGAGCTAGGGGGTATTAAACCATACAAAACATTTGTTTTGTATGCAATCATATAAATTATTAGTTTTCTTTGATTTTGTTCGTTGCCCTAGCCGTGCACCTAACCTATTAATTGTGCTTGACTATATCGCGTTCGCGTTTTTTCACTACATATCGCGCACGCGTTTTGTATTTATATAACGCGTACGCGTTTTGCAACTCCAGAAATAATGGCCTGTTGCTGTCCGAGAGCAACTTCACTCTGTCCGAACGAAAGCAATAATCCCGCGATTTTTCGAACAGCACGAGCCCGCGTCTGAAAATTTTCACATTCTACACCAACTCCATCATTTTTTTTTATGCAGGTGCAGCATTCAGGACATCTTTCATGGTTGCTCACTGTGATGTTGGGTTATATGGCCATATTTGAAGAAAATAATTAGCAAGCTTGAAGAATCTCCAATTGAAGAACATCAAAGATAAGGCCTTTGAAAGATTCATTTTGCTTATATTTGAGGAGCACACAAGATAAGATATCAAGCTTCAAGACCAACAAGGAAGAACTTCCATTTGCTTATTATTGAAGAGCTTGTAATTGAGGAGCAACAAAAACAAACTATATTGAATTGATCATTGTGGTGATGGGGAATGCACGTAACCGAGTAAACAAATCAACAAGGAAGAAGAGATCTCAAGAAGTCATTGAAGAAGAGAAAGAAAAGAAAAGAATATACATGATGAATCGGAGGCTTTCTTTGGAAACTAATCCAAATCCAATTGTAGAGGATACCATGGTTCATCCTATTAATCCACGACAAGAGGGACCTTCAATTTCCACAATAGTTGTTGAACAAGCACCCCATGGAAGTAATCAAGAAGAAAAACGTAGGTGCTCATTAGGGGATGATTAGGGGATGTTTCAATTCCCACTTCAAGTCAAAGTGATAAGTTACCATCTCAAGATGAAGCTCACGAAGAAACACCCAATTTGCTATCCGGATGTGGTTATACAAGCGATGAAGTCAGATAGGCGTTGGACATTTTGCCTACTGTTGAAGAAGAGAATGTTATCCACACCATCGATGAGGATGTTGGACTTCCACAAGGGGATGTTGGACTTCCACAGACCATGGATGAGGATGTTGGACTTCCACCATCCAACTACCAGGAAGAGAATGAAGGACACCAAGCTACTACTGCAACGCCAGAGCGTCTTGGTGATGCGCTACATGGTACAATTCCAACCCCCTTACCTCCATTAGCAAGCACACGTCGAAGAACTCCGAAGCGTATACAAGTTGATGAAAGACTTATGAATTCCATTGAAGGTACGCTATCTAAACGTAGTATTGCTTATCAAACTCAACAGATACTTGATAAATATTTTGTTTCTAAATGTGATGGAGATAAATGTAGATTATTTTTATCATTGTTAAAATCTAGGAGCATGAATGTTGTTAGGAAAAAGTTAGGGATAAAGATGATAAAGAATTCTGAACCAAGTTCTCATATAGTTAAAAGCCTAGTAGATGCATTTGGTAAAATTGGTAAGAACACACGTTCAAAGGACCGCAATGCTGCTCGTCGTGTGTTGTCACAATCAATTGCAGATAAGAACACCAGGGCCCTTCGTATTCTCAGGCCTACATCCGAACTAGTTAATTTGAATGTAAAAACCCTCCGTAGGTATTCTATTAGAAGAGAACATCTTGACACAACCGATCAGACAGATTTTTGGGCCTTTGTTGGTCGGTTGCCACGTCGTGACATGAAGCTAGTTGATGCAGTAAAGGGACTAGTGCACAGTTTTTGGCATGATCACACAAGGCCTTCTTCAAACCGAAAGGATGTACTAAAACTAAGAAGGGGTTCAAAGGATCGTGAACCACATACTAAGCATCTTCTTGATATAACACAGACAGAGCTTTACGAGAAATTTAAGATTGAGCATAGACAATTGAACTTGGGGCAAATATCTTTTGAGAAATGTAAGCCATGGTATGTTAGAATAAATACTCTTCGTAACACTTGTTGTTGTAGATACCATGTAGAATATGAATATTACTATGAAACATTTTTGTACATTCGTCGTGTGTTGCATACTAACATTGTGCAGGATTGCTCCATGACAATACCACCGACTTCATCAAGAGAATTCATTCATAGCATCATGTGCAATAGGCCCGAGGGGCAAACATACTATGCAAAATCTTGTTTGGATGGAACATGCTCCAACTGTGCTGAAATGGCATTATTGAGCCAATGTATGCACGAGAATGGAGACAGTGAATTTGGGAAAATGGTTACAGACATGAAAAGTTTCAAATATATCAACTATGAAATAGTCCCAGGGAAAGAAAGCAAAAAAATACAATTGGTGACATCTCAGATATGCATTTATATCTATAAAATTATGTTGTAACGGTTACATTTCAATCCTTACTTACAACAAAAAACTGACATTGAGATCATTTTGTGTCACCAGGTACAAGTTAGTGACTTCAGCAAGGAATTTATTGAAAAGACACATCAATATGTTCAGCATGTCCACGTGGCACGATGGCAGGATGAGAAGTTTAGAATATGCAGAGATACATTTCCCCTTGGTACTATACTTTCAGTTGTTGATTTTGCCGAGAACTACACTCTGCAACCTCAAAATGAGATCCAAAGTCAGTATTATCACTCTGAGCAGGTTTCCTTGATGGTCCATATCACATATAGGCATGGCCCAAATAGCACTGAAGAGCAAAGAGAAATTCTGAAGGAATATCACTTCTACATAAGTGATGATAGGTGCCACGACTTCCACTATGTACGTCATTGCTTCATCATGTTCTATGATCACTTGAAGGGAAGGAACATACAGATGGACCAACACTGGATTTGGTCTGATGGGTGTGCTGGTCAGTTCAAAAATGCACGCATATTTCAGTGGTTGTGTTCATTGCATAAAAACTACAAAGTGCCACATATGTGGAACTATTTTGAGACTGGGCATGGTAAAGGAGAGCATGATGGAGCCGGAGCATGTGTCAAAACAGCCCTACGAAGAGAGGAATTGAAAGTATCTACAGAATCTACTATTCTAAATGCTCAATCTATAGTCAGGTGGTGCACGTCAGTAATGGGAGAGGAATCAACTATGCGAGTAGAATCCACAAGAAAGAGACATGTGGAGAGATTTTTTTGGGAGGTGGTAGACATAGATCGTTCACATGCATGGGAATGCAAGACTGTGCCTGGGACTCGTGGCTTTCATTCGGTTCGAAGCTCTGATAACCCAGTATTTGAAATTTGGACCAGAAAACTGGCTTGTTTTTGCCCGCCTTGTTGTGATGGTGACTGGGATGGGTGTGAATCATTGGATTGGGTTGATGGATGGGATCGCATATCACTTCCACTTGATCAGCGTGCAATTGTTGAGTTAACTCCGTTGGAAGAAGACCAATCATCTATTTCTGCAGATTTTGATCATGTCTCAGACCTTGTACAACCCGGTATGATGCATTTCCTTAACATTTTTTGTTTGTTTACGTAGTCTTCAAATGCACATTAATGGCCTTGTATCGCACGAAAAATATTTTGATCATATACCTACAATCATATAATGCAGGGCACATATACGCAGTGGTTGCCTCAAAAGATACTGAATGGGGTGATGAATACTGGTTGGCACGCTGTATAGATGGAAAGCAAACCCTCATTGTGTCCATGACTGACGATGAAAACAACCACTTTCCAACTGGGTCTATGGTTGTTAAAGGTGAATACTTGACACGGGACAGCAATGGAAGAAAGAAGGGTGGATATGTTTACAGGGATTACAAACCAGGTGCAAGTGTGTATCACTTTACCAACTTAATCATTGGCACAAACCTTCAGGTACGAACAATGCCTAGTCGAAATACATCGAAGGTACGCTACTTCTTACCGGATACAGAGCACGAGAGACTAATGGAGACCATCAGTATAAGAGATGATCCGGAGGGCTTGGTTGTATGATAATAGGTGGGATCTAGCATGATGAGGTACGTTACATACTTTTAATACTATACTATTTATACTATTTGTAATTGAATATTGATATATGCTCAATTTTCACATGTATGTTTCATATGAATATGTCAATTTTGCGTTCTTGATATGCCAAATTTACGTTTACGTTGTTTATAAATATGCCAAAAGTTCTCTTCTATGTCAAGTTTATGAATATGCCATTTTTTACATATGATCAGTAAACCCTAAAATTATATTATGTTCATCATGTTGGTTATTGGCTTCACCCAACAAAATTAATTCAATTCATGCTCACTATATTAAACAATACACGTATATTAAATTTAATTCATGTCTTGCTAAATATTTCATAATGAATTAGCTAGTTGAGAGCACCACCTTAGACCAAGCCATCATCATCAACATCTTCATCATCATCACCATCATCATCATCATGGACCTGCAAAACCCTAGTTTCCAAAGTGTCTAGGCAGGTTCGGGTTGGGAACACTAGCCATACCCGCCCGGTGGATGATTTTTCAAAGTTGACCCCCGTGTGCAAAAATTGCACACTCCCACACTGAGCAAAACCCTAGTTTCCAAGATGGACCTGCAAGGTGACACATGGGCCACCGGGTATGAGGGGAGGGGCACCCCTGGCACTATCCCGGTGTGCTGAATCCAACGGAGTCGACGGTTCGTCGATCCGAGCCACGGTCTTCATTCTATGGCTCGTTCCGTCTCACTACCAGAAGGCCTTCAGGGACACCTGCTGGATACCTACCGGGGGCATAGAACTCCAACCATGCAACAAAACCGGGTTCCAGGGAGACCTGCAGGTGTGTCTAGACAGGTTCGGGCTAGGAACACTAGCCATACTTGCACGGTGGATGATTTTCCAAAGTTGACCCCTGTGTGCAAAAATTGCACACTCCCACACTGAGCAAAACCCTAGTTTACGAAATGAATGCACAATGAAGCCACTGGGCCATGGGGAGACGAGGGAGAGGGCCCCCTAGAGGTAATCGCACGCGAGGATACCAACGGAGTCGACGGTTCGTCGGTCCGACGTCCGGTTTCCGAGTTATGTCGAGTTGCAAGTCGCATGAAAATGCCGTTCAGGGACACTTGGTGAATTTCCGTCCGGGAGCCAAAAAGCAAACGAAGCAGGAAGATTGCGTGCCGTTGGCTCCTGCAAGTGTGTGTGGGCAATGCCGACGTGGGAACACTGCCGGGAGCCATAAATCCATGATAGTAAATTAATCCATGACAAAAAAAACTGAATTATTCCTTTCAATGGATGTGGTTTTCAATTTCCTATGTTGTTAGGTCAATTTGGCACATTCATTGAAAGAAATTGTAGACTTTAATGATGATCACAACAAGTGTGTTTGTTAAAACCTTGTGAAATAGAGCATCAAAAGACCTACATTGTAGGCCATATAATTGTGTTTGTTTACCTTTTGTTTGATGGACCATGCACAATAAGTAATAAAATAATTTTTGAAGTAGGTCATTTCATTTTTCTGATTTTTTCTTTGGTGGTGTTGAAAAAGACCATTGTTCTTATTGATGGGATTTCATGTGCTTATGATTCTTTGGATAATCTGGACACATACAAGGACACCATTATTAGACTAATTCATTATGAACAATTTAATATGAGTAATCTACATAAATGAATTGAAAAATTAACAAAAATAACAAACAACCCATATACCTTGGAATATAACACAAGAGTGACCATGTTAGGCAATCTTACTTATCTACTTACCTATGGTCATTTAAGTAGACCATTTGGATCATGTCTATTACTAATCATCTCCATTAACTTTTCATGTTGACAATGAGGCTTGAAGTATCATACCTTTGATGGGTGCTTCCTTGGCATTGTTTGTAGTTTGAGGTTTGTATCGAAAACTAAGTTTGTAAAGTGGTATATAGATTCACCTAGTCTAATCTTGAAATACATAACCAACCTTCTTCCATGTTTGGTCATCCAGTGTTAGATATTATCCTTTAATAACCATCAAACTGATTACAAGTTGATCACCATTGTCATCTATTAGTGAGACATGAGGGTTTGGTTCGCCTTTAAGGAACATGCCAACAAATAGTGAGTGCCCCATTCATTATCTTTCAGGGAAACCATTGCATATATGTTCATTTTAAAAAACATCAGTTCCAACGTGTGAGTCCACTAAATAGACAAAATGTAATGTATTCATGCTAGTTGATAAGATTTAATCTCATATTCCCTAAACTTGGTTGTACAAGATTTGAGACATGATCATAATGTGGTGAAATGGTTGATTAGTCCTCATCCAACTAGGATAATTCAATATTTATACCTAGAATAATGGGGAGTGATAGAATTTTCTTGTCCATATTTCTACTATAACATTGTTTGAGTTTCAAACTAAATGAAATCCACAAATTCCATGCATTATTCTATGTGATTGATCTACATCAACCACCTCCCAAAAATATCTTTGCACATGTCCTTTCCTTATTGAGTCCTCTTTTCGTCTTCTTGTTCCATCTACAATTATTGAAGAACACCATTCAACAATAGATTTTGTGTAACTAATGAGAGAATTTCTCGTAAACTTCCATTTTTACCTGCAGAATGTAATTTTTATGCACACAACATCTCGATCATGATCCCCTTTCCCACACTCAGTTTCAAAAGTCCTGTAAAGGCAACCTTTACATTTACATTTGCATTAACATGACAACCAAGTCTCAAAAATGAGATTGATGGTGTTTATTCTCATGCAATGTATACAGTTAGGATTAAGACAACTGTATAAATCTATGGAATTATAAATGGAGATATTTATCCAAAAGGAAGCCAATGTTGGCCTTGCCAATCTTTTCTTCCCAATGCAAACGAAATATTAGATTCCATTTTGCTATGTTTCCATGTAAAATATATTTGAAAAAAAACATATATTTGGATTATATGGAAATCCTTCTTACCTTTGACATTGTTTGGGATCTGCAGGATGGGAATGAAGTATTTTTTAGGGATTAAGAGGAGTATTCAATTACGCAAACTTATGAATGCCTATTGTGACAAGCAATCCATTGATTTCAACTCCATCACATTTCTTTTTGATGGATGATGTTTGCAAGGTGAGCAAGTTTAACCCACCAATGCGAGATTGCATGCAATTACACTGAGCAAAACCCTAGTTTACGAAATGAATGCACAATGAAGCCACTGGGCCATGGGGAGATGAGGGAGAGGGCCCCCTAGAGGTAATCGCACGCCAGGAGACCAACAGAGTCGACGGTTCGTCGGTTCGACGTTCGGTTTCCGAGTTATGTCGAGTTGCAAGTCGCATGAAAATGCCATTCAGGGACACTTGGTGAATTTCCGTCCGGGAGCCAAAAAGCAAACGGAGCAGGAAGATTGCGTGCCGTTGGCTCCCGCAAGTGTGTGTGGGCAATGGCGACGTGGGAACACTGCCAACACTGGCTCGGGGGAGGTTTTTGCAGAGTTGACCCACCAATGTGAGATTGCATGCAATTACACTGAGCAAAACCCTAGTTTACGAAATGAATGCACAATGAAGCCACTGGGCCATGGGGAGACGAGGGAGAGGGCCCCCTAGAGGTAATCGCACGCCAGGAGACCAACGGAGTCGACGGTTCATCGGTCCGACGTCCGGTTTCCGAGTTATGTCGAGTTGCAAGTCGCATGAAAATGCCGTTCAGGGACACTTGGTGAATTTCCGTCCGGGAGCCAAAAAGCAAACGGAGCAGGAATATTGCGTGTCGTTGACTCCCGCAAGTGTGTGTGGGAAATGCCGACATGGGAACACTACCAACACTGGCTTGGGGGAGGTTTTTGCAGAGTTGACCCACCAATGCGAGATTGCATGCAATTACACTGAGCAAAACCCTAGTTTACGAAATGAATGCACAATGAAGCCACTGGGCCATGGGGAGATGAGGGAGAGGGCCCCCTAGAGGTAATCGCACGCCAGGAGACCAACGGAGTCGACGGTTCATCGGTCCGACGTTCGGTTTCCGAGTTATGTCGAGTTGCAAGTCGCATGAAAATGTCGTTCAGGGACACTTGGTGAATTTCCGTCCGGGAGCCAAAAAGCAAACGGAGCAGGAAGATTGCGTGCCGTTGACTCCCGCAAGTGTGTGTGGGAAATGCCGACGTGGGAACACTACCAACACTGGCTTGGGGGAGGTTTTTGCAGAGTTGACCCACCAATGCGAGATTGCATGCAATTACACTGAGCAAAACCCTAGTTTACGAAATGAATGCACAATGAAGCCACTGGGCCATGGGGAGACGAGGGAGAGGGCCCCCTAGAGGTAATCGCACGCCAGGAGACCAACGGAGTCGACGGTTCGTCGGTCCGACATCCGGTTTCCGAGTTATGACGAGTTGCAAGTCGCATGAAAATGTCGTTCAGGGACACTTGGTGAATTTCCGTCCGGGAGCCAAAAAGCAAACGGAGCAGGAAGATTGCGTGTCGTTGACTCCCGCAAGTGTGTGTGGGCAATGCCGACGTGGGAACACTACCAACACTGGCTCGGGGGAGGTTTTTGCAGAGTTGACCCACCAATGCGAGATTGCATGCAATTACACTGAGCAAAACCCTAGTTTGCGAAATGAATGCACAATGAAGCCATTGGGCAATGGGGAGATGAGGGAGAGGGCCCCCTAGAGGTAATCGCACGCCAGGAGACCAACGGAGTCGACGGTTCGTCGGTCCGACGTCCGGTTTCCGAGTTATGTCGAGTTGTAAGTCGCATGAAAATGCCGTTCAGGGACACTTGGTGAATTTCCGCCCATTTTATAATTTAAGCCACTTTTAAATATTTGAACTTCCATATTATTTTGGAAAGAGTATAATATTTCAAAACTCCTAAAGAGACAAAAACACATGATCAAAACTCCTAAGGCTGTAATTTAGAGTAGTAATAATGGGGGTGATGGAGTTGAATTTGATCCTATGGAAGATAATGATACTAATATTATTGAGAATAAAGGGATAATAGGTTGATCCATGACACCTTTGTTTGCATGGATGAGGATGCACCTATGATAATATTCATGATGTACATCTTATTGATAAGGCACACAAAGGCCTATACAAGAGATCAAAGATGAGTCACTTTGTCTACTAATTTGATGTTGATAAAATTGAAGGTATTGAATGACATTTCAAACAATGGTATGACAAAGATCCTAATGTATACACAAGGTTAATATATAAGGTGCCCCATAAGGTTCTTTGTCATATCCCTATAATTCTAGGTTTTTGATGATTGTTTAGGTTAAAAAACATAGCACATTATATGGATTATCATGTACAAAGATAAGTGAAGATGGTAATATATGAGTGGCTACAAATGGTTCTCAATTTACGATCATCAAGGAAATATTACCCATTTTTAAAGAAGAACCTCATAATGTTAGACTTTCATTGGTAGTTGATGGCAATGGGTGTGCATGAGTGAGTTTGTTGAAACCTTGAAAACATTGTATTGCATTTAGTTTGATTAAATTACACGAGCAAGAACTTTGACATAACTTGTAATGATCATCCAAAATCACAAATTTTAATTAGATACCAATTAGTGCATGCATGTAGTGAATTCGTTGAAACCTTTGAATATAATAGTTTGTTCTTTTGACATAGTGCATTCATGAGTAATAGATAATCCACACAAATCAACACATTAGAATGACACAAGTACATGTATCCAAAAGTACATATATATCCAAAAGTGCATGTCTCCAAAAGTACATGTATATCCAAAAGTCTCCAAAAGTGCATGTCTCCAAAAGTACATGTATATCCAAAAGTATCGAAAAGTACATGTATCCAATGAAGTCAATGTACATGTCTCCAAAAGTACATGCACAATAAAGTCAATGTACATGTCTCCAAAACTGAATGTATCGAAAAGTACATATATATACAAAAGTATCCAAAAGCACATGTGTCCAAAACTATCCAAAACTATCAAAACTCAAGCTTTCTCTTGTTCTTTCCCGACGTTGATCCTCTAGGCACATCCCTAGGATCAATGTGCATCCCTGGATCCTGCAAATTAAATATCAATTGTTAAATTCAACTAACTATGTACACTAATACATTATCTCAACAATTATCAACTGGTGCATGGAAAGTGCATGAAACACTTGGTCACTGAAGGACATCTCACCTCAACTGACAAAGGAGATTGCGTTGCTTGTGTAGCAGATGGAGCCGTCGGTTGAACATCCAGGATGGTTGAACCAGGGGGGCCAGGCACTGCTCCTGCTGGTGGTGGCTACAATGAAAAAATGTTGAAATAGTTAGAAATGCATGAATAAACAATAGGTCCAACAATAATAAACTATGTAAAGATAATGTTGAAATAGTTACATACCTGTGTGTGATCAGTCGCCACTGCAGATGCGGCACTAACTGCTGCATCAACCATCGATGCAAGGTTCTCAGCAGACAACTCGGGTTCCTGATGCAGTAAACATGCAATTCAAACATTAACAAAAACGATTTATGCATTGGATTTCAAGTTAAACAACAAATATCATCGAAGGATATACATTACCGTGGTGTGAGTAAGCCCATGGTCGTGGGCAGCTGGAGTCTTTCTCGGAGTAGAACGCCTCACATACACACGACCCTTGTTCACGAATGGCCTGGAGGGAGATGCAAATCCAGGCAATGGGCCAGATGTGTCGGATGGTTCCTACAGTCAGCAAGTGTTCATGTAGTTAGACATGCATGATTCAACAAACAAACATGTATTTAAAAAATGTCATTTTTAATTGTTTACCTGGAGCCCAGATGTGTCAGGGGACGGTATGACCATGGGTACTACCTCCACATTACCTTGCCCCTGTGAAGGATCTGCCATCTGCAAGTTTAATAATTGTAAATATTAGACCGTAGATAGCATTAATGAACTAAAATGTAAAGTATGTGGAAATTAACAAATTAACAAGTATTAAAAAACTAAAATTTTAAAATGTTTACCTCGGTGTGAGATACGGCAATAGGTGGTATATAAGATGGACCTACCGAATGGGTAGCATCATGCCCCCCTGTAGAGTCTGGAACATCCGGCTCTGGGGTGTCACTGCCGGCATAAAGCATCAACTGCAAGTTCACAAACATAATATATTAGCTCAAACTATATATATGTGTACAAAAACGAAAATAAATGAAGAATTTATTACAATTAACCATCAACATACCTCTCTCAAAAACCCACTGAAGGCAACATCTGATGCAATACCATAGCAGGGACGACCACATGATGTGCACTCGTGAGGATCAGCACTAGGATGGGGAATAGTCGATGGTCCTGCACTAGTGGATGGTCCTGATGGTCCTGCACTAGTGGATGGTCCTGATGGTCCTGCACTAGCTGATGGTCCTGCATGGTGACGAGCTGGTGTATGTACCACACCAGGGACAGATGTCCCTTCCTCACCCATATGTTGAACCATCCTGCCATGGCGAACAACCGCCTGTGCCAAACTCAAAAATGCATCCCGTGTCTGCGGAATAATGCGATGTGCTGGTGGGACATCTGGCCCAGGCAACTGCCTGCGAGGTGCAGGGATAGGGCGATCCTGGTCTCGAAGCCTGGCATTGGGTCGGTTTTGGGGCATCCCCCCACCGATCCCCTGAAACTGTAAGATGTCAAAATAGTTAACGTGTTTATGCAACACGAACTCTGCGTACATCTTTCGAAGGAAATATAAGGGAATTTCCCTGTTGTTGTGTGGTGGCATATCAAAAACCATGTACCATCTGTCCATCCAGTTATCAACAAATGGTTGAAACGTGCACCACTCAATGGAGATATGCGGCCTGCTTGCATTTGGGATTTCCCCCGTCCGAGGGTCCCTAAACAATGCAAATATAAGCTCTTTGGATATTTTCAACTTTTTTACTGCATTGTAATCTAGTCCATCAGCATATTGTTGTCTTTTTCTTTCTCTGTAAGATGCAATATCATATAGGACATTTGTAGATTGTGAAATGGTGTCCACAATTGCATCCAAGGTTGATGCAAGTGAACGGCGAATCCTGTCGCCACCACTAAAAGCTGCACTTATGCCCCTCAATTGGGCAAGCTCAATCAATATTTCGGCATTGGTATCCATAGCCGCAACTGCAATAAAGACATTAATACGAAAATCATTAGAAACATATACATGGTATATAATGACGTCTCTTCAAAATTGAACATGTATTAAATCAAACTCACATAAGCAATTTAATGGCATTCACTTACATACATTTAAAACTTAAAATTAAACATTTGACAATTAAAAAGTAAGTTAGTCAGATTGGCAGAGAGGAGGAGGAGGAGGATCAAGGCAGTGATGAGTTTGTTGATTCAGGCATGGAGGAGGAGGATCAGGGCAGTGATGAGTTTGCATCTATGTGTCTCAATGTCTCATTGTGTTTTGTGATTGTGAATGACAAATGTGTTGTGATTTGTGAATGATCTAATTTCTATTGAATATTTCATATTTGTAATTGTAAATGTAATTTCTATTGAATATTTGTAATTGTAAATGTTAAATTTTATTGCATGATCTATATGTCTATATTTTTAAATTTTAATATATTTTAAAAATATATTAATTCCGGGGGTCACCGTGTCCTACGTGTCATAATTCTGGGGGTCACCGTGTCTAGTGGGGACCAGGGATCAAATTTGAAGGGTGGGGTCCCATTTCACTATGAAGGGCTATGAGATATTGAACACTATTGAAGGGCTATGAGAAATTTATTAATATTTATTCTATGTGTATATATGGATGTGTTCATGTTGCATGGATTGGATTCTAGGTTAACCGAGGCCTTTTTAGAGCAAAGAATGGGGTAATTACTATTTGGAAACAAGTTTTTTATCAAATGTAAATTGCGGTGATGGAAGATATTGAGGGTGCCACATGTTGTGGAGAAAGTAGTATTGATTCCTATGACGTAATAGGGAGTTCAAAAAGTCTGGTTTCAAGTATTGTCATGCGTAGCTCGATTGATTTTTCTCGCGCTAGGGTTGTAGCAACTGTTATGGCCATTACTGTTAAAAGGATTGATGGGGTGGAATCCCGTGGAACGATGAGTTCTTTTGTTAAGACGTAGATTCAGTGAAATTTGGTGGGAGTCTCATGTTCATTTTATGCACAAAATTCGATTACTTGATTTTGTTGCATTGTTAACTCTCCTCCTAGTCATAGCTACAATCTCTTATATAATTGTGAAGGTTATCAATCCACTCAATATATTAAAGTTGTAGTAGGCCAAAATCATCCACATATTTATTGTACTCACAAATGTTGACATTCCAATTTCTATGTAGAGCGCCCATTAACATTAGATTGTATGGGACATGTTTTTGAGGCATGATGTCATTATCTCATAACAACAAGCTTTTTATCCATAAATATGTCATCTACAAGCCAACGGAATTGTTCCTAATCCTTTATAAAACTTTGTCATAATTATATCAATACCAACATCCCTACCTATTGACTTAGCTTAGAAGATATTACACCTTCGGATAACCAAACCTGATTCCAAGGTTGGTAATCATAAACGTAAAAGCATCATCATAAGGAAATAGCATGTTGTGTTGAGGAAATTCCTTTTTTTCCATTTCCTTCTCAGGATAATATTTGGTTGTGGATCATTTAAAATGTATAATTTATTTTAATATTGGGAAGCTAAATTCAAATTCATTAATATATTAATGTGATTTGATTTTTTTATTAATAATAAGTTATTCTTTTCATTTGAAAATGTAATAGTACATCAAAATTTCAATGTTTACTGACGTAGTAAAGTTGAGAGGCTTTATTCTTCAGTGGATATAGCAGACCTGTAAATTCATAGGATGTCTAAAATCTAGTCAGCCTTGAAGTTGAGCTCCTCAAAGAAAACGAATTTCTTTAAATATGTTTATGGTAGGCTGGCATTGCCAGCTTCGCTTCGCAAACTATCCTGGAGGGCTGGAGGAGATAGGGTAGGTGGAACTTGGAAGTAGCTCAACCACAGTGGAATAGGGGTATAAGAAAAAGCTTGTTTCTATTCATGCAATATTATATATTGATGGTCGGAGCCATGGAAGCATGGAATTCGAGCATTGACTTGATACAACAAAGAAAACAAAAGGTGGAACTCGGGAGCTACAGGATTGACTTGATACAACAAAGAAAACACAGGGTGTGAGGTTGGGAGCCGTAGATGGTAGGATTAACTTGATACAACAAAGAAAACACAGGGCTATAGGTAGGGGCCACGGGCAGGAGCAACAACCTGCAACATTACAAGAAGTTTATGGATTGTGGATTTTGTCTGAAATGCCAAATTCGTGGGGGCACATTAACATAATATATTATACATTGAATACTCAATTAACTCACGGAGTCAGCATTCACGAATTGGCATGTGATAACTTGTAACTTGGTAAGCCCGCTAGCAACAACACGTATGAGCCACCTACCAGGTTTAATAATTTTGTTGATGCCATGAAATGTGTTAAAAACGTAAGCGCTCGCTACAAACACGAGAACTTCGAAGCGTTCAAGCCATGGGTTGCTCAGTGTAAGCCCGTCCACGTAAGTTGCACAATGATATTATTAGAGGCCCAATGGTCCATGATCCATGGATGATCGAACACGTGGATATTGGAGAGTAACCGAGTCCCACTCCCAAGTCACCTAGCTAGTAGCCGCATTCCCAATTTCCCACTAAAAACTGTTGATGGGTGAAATTTGAAGCTACCCTTCTGTTGCAATTTTAAACAGTAGTGGTTAATTTAATTATTGAAGGGCTTACCATGAAATTAAATTTTTTTTGCATGGTAAAATTTGAAGTGGCCTTCTATGACGTGTAAAATGACCTCTGAAGGGCCCTAAAGGCTTCAAATTTGAAGCCTGGTTACAAGGAAGTGGGCTCAGAGCACGCTTCAGGCTAGATGGTATTATGAAAACCAGCTACGGGATGGGGTGTACTGCATTATCTGTATCAGTTGTTATAAATTTCCTTTCAATCGTTTCAGCATTATATGATAATTGTATGTATTTGGATTTGATGTAAACAGGCATGGTGCAGATGTACCTATCTCTTGAGAATGACTGCAAGTGGGAGCCAAACTGCCAGCAGTCACCACACCTGATTCCACAGTAGTAGTCGCAGTCTATCCAATTGGTGCCTCATAAGTTCAGAGTATCATTATCTTTTCACATGATACAAAACATTTTCACATGATACGAAACCTTGCCAGCTAATGAAAAGACATGAGTGCACTCATTTTCATTATATTTAGTGAGTTGTGGCTGGCGGCGGGGACACTCGTGTCCCGTGTTCTCGTGTTGGGTGACTTAGATGGATACATTGTAGAAAGGGGGTCCGAGTTCTATTTTTTTCAATTTTAGGTTGGATTACGAATTTTTGAGTTTTTTAAAAACGATTCATTTTAATTATTCATTCATCTTGGTTGAGGGAGATTGAGGGAGATGTGAATTTAATGAAAGATTGGGTTATTCCCAATTTTATCAATATTAAAAAACTAGGTTTTTTTAAACAAAAAAATAATAATAATTTAGGTTAAAAATGATAAAAAAAGAGTATGGGTGAAAGAATTACCTGATTGGATGACAATCTACCAGTGAATTTGTCCCCTCCAGCTAAATCGAGCAACACCAATACTTGAGTGGGCCACAAACCGTCCTCGTTTGGGTTCAATTTCGCGTTTCTGATGCGTGGGTGCCGCGGGTGGTCGGCAATCGTCGGGACTGTGTATTTAAATTGTTTTTTAGATTTACATAACGCGTACGCGTTTTGTAACTACATAACGCGTACGCGTTTTGTAGTTATATAACGCGTACGCGTTTTATAGTTATATAACGCGTACGCGTTATTGTTACCTAGCCTACATGTCCAATGACATGTTAGGCTCAGGTCTTACCATGGCAGGTGCTAAACATCATAAACGCGTTATGTTTTACGTATCAGGAACGAGTTTTGGAAAAGTAGCATTGCATCTAAAGTGACCCTCATCTTCTTGCACACACCCTAATGTCAACAAATGACCAAAAGTAGGTCTATAAGACTACTCAATACATAATCTAGGATAATATAAGTTTATTAATGTCAACAAATGACCAAAAGTAGGTCAACAAGATTACTCAATAAATGACCAAAAGTAGGTCAACAAGACTACTCAATACATACTTAATCTAAAATAATATAAGTTTGTTAATGTCAACAAATGACCAAAAGTAAGGCAACAAGACTATCCAATACATAAATTATATAGAAAAAAATGAAAACACTTTAATCTTGTAGGAATCTAAAAAGTAAAAAGCAAAGTGCAAGAAATAGATGGAATAGACATCATGGTTTCAAGTGGATTCGACCAAATAAGGCATTACCAAATAAGGAAAGATATGAAATCAAGATCGATTATAAATTAGCTGCAAGAGTAGTAGAATCAAGATTGAATGATACTGAAAACAAATTATTATTATTCTATGTTATCTACATTATATAGATCTCTCTATCACTAGAATGGCTTCTCTACCTCTATTCTTTAGAAAGGCTTCAAGGTCTATTCTTAAGTGTAGCTTCTCTTGAACACAACTTGAGTTCTTAACTTGGAATGCTTTGTCACTGAGTACTTTGTATTCAAAGATGGATACCAAGCCATTATTCTCCAGAATGTGTTGCATACAATCTACAATGCTCAAGATTGAGAATCTTGCTCCTTCCTCTCCATGTAATTTGCACACAAGAAACCGCATAACAATGTACTATCGAATGAAGTTTTGGTCTCCAACATGCTATTCTACCATCAAGCTTCTAATTGAGTATGTTGTTGAGTTATCCTCCTTAAGGTTTCCAAACATATGTACTTTGTCTTGGCACTTCCCTCGCGACTTGTATTTTTATACCTTCACAAGGAATTGAAGCTTCAACAACATTACTATTACCACTCTATTGAATGAAACAAGAGTTTCAAACCCCAAAAGTTTTATTTACTCAATAGGGTGACAACTCTGTGGGATTTCACGATGACCAATAAGAAACTCTTCATTGTGTTTCAATTTGTGTTTTCAATTGATGACAATGGAAATGACTAATCCACTTGTATATCTTATTAATCATTAGTGATCTTCTCATTCATAAAACAAACTTAGTCGATAATGCCCAAGAAACTCCTCAACATATGCAATCATGTTTATTATGTTTATTTAGGAAATGAGCTCCATCCATCTAACTATTTTCTCACATGCCCAATAAAATAGACTCATACTTCTTCAAAGATGTAGAGATAGTACGTCAATGGTTCCATATGGCATCGTATGACCTCACACAAACCCAAATCTATTGTATGATTGTGGAGTTTGAAGAATGGAATCTTATGGTCTAGGCAATGAAGTGTATGGGTTATGCAAAGATAATACAACTCAATGAGGCATAAAACTGACCCAAACAATGAATGCATAAGGAAAGCAATGATAAACTCACCCCATGCAATACAAACTCACCTAACAATGAGAGGAAATGACCTAGCTATGTTAAAAATTCCCAAGCACTAATAAAAACACCCCATGAAGTGAAGAATTCACCCAGTAAAAGGAGTAAATTGCCCAACCAAATGGAAAATCACCTAGACATTGGTAGATTCTCCCTAGGCAATGAGAGAATGACCCAAGAAAAAAAACATCGTCTCAGGTAGTCAATAACTTTTAAAAACTCAATTTAGAAACTCCTACACAAGTGTAATAGCTCTTTAATTCAGTCCCTTAATTCTCAGATCGGTTGGGAATCCAATGGATGAGATTATTTAGCTATTAGAACCTCCCTAGTTAACATAATGAAATATGTGGCAATAACATTTTTTAAGTTACATGTAACACATACATTAATTTTCATAACTCACTCGTAGTCATCAATGACACAAATAAGATCTTAATCCACATAGTAAGCAAATTAATACCACAACAAACAGACACAAAGAGATTATTACACATTGAACAATGTTTACCCTAGAAACCCAAATGGGAAAACCAACATTCAAAGGTTGCTCAATATTTCATTGCAGCAAATTATATTTGGATTACAATGTAGCTCTCGGCTCTTTAGTAGTCTCCTCTCTAGAAAAACCATAAAAAAAAATCCATTTGAAAATTAAGTGAAAGGAGATGTAGGAGATATGGGGTAGTGGGAAGGTCAACATGCGCGACCTTTCATTTCTAGGTCCTCATCCTTTCTCTTTTATTTCATTTTTATTTCTACATGTAATTCTTTATTTTTTTCTGCCATGTTTTATTAACTTTACCTTTCCTTGTATTTTATGAATTACTAACCTTGATTAAATAATGAATTATATCTAGGTACTGAGGCTTACAACTATTGCTTTGTTTTTTAATCCATTTCATATCACACATCCTTATTGAGAGAATTTTTGGTCTCTGAAATATCATAGGACCAATCTAGATTGATGTGCCCTTTGTCTATTTTTTTGGAACATGGCGTTGACTCTAGCTCCTGGATATAGCTCTGAATTTGGACATGGATCTTGCTCGTGGCTCTAGTTTTGGCTATGCCTCTATCTCTGGTTCCTAGTTCACTTATTCCCACACTTTACAATTTTTCTCATTGACTTAGATTTGAGAAATATCCAAATCCAAAAACTTTGAACATAACTCACTCCCATATTTAATGTGCAATTCTCTTGCATTTTTTGGCTATGAAGATGGTCCATATTGGAAGTCAATGAATCCAATTCAAACTTTGGTCATCTTATTCCGAGAGATCCCAATGAACATATGCCTTCATGCAACATTCCATAAGAGGGCTGATGCACAATCATGGACTCCTTTAAAGACACTTTAGATGCCACATAATACTGAAAAAACCTGGAACCTCTAACTTTAGGTGACAATTAGGGGTACTTCCGTAACGGATTTGAAGATAAAAGTAAAAAGACAAAAGATAGGTAATTGAAACAGCTTTCATAATATATGCATTTATCTATAAAAAAAATTGTGTAAATGATTATAAAATTAGTTTCCGTTAAATTGGATTTCAAATTTTCAGCACGTCATAACATATATGTTTGTGCGGGTGCAGCACTTATTGAGGTAAATGATGTCCATTTTGAATAAAATCTTGCAGACATATAAAGGACATATGGGCCTAGTGCAACACTATTTTTTCAAAAAATTTCATGAATTTTTTTTTTATTATTAATTATTGAAGTTAGAAAACCTTGAAATTAAAACGTTATGTGCGGGTGCAACACTTTAAATCATTGTTTTCTATATATGAGATTGTAGAGCTCAGTCTCCTCTAGTGCACCATATAGTTTTCTTGGGAAATGGTGAAGGAAATAAAAAGTTATATAAAAACGAATCGATGTATGTATTTTCGAAAACTAACGTGTGTGATTTAGAAAATTAATAATAAATAAATAAAACATACATTTTTATGAAAAAATTACATATTCAGAATCATCAGATCGTACTCTACAATATTCTATATTTTCATAAAAAAATATTGAGTTTTTCATAGCAAAACACGCCATTGAAACTGAGCATATTGATAGAGTTCAAAAATATAGGCAATGGCCCTGGTTTTTTTGTTCTAGCCAATAGGTTCGGCAGTCCGAATCTATTTCCGAACATCATCCCAAGCCTTGTTCCCACCGAGTTTTTAAATTTTAAATTAATGCATATGCGTTATAACGGATATGCGATTTAGACTTGTTCATATCGCATATGCGTTATAACGCATATGTGATTCATATCGCATATGCGATATAACGCATATGCGTTTTGGTTTAGTACAAAAGAGTAAATAGAGAATAAAGATTATTAGATAAAAGAGTGGCATAAAGATTATTCTTTTGAAATGTAAGATAGCATCCCATCATGGTTAATATAACATTGTTTAACATGACAAATGGGTTCGGAAACAATACATCTCTATTTTCAACTAAGTTATATTTGATATATTAGGTAGTATGGGGTAGTATGGTATAAACTATAAACTCACATCAAAGTGAATGGGACATCTAAGAAGCCAAATGGTGGATTGTTATTGATGATGTAATTGGGATATCGTGGTGAGTATAATTTGGTTTTCAATCCATTTTCAAGGGTTAGGGATTTCATCCTCGCCGTTTTAATAATTTTCCTTGTATCCTATCCTAGGTATGAGATTTAATAGGCACCGAAGAAAAATCGATTCAAATATATCTCGAGAATTCCATCTTCACTATTGTGTAGTATCCTAGTATAGAACTTCACCTTACTACACTAAGATAATTGAAGTTGTGGCTTCGACCTATAGTTCACTATGCATCTATTGATTGATGTTATTGATGAGAACCAACATATCTTTGCACTTATTTTGTTAATCAAACTTTCTTTGATATTAGTGTAATTAAATGACTTCAAGTAGGGTTTTTTATTTAATGACAAATTTATTATATAACTTAATAATGCTCTACTTGAGTTGATGATGATTATGGTTGTTATTAACGTCCATTGAGACCAATTTTGATCTATCAAACCTTTAAAAAGGTAAGGAGTCACTTGGTTTTCTTTAGAATTATATTTCTGTGCTCGAAAATTTTAAGAGAAACATTCATAAATCACCATAGTTTTGATGAGTTAAAATGTTAGGAAGGTTGGTATTGTAACAAATATTTTGAATTTGGGATGAAATGTGGGTGTACACATGACATTTTAATGTGATTTGTTTCTATATGATCTTTAATAGTTTAATCACATTACACTATTGATTCAAAAACAACAAATCATTTAACTAGAAATTTTTCAACAAATAATTTAACTAGAAATCTTGATGGTTGATCCTCTCACTCACTCCATACCTCACTTTCTCCCCCTACCTCCTCTCTCCACCCCCTTCTCTCCCCCCCCATAATTCATTCTCTCTTTCTCCACCCCCTTCTCTCTCACACACATCCTGTAATGTCCCAAATTTGGCATTGGGTCACAATGGCCTAATCACATTGTCCCTATTCAGTAGAGTTTGTCAAATTGATGCTAAAGTTCAAATAATTGCCAAGGAGAAAAATTACTAGTTTCCTATGTTTGGGGTGGAAGCTTTGGGATTTGGAATAATGGGGATAATAAATGATGTTTGAACATTAGAATGGAATAAATATTTAATAAAGGACCTAAATAAATATATACAAGTGAAAATCAAAGTGGCATTTGATCATGAAAACACATGGAGGAAGTGGGACCCACATATGGCTAGATTTCCCCACTACACTTGGCATCATTCTCTCACCAATTCGAATTCAAGGTGAATGGCAACATACTTTGGGGAGTCCAAAAGGTATTATTCATGGTATGACTCATCCAAGGTCGAAATATAGAGGAAGAGTAACTCCCATGGAAGAGGAAGAGGCAATTTGGAGCTAGTGAGACACTTGGGCTAGATTCCCTAGCTCTATGACAACAATGATGAAGATGCTATGACACCTATGACACAAGTCAGACCTGAAGGCTGACATATGACATATATGACATGTCAGGGCTAAAAATAGACTCCAAGAGGGCGCTCAAGGGTGTTAGGGAAGCTAAGATGCTTCCACATGTGATTTGGTGGAAGTGGGAGACTAGGAATTGTTGTACAAGTGGCGTTCTTTGGAATCTCTTCCCAACTTGAGTTGGCATGAGTCTCTTGGAAGGAATTCGACCCATGGAGGACATTAGAACTTTATAAATGTCAATAACAAATAATGAAACCAGCTTTTGATCATTTGTAGAATTTGCAATTGCATTTGTGTAGAGGGAGAGCTAGTGGATGACTAGTTTCTTGCCTTAGCCAATTTCGAGGGTGAAAGATTCCCATCCAAGTTGGTAATTGGAAAGGCCATTCAGACCTTTCATTTGGATATTTAATGGAGTCTTTATTTTCAGGTGTAAGCTATAGGGTATCTCATGTTTTCTTCTATTGCAACACATTCTCTCAACCATTTCCAATTTTGATGGCATATTCTTGATCCTTGAGGGAGGGCGTTTTTGGTGAGCTATTGTACTCTTTGGGGGATATTCTCATGCCCCATTTATTTTTTAATATGAATAAAATACTCTGTTCTTCATCTCCAGAAATTTTCAGGTCGAAATTCCAAGTAGAAATGTATAAATCTCATTTTTAATGGAAGAACAATGCCATTTCCCCACTACCTTGTTGTGAACCAATGTATTGATGATGATTTTGAATGGATGGATGATTCTCTGATGAATTTGTGATTAATGGACTGCCATGGATGTATTTTACAAGTTTCATGTACTGTAATTGAGCATTTGAAGTATTTTTACTCATTTTAATTGCATTGGGAGAAGAAATAGTGCCATTTCCCCAAGGGTCGAATTAGTGATTTTTGCAGTTGAATGGGAGAGGGTTGGAACAGATATAATAATCAATTAATGATTCACATGAGACCTTAATAACATCCTTAATACATTCCTGATCTCTGTTCATAAATTTGAGTGGGTTTGGAGGCATTTGGAAAGCCATTTTCAGTACTAACCCCAGGGGGATTTGAATCCCAAATTACTAGTAAAATTGCATACTTGGTCCAGAATCTTAAGAGAGTTTGAAGAGGTATTTTGGTGGTCATATATCATCTCTGAAAATCATATTCAAGTCCTAATATCATTCATACACCTTCCTTGAATATTTGAAGGCATTTGGAGTCAATTCGAGACCTCGAGACCAATACTAGTCAAAGGAAAATTACTAGTAAAGTTCCCTACATTGGCCAGAATTGAAAGAGGATTTGCAGAAGTATTTTAAAGGTACAAAGGCATCCCTGAAACACATATTTATGTTCTAATATCATTCATATACCTTCTCAGAATATTTGGGATCATTTGGGGCAAATTTGGGACCTAGAGATCAAAACTAGTCAAAGGTCTAACTAGGGAAAAAAGTGAAAAATTGTCATTTTAATAAAATTCCTAACAAGGGACATTACACATCCACACACCCTCTAAAACAATTCCTTTTTTCCCCTCCCTCCCGCCAAAACTCTTTCTCTCTTCCCCCCTCCCTCCCTCCCTCCCTCCCTCCATGTGTTCCATCCTATCACTCACTCCATCCCTCACTTTCTCCCCCTACCTCCTCTCTCCAACTTCAAGCCTTCATCCCTCCTTCATCTCTCCATCTTTCTCTCATTTCCTTAATATCCATGATCTCTCTCTCTCTCTCTCTCTCTCTCTCTCTCTCTCTCACACACACACACACACACACACACACAATCCTTCATCTCTATCCCTCGGTGTAACCATCCTTTACCATCCTTCATTTCCCTAAATCCCTACTCTCTCATTGTTATTATCCCACTCTCTCACCCTCTAACCATCCCTCCATCCATCATTCTCTCTCTCTCTCTATCTCTCTCTCTCTCTGACTCTCCCCCTCTCACTCTTTAACCACCCCCCATTTGTCTCTCTCATTCACTCACTCTATACCTCTATCTATACCACCACTCCATCCATCCCTCTCCTCCCTCTCACTCCTTAATGGTCCCCCCCCCCCATTTGTCCCTCGATCCATTATTCTATATATCTTTCCTCCATCCATTATCCTATATCTTTCTTGCACCCAATCATCCCTCCCTTTTATATATCACCCTCTTCTCTCCCACTTATATTTATTCCCCTATATCTCTTCCCCCCCCATCCCTCCCTCCCGCTTATATTTATTCCCCTCCCACCAATCCCTTCCCTTTATATTTATCCTCCCTTTAGTTCCCCCTCATATCAATGTCTAGAGACAAATCCCTCCCTTCCCTTTATATTTATCCTCCCTTCATCCCCCCCATATCTCTCCCCTACCCATCCCTCCCTCCCATGATTCCCTCTACAACTTCCTCTCCCTCCTTTGACTCCCCCCACACCTCTTTAGCTTTTAATCAATGTAATGTTGGGGCATGAGCCACCCCATAGATCGTCTTGATGGAATCTTGGGAGTCTAAATTGTATTATAAGGGGATAATGGTTACATTATAGGGTTTTGGATGGTAGGGATGGGTCTCTGGACATTGACCATAGTCATGGAAGAAAATATGGTCCAATGAGTCTCTAAATCAACACACATGCACTATAAATGGAATATTTGGCCTTTAGTGGGATATGGGTGTCATTATGAGGTTTTATGCACTAAGGATGGATCTCAGGGTCTTAACCATGGTAATGGGACAAAAGTGTAACAGAAACAAGTCTTAAACCACTACACATGCCCTTTAAAGGGGATATTTAGCCTTAATATGGGATATATGTGCCGTCAAATTATTTTATGCATTGAAGATTGTTCTCGAGGCGTTGACCATGGTCATATAGGAACCATTACGAATATTTCCAGACAAAACATAGTTATGAAGACACTGTACCATGGTCCTAGGGTAAATCCAATATTCTAGGGATTAAATGATGTTTTCATAGTTCATGGTTAAATGAGGTCTCAATAGTTGATATGCACCAAATCGCATATGTGATATAACGCGTATGCGATTTAGTGATCACATTTTTAGCAAACTAGCTATTTGTAAAAAGCGTAAAAATCATATAGTTCATATCGCATATGCGATATAATGAATATGCGTTAAAACGGAGATGCGTTATATCGCATATGCGATATTTGTTTAATAAATAATCTTGGGTTGCGGGCCGTGGGCCATTTTTACTATACAGGAAAAGACATAATTCTTCTGAAACCCGCACAGAGCGTACTGTTCAACCTGCAATTTAATCATTTATTACACAGATCCATAGGTTTTGTACAATTTTGGGTGGATTTCAATGGGGAATCCACATAATAGAGTTCAGAAGTCAGCGAGGAAGATGCTTACACCCGAAGAAGCTGAAATTAAAAAAGAAAAGAAGAGGGAACATTCAAGAAATCATTGGCATTCATTGGATGAGAAAATACTTCCCATTCCCGCTCAACAGATACCTGATGAAGAGGTTGAGGAAGATATTGCAACTTTAATGCAAGCTGGTTATAACCAAGATGAAAATTTTGGTCCATTATTAACCGGACAACCCTCGGTAGAGCTCAATCATTATGTTCCTGACGAGACTCTGCAACAACCATGCCAGGTGGTTCAATCTCCCAATCGAAGTTGTCAGCCTGCAGTGGATGTAAACGTCTCTCTAGCATTTCAAACGATAAGAAATCTCGCATCAAAACGAAAGAGAACTCCTAAACGCATACAAGTGGACGATAGCAAATTGACTTCCATGGAAGGTAAGGTGGCTAAACACACAATCATTCGTCATTGTTCTCAAATAATGAAACAATATTTTGAACCAAAATCTGAAGCTGGTAAATGTCAATTGTTTTTAGCTTTGATTAAATCTAGAAGTATGGCAAATGTGAGAGAAAAGTTAAGCATAAGAACATTGAAGAATACCAAATCAAGTAATCACATTGTTAAATCTCTTGCTGCTGCATTCACATCAATTGATAAAAAAACTCATTCAAAAGACTGTAATGTGGCTCGCCGCGTATTGGCTGAATCAATTGTATCTAGATCCACAAGACAACGTCGTTTACTTAAATGCACACCAGAAATTGTCCCTTTACATCCAAAGACACTTAAAAAATATTCAGTAAAAAATATTTAGTGATAGGTTGCCCCGCAAAGACATGAAGTTGGTCGAAGCAGTGAAGGGACTAATGCACACTTTTTGGCACGATAATACTAGGCCTTCTTCTAACACAAAGGATGTGTTAAAACACTGTAGGGGTTCTATGAACAATGAAAGGCATGTTAAACATTACCTTGACATGACACAAACTCAACTGTTCGAGATGTTTAAAGTTTCCCACGTAGAGCTAAGGCTCAGGAAAAGATGTTTTGAAAAATGTAAGCCTTGGTATGTTAGAATCAATAGAATCCGGAACACTTGTTGTTGTAGATACCACATAGAGTTTGATCTATATTATCATACATTTGCACATATACGTCATTTTTTGCATCCTAACCATGTGCAGGAATGCTCAAGTATAGTACCACCAATGCCATCTAGAGATTTCATCCATAGCATAATGTGTCTAAGGCAAGATGGGCAGACACATTACTTAAAACAATGTGTAGAGGGTTCTTGCAACAATTGTGGTGGGCTATCTTTATGGTCCAATTACATCCATGAGAGTGAAGATCAAGCATTCGGTAATGCAATTGTCGAGAAGCAAAACTTTCAGTATGAGACATATCAGCTACATGATGGGAAAGAAAGCAAGAAGATTAAATTGGTGATTTCACAGGTGACAATCTACATGAAAAATGTTCATTTAACTGAGTGTACAATGTTTATATGTTGTTTTATAACATTGTTTTAAATATTGATGTAAATATTTGTATGTTGTTTTATAACATTGTTTATTTTTTTCCACCAGGTGCAAGTATGTGATTTTATTCCAGAGTTCTGTGGAAAGATCCAACAGTACATTCAGCATGTCGATATGGCACGGTGGCAAGATGAGCAATTGAGATTATGCTGGGACACCTTCCCTCTCGGAACAATACTATCAGTGGTTGACTTTGCGGAAAATTACACTCTACAACCACAAAATGAAATACAAAGTCAATACTATCACTCAGAGCAGGTGAGCATAATGGTCCATATCACTTATCAACATGGGCCAGAAATGTGTGATATTGAAAGAGAGTCACTTTTACATCAGTGACGACCGGACCCATGACATCCATTACGTGCAACATTGCTTTCACTTGTTCTATGATCATGTGATAGCTATGGATATACCATTTTATCGTCATTTGATTTGGTCATATGGTTGTGCTGGAAAGTTCAAGAATGCACGTGTATTTCAATGGTTGTGTTTGTTACACATAAAATACAAGGTGCCACATACATGGAACTACTTTGAAACAGGTCATGATAAAGGAGAGCACGATGGTGCTGGTGCATGCATAAAAACTGCCCTTCGAAGGGAAGAGATGAATTTTACAGGTGCTCGCCTTCGAGACGCTTCATCTATAGTTGAATGGTGTGCATCTATGATGGGAGAACAAGCAACAAGGAAACACCTAGTGTGGAGAATATTCTGGGAGGTGACAGATGTGGACCGATCCCAAACACATCGGGTGAACACAGTGCATGGAACTCGAGGTTTTCATTCAATTAGAAGCTCAGAAAACTCAGCCCTACAAATTTGGACAAGATTGAAGGCTTGCTTTTGCAGTTCCTGTAGCATTGATGAATGGGATGATTGTGAGTATACAGATACAGTTGATACATGGGATCGAGTGACACTTGGCACTGATTTCAAGGGGGTTAATGAAATAGACCATTTGGAAGATCATCTGACATATATTTCTACAGACTATGATCACATATCGGATCTCATACAAGCAGGTACAAAAAAAAAATTAGTAGTACCTAAATCACTACAAGCCCTTACATTGAAAGAAATTTTATTTATGTTACATGCAAGACCTTTTTTAATATTTATGTATTTTTAACCTTTTTCAATTTCCTTTCACAGGTCAGATATATGCAATGGTTTCCCCAAAAAATAATGAATGGGGTTTTGGCTATTGGTTGGCACATTGCTTAGAGGGGAGACAAACCCTTCTCGAACCTGTTACAGATGATGAAAATATTGAATACCCAACTGGCTCGATGGTTATAAAAGGGGAGTACCTGACACTAGCAACACAACAAAAAAGGAAGGGTGGGTATGTATATCAGGATTATAAACCAGGAGCTATTGTATACCACTTCACCAACCTGGTAGTTGGTATAAACATCAAGCTGCACACAATTTCGAAAAAAATAGGTCACATGTACAATACTTGCTACCTCATTTAGAGCATGAGAGATTGATGGACACCATCGGTAGCAAAGATGATCCAGATGGCCTACTCGAGTGAGTGCATTGTCAAGTGTTACTAGATTGTCCAGTGTGGCTAGATTGTCAGGTGCGTTAAATTTAATCCTTAAAGTGTGTGTTGCAACACAATTTCAATTATTTAGCCTTCAGTTTATTCCCAATGTACTAATTTGTGAATGTCGGATACCATTCACAGACATAATTTAATGGACAAGTTATAAACACGATCCTACAACCTTAGGTGAGTTATCTATAAATAATGTTTGCACATTTTCCTTATTTTCTTATGAGAGTACTAATGTTTAGCCTTTCCTGTGCCTAGGATACAAACACTGTTTATGGCAAATTGGAGGCGCCAAGAACAACTGGTGTCTTTAGACACCACCAAATAGAAATCGAAAAATAACATGCTCTCGAGTCAAGTTTATCTTCATCATCTTCATATGCCAAAAGTTTTCTTGTATATCAATTTTATGAATATTTATGCCAATTTTTACATATGACCAATAAACCTTAAAACTAGCAATTACCAACAAGTATGATAGTTCTCTTCTAACTTCTTTCAATAACTCATTTTGTTTCATGTATGTGCATAGCCTAGGTATATGGCCTTTTTGTTTCATGTATGTGCATAGCCCTAGGTATATGGCATTTTTTTCATGTATGTGCATATAATTCATGTACATGTGTTTCTACATCTTAGTCATGCATACATGTGAAATTCCACTTATGATCCATGTTCAACCCTATTCATTTTGTTTCATGTATGTGCATAGCCTAGGTATATGGCCCTTTTGTTTCATGTATGTGCATAGCCTAGGTATATGGCATTTTGTTTCATGTATGTGCATATAATTCATGTACATGTGTTTCTACATCTCAGTCATGCATGCATGTGAAATTCCACTTGTGATCCATGTTCAACCCTATTCATTTTGTTTCATGTATGTGCATAGCCTAGGTATATGGCATTTTGTTTCATGTATGTGCATATAATTCATGTACATGTGTTTCTACATCTTAGTCATGCATGCATGTGAAATTCCACTTGTGATCCATGTTCAACCGTATTCATTTTGTTTCATGTATGTGCATAGCCTAGGTATATGGCCGTTTTGATTCATGTATGTGCATAGCCTAGGTATATGGCATTTTGTTTCATGTATATATGCATAGCCTATTCATTTTGTTTCATGTATGTGCATAGCCTAGGTACATGATCTAAACCTAGAGAGTTCATAAAACCCTAGTTTTTAGTTCCATGTCTCAATTTGTGAACCCTAGTTTTATTATGCGGTGTCTAGTTCATGAAACCCTAGTTGGTTTGTAATTTGTAAGTGTAGCTTAGGAATATTCTTGTTGGATTATATGTTGGTACAAGAATAATATAGCCTGTGATCTCTAGACACATAGTGTTTTCTTAATGCTACAACATGTTTTGCGGAGTTGACCCAACAATGCAAGATTGCATTGATGGAAACTGAGCAAAGCCCTAGTTTATGAAATAAATGCACAATGAAGTCATTGGGCCATGGAAACACAGAGGAGAGGCTAACTAGAGGTAATCGCATGCCAAGAGAGCAACGGAATCGACGGTTCGCCAATCTGACCTCTGGTTGCCGAGATATGTCGAGCTGCAAGTCACATGAAAATGTCGTTCAGGACACTTGGTGACTTTCAATCCGGGAGTGAAATAACAAATGGAGTAGCAAGATTGCATGTCGTTGGCTCCTGGTAGTGTGTATGGGCAATGCCAACGTGGGACCGCTGCCAACACTAGCTCGGTGGAGTGTTTTGCGGAGTTGAACCAACAATGCGAGATTGCATTGATGGAAACTGAGCAAAACCCTAGTTTACGAAATGAATGCACAATGAATTCACTGGGCCATGGAAACATGGAGGAGAGGCTACCTAGAGGTAATCGCTGCTAGGAGAGCAACAGAATTGACGGTTCTTCGATCCGACCTCCAGTTGCCGAGATATGTCGAGTTGCAAGTTGCATGAAAATGTCGTTCAGGGACACTTGGTGACTTTCGATCTGGGAGCGAAATAACAAATGGAGTGGCAAGATTGCATGCCGTTGGCTCCTGGTAGTGTGTATGGGAAATGCCGACGTGGGACCGCTACCAACACTAGCTCGGTGGAGTGTTTTGCGAAGTTGAACCAACAATGCGAGATTGCATTGATGGAAACTGAGCAAAACCCTAGTCTACATTGGGCTTGTAGACTATGTTCATGTTCCTTATCATTTCCTATCAATTTAGCTATAAAACATCCTCGCTTTCCTCCAACAATGTAGGTTATGTATACCATCCATGATTATCTGTGGTTAAACCAAATGTGAAACATGAGGTTGTAGACATAGAACTAGGGATAATACACACCACGGAGCTAGGTTAGATAAAGTGCCAATGTGTATTCCATGCCTTGTGGTATAAATGAATGTGTCCAAGGGGAAGACAATGACTACAAGGAATGTGTTTTTGTTCTATATATGCCCTAGGAAAAACCTTAGGGGTGAAATTTAACCCATGGGCTAATTTTAGATGTTTTTTTTCCAAACGATGTTCCAATTTCGATTTTTATCTAAAATGATAACCAAATTCCATAGGATAAAATTATTTTACTATAAGCATGGTCAAAATTGTCCATGAACTATATAAAATACTTATAAATTTGAATATTTAAAAAAATATTGTTCAACATATTATGGTTGGAAATTTAAAAATTGGTAAGATTCACCAAGTTTTCTACACTTTAAGAAAATTATGGAGTCCTGGAGTGTGCTTAATCCACTTATAGTGTGAACTATAGTTTTCAATTGTTGTATTTAGGCTTCAAGGTGTGTGATCCACCTATATGTGTTCACAACTATGTGGTATAGGTGGGTGGAGAATGGGTGTCAAGAGTAGAAGGAAGTGAAGGGTTTGTATGCAAAATACAATGACTAGGCTCTATAATATCATCATACTATAACCATGAACAAAACCCTTCAACACAAGGGTATACATGATATGAAAGCATAAGCCCAAATACTTATATTTTCATGTGTTGCAATAGAATAGCGATCCACCTTAATCTAGCAAAAAAATGAATGAAAATTTGAAGTGATACGCCATAATATATTTGTTTATTAGAAGACAATGGTTGTATTTTTGGACCCAACCTAGTTGATAAGGTGAATCCTGTGGGGTAGCAGGAAGTTGTAAGTGATTAAAAAAGGTCTAAGAGATGAGGTTCTTTTGGATTCCATTTCTAAGGACTAGAGTGGCTACTTGGTATTTGATTTAATAGTTGTGAGTAAAAATGAGTGTTAGATTTGAGTGGGACTAGGAATGTATCGTCAATAGTAAGGATGGGTTAGTTGTAGTTTGATTGTAAAGATAAACAAGTTTAGGAGGTGAAGAAGGTTTAGGAGAGGAAGGGACTATGAAAAGTCACTTGTTTGTTCATTAGAAATTAAACTTCTAGATTGGGCTTGTCACTATAAGAAACATCATTCACATCATCATACAGTAAGGCATCTAGAGCCTTCCTTTCTATACCGAACACATTACATTCATTATTTGCAATGCCAACTCTTCTCCAACAAACACAAAGCCATAAACCTAAAAACATATTCAAGCATATATATCTGTAAGGCATATAATACACATGTCTCCATCCCATATCAAGTCAACCATATATAGGTAAATCTGAACGTTGCTTTATATTATAAATGTACATGTATAATGTTTTCAAAAATGGCATGCCATGGCCATAATACAAAATTGTGGATCATACTGTACATGTGTGTGTACATACAAACAAAACGGTAGATGTATGTATTCCCCCTATACATGGATTCTATATGTACCCCCCCTATACATGATTTCTATTTATCCCCCTTTTCACTGCCAATGTCAGTGGCTAATGATAAGTCTATCTTTCTTTTGCGGCTGCTCGATGGCATTCCCCAACGATCCACAGGAGGACGCATTCTCAATATCGGAGACTGCACACAAACCAAAATTTGTATGTTAGTTTACCAAGCTATAAAAATAAATACAACTCTATGTACATTTGTTCAAATTCCAAGCAAATATAACATTTTTACCTACCATGCATGTGTAAGTCCTCGGCACTGAAACTGCATGTACTTGGGTGGGGGGGCGTGCAGGGTCATCAGTGGCCCCAATTGGGTGCTCTTCAGGCACCACTAGCTCAGTAGATGCCTGCATAAAGTAACATACATGTCAATGTCAGCAAATACAAAGAAAACAAGACATATATACTACATGGACGGACAATGACTCTTTCAAAGAAAGCGAGACATACATGTACCTAGGGGGGGCAGAGGTGGGTCACCAACAACCTCGGTTGGGTGCTCTTCAAGCACCATTGCATCACTAGATGCCTGCATAAAGTAACATATGGACCAATGTCAGCAAATACAAAGAAAATGAGACTGTATATAATATGTATGGACGTACAATGACCTTTTCAAAGAAAGAGAGACATGTACACACGTACCTGGGGGGGGGGAGGTGGGTGACCAACAACGTCGATTTGGTGCTCTTCAAGCACCACTGCATCACTAGATGCCTACATAAAGTAACATATGGACCAATGTCAGCAAATACAAAGAAAATGAGACTGTATATATACTATGTATGGACGTACAATGACCTTTTCAAAGAAAGAGCTCGACATACACGTACCTGCGGGGAGGGAGAGGTGGGTCACCAACAACATCGATTGGGTGCTCTTCAAGCACCATTGCATCACTATATGCATGCATAAGGTAACATATGTCAATGTCAGCAAATACAAAGATCTAACAAGACTACATATATATACTACATGGACGGAAAATGGTTTTTTCAAAGAAAGTGAGACATGTACACATACCTAAGGGGAGGAAGAGGGTCACCGGTGGGTGGAATACTAAACATTGGCCTTACTAGACGGTCAAAAAAAACCTGACCATAACCATGCTACGTAACAAAACATAAAGATACAATTAGAAAATTTATTTAAATAATTAAACGCATACATGTTTCAAATCATTAAAAGAATATAATTAAAAGCATGTAATGAAAAGAATACCTGAGTCTGGGAATCTTCCTCTACATGGGAGGGACTGACCTAGGATTCCACAAACTCATCATGCCCACCCTACATAAAACATATTGTATCGAGTTTAAGACGTATTGAATGTTGCAGTCTCTAAATTATAAATATGTAAATTACCTGATGACAAATTAAAAATAAAGTTCTCGCAGCTAATGGTGAACCACCAAAATCATATGCAGCATTGACCGCTGCATCAATGGCATCAGCATCAACGGACGGATTACGTGAATCTGGGGTGTCATTGGACACCAACTGTATATTTGTTCACGTAAATTGTCAGATAATTATTTAAATAGAAATAAATTACGAAACAATTGAAAATTGTGATATAAAACAAAATATATATACTATGTAAAGAATGAATGTTACTTACATATCGGAGTAATCCATTGCCCCGAAACTTTGAAGCAGGCCCATAGCATATGCTTCGACACGATGTGCAAGGGTGTGGAATAACTCGATGCTCTGAAGACTCCGCGTCACCGGTGCGATGTGTAGCTCTGGTTTGGTCTGGGGACCTAAAAGGTGGATCCTGATTGTGAGATGGTCCAACCCCAGATGGGCCAGCCTCGGAAGTGCCAACCCCTTGGCCTACATTGCCTTGGATGGTAGTCCCATGTCGAAGCAATGTATCAGCCAAATCTAATAAGGACTCCTATGTATCATCAAGAACTGGACCCGCTGGAGGATATAACCAAGGGGGGTTTGGTGTGCGTGGAGGGAGTCGCACACGGTTAGGATCGGTCCTAGACCCTTCCCTATCTTGTGGCATCCCATGACCTACACCCTGGAACTCTAAAATGTCAAAATAGTTCACATGTTTCCCCGGGATAAATTTTGCGTACAGCTTCCTAAGGAAATAAAATGGGATGTCTCTATTCCCGTGAGGGTCTTCATCGAAGACCATGTACCAGTGATCCATCCAATTGGATTTAATATTTGGTTCCACGCACTAGTCTATGGAAATGTGTGGTCGACTGGTGGGTGGAACCAATCCGGTGCTGGGGTCCCGGAATAAGGAAAACAATTGGTCTTTGGTTATCTTTAATTTTTTGACATCTTTGTAGCTCAACCCAGTGGAATAGTATTGCCTCTGGGAATCTTTGTATGAGCTAATGTTGTACAGTGCTCCCTGGGCATTGGCAATTGTATTTGTTATGGAGTCTAATGCCTCAGCTAAATATTGTCTTAAGTGGTCCCCCCCCCAAAGAGTGAGCTAAGGTGCCTCAATGAACCCAAACGATCCAGAATCTCAGAATTACGGTCGTGTTCCTCCTCCGTGTGTGGGTTTGTGTTTGGATTTTGGTTTGGGTTTGGGTTTGTGTCTGGATTTTGGTTTGGGTTGGGGTTTGTGTCTGGGTTTGTGCTCTCTGTTAAGAACAAAACAGTTCAATTTCAAAATTTAATTAATCAATTTCATTGTTTGTTTTTTAATACATGTAACAAATTTTATTAAATTGGTTTAAAAAAAAACAAAAAGCTAGTAAATTAAAAAACACAATAACGAAAAGTTCAAAAGGAATTAACAAACTAGTAAATCTTGCCACCCACCTTCCATTTTATCCAAATTGTGAAGTGGCTTGCCTCCTCCTTCTCTCAAACGCAAATTAACAGGTGCGTTTTTTTGCCTTCCCGATATCGCCGATCCTTCACTGTGTAGATTGGGAAAATGAGGCCGCGGGCACTGTGTTTTATATTTTTTTTTTTTTTTGCATTACAAATCGCACATGCGATATATCGCAAGTGCGTTTTGTAACTCTATTAATGAAAATGTGTTTTTTAATCCTAAATATATATGAATTTGAAAATGAGGCCGCGGGCACTGTGTTTTATTTTTTTATTTTTTTTGCATTGCAAATCGCACTTGTGATATATCGCAAGTGCGTTATTTAACTCTATTAATCCTAAATATATATGAATGAAAATGAGGCCGCGGTCACTCTGTTAAATATATTTTTTTGTTTTTTTTGCATTATAAATCGCACTTGTGATATATCGCAAGTGCATTTTTTAACTCTATTAATCCTTTAAGATATATATGAATGAAAATGAGGTAGCGGTCACTCTATTTTATATTTTTTTTTTTTGCATTACAAAACGTACTTGCGATATATCACAAGTGTGATATATCGAAAGTAAGATATATCGCAATTGCGATATATCGCAGCTGCGTTTTTTAACTCTATTAATCCTTTTTATATGAATGAATAAATGATTGGGGTTTTCCTTGGACTATTAATCCTTTATATATGAATGAATAAATGATTGGGGATTTCCTTGGACCAAGGACGAGGGAGACAAGGGCACATTGAATGCTACAAATCCTTAATTAGTATGTCAAAATCCCATCATTTGGACCTTCATTTTTGCCAATGTATAAGGATTTTCACCCCTTTCTCCTTGACTAGGGAGGGACAATTACAACTTTGTCACTCCTTGCAAGCCTACTAGGGAGTGATAATTACAACATTTTCACTCTATGTCTTGCCGTAGGGGAGCAATAATCATGTTTGCACCATTTGAGCCCGGACATCAAGTGAGGCCCTGCATAGCCACCTAGGGATTTCTTTTGCTTGCGATTACAACACTCAACTACTTGAGCTAACCCTCTGGGATTTTGTGTCACAATTTCTCCTTTTCTATTAATGGTATTTATATTATATAAATTTATGGATCCCCTTTTATCTTCCAATGGTTTACCAAACAATCAACATCCTCATATAAAATTATACTAGATATAGAGTAATTCGAGGAATGCTCTTCTCCTTCATGTTAATTATCGTATGCTTGTGTAGAATACATAATTAATCAAAATAAAGTTTCATCGAAGAAAAGAACTCAAAATACCTTAGGATATGTATTATAAATTAGTAATGTTCATTATAAGTATTGATTACAAAACATCATTACCAAAATGTGTTATTTTATCTCCATGGAGTTTATTTGTTATTGAATTACCATATTTGTAGTCATCAAATATATTTTCATAAAGAGATCACGTGAGTAATGGGATAAAGATAGAGAATGGTTTTTTTCAAATGTCTAATTTTATATCTTTGTAGGATAGGGGCAAATAGGTTTGAAAGGAGAAAAGGTAATGGTAGAAGAGAGGAAGTGGGTTGCTTATTTTTATGATCTATAATAAGAGATATTAGACTCCATTTTAATAACTTTAGTTGAAATAGTGGGTGTATGGATGGGTGACATGGTGTGGTTGGATAAGCAATGAGGGAGTTATATGGAGAAGGGTATGATAGAAGACATCAAAGGAAGAAAAAAAATTAGAGGGGAAGATATCGAAACAAGAAATCAATTTAGTGCACAAATTGTACATGTGACATTAGTTGTAGAAGAGATCCATGGTGCCTTATACTGAAGGATAACATCTCAAATAAGAACGGATATAAGACAAGAAAATTAATGTTTCAAATCATCTCTAGCATTCACATCTAGAGAACAAACAAAGTTTGTATATGGTCCCCTCTCTCATAAATCAATTGAATCTCTCTAACTACGCCTTTGCAAGTAAAATTATATGCATAGAGACAAAAAAAATTAGTACAATAAATGAAACTCTAATCATTCAAACAAACGGAGAAAAAAACAAAAACACAAATGATGGTGAAATAAGAAGACCGTATGAATCGAACCCTAGTTCGACTACAACTTTGAAATATGGAAGAGATATGGAGGGATTCAATCCTTCTAGAGGAATGAGAGGAATTGGGAGTACATATACCATTACAGATCATGATTCTTAGACTATATTTTGATCATTGTGAAAGAAAATAAAATTTAAGATGATCCACATGATCCAAATCGCACTTACGTTATAACGCAAGTGGGATATATCGCACTTGTGATATAACGCAAGTGGGATATATCGCACTTGCAATTTGTAACTATTAAAAAACGCAACTCCGATATATCACATATGCGATTTGGGCTAACTAAGCTTAGCCTCGATTTTCGGCTCGGGTTTGTCTGAACCTAGCCACAATAACGCATATGCGTTATGGATTTCCATTTCGGATGTGCGTTTTTTATTTCTATAGTGACACTAAAAAGTGGAACCAACTTCGTGCGAGCACCCAAGAGGATGTATGGATTGGCTTCTTCCACTAGGATCAATTACTTCCCAGTATGTAAACAACCCTATGTTGTTTGCACATGCTAACCAACTCTCTATCTCTACCAGTGTCAATTAAATGACAAGATTTGCATGAAACTACCACCTTCAATGGATCACCCAACATCTTATTTTCTTTGGTGGATGTCATAGAGTTCTAAGGAACCCCCAATGTCATTGATCTCTATACACGAACCACCAACACATCTACAAGAATGGATTTTGTTGCTTCAATATCGAAAGAAACAATTGCATTGTGGATGCCCTTAATTTAGGCATCAACTTGCAATTCATATCATTAGTGTCATTGATATTTTGTGTTGTTATGACTCCTCGGATAACTTCTACTCCTTGGATTGGATATGTAGGAAAATCTTCATCATTTCTCATATTCACTCTCCACACTCTTCTCTTGATTGCATGATGGCTAGGGTGAATCTCTGGATGAAGCCTCCAACACTTCTTAACGTAGTGTTCACTCAACTTGTAGTACTAAAACAAATTCTTGAACCTTGTTGGGATTCTTTGCTTACTTGTCTTTTCCATATTCCCATGAGTTTGTTGGTGGTTTAGAGAAGTCGTCTTCTCATTCTTCCTCTGAAATAAATCTAGCTTGTGGAATGTAGCTTGCTCCCCCTATCAATATTCCACACCATGGCCTTTCTTCCCACAAAAATAACATGCCTTTGAGTACCAACACCTATCAACTATGTGGTCTTTATTCTTGTAAGAATGACAAACAATGGAGGTCTTACTTGAATCATATCTTTTCTTTTTCTTTTTTTTTCCATTCTAGTTGAGTTGCATGCTACTTCTCCTAAGTTTTTTCTGCACTTTCTGATTTGTTTCTTATGTTATGTGCAAACTGCTAAGCATACTATACTTCACATTTCCAACTCTTTTTGCGCAACCATTCCTTGTATCCTTTTGTTCAAATTCTCCTTGTACAAATGCTCATTTTTCTATTCACAAACACTCCTTACATTTCTGCGCAACTGCTCGTATTTCTCCTTGTCCTGTAATCTCACGCACTTCCTCAAGTCATACAGTCATTGATTCCCCTGAGAATTTCATCTGTTCCTTGAAGCTTGCAATTTCAAAATACTACATATTTTGCGCCCAAGCTTATCAAAAAGCTTCAATCTTTTGCTTATTTATACTATTCCTTCTTTTATTTGTTCAATTGATTTATCCATAAGCAAAGGCTTTTGTATGTCGACTGCATCCCTTCTACCTTTCTTCACGAATAAGTTTACCTACACATTTTCCGCACCTCATTACTTATTCCTTTGTTGGCTTGTAATTTATGGACTTTAGTATTTTTACTTTATTGGCACGCAAACTATTGCACAGTGTATTGCACAACATACTTGTGCTGGGACCTGCACAGATAACTCTAGTGGGAATTTACACAGACTTCTTGTGCATGTTTGGTCGGACTTGCTGAGACTTGTGCACATATTTTCTATATACTTCTTCAAACTAGCATTAAGACCTCTTGTGCATGTTTGGTGGAGCTTGTTGAGACTTGTGCACATATTTTCTATATACTTCTTCAAATTGGCATTAAGGCTTCAATGCCATCACCAATTTCAACAATCTCTTTGACATCAATGACAACACCAAGCTCAACAAACTCCCCCTTTGGCATTGATGTCAATACCAAGTAAAGCTGAGCTCTCTATGAATCTTGTTGTGAAGTCTTGTGTTGTGTAATATTGTTTGCATATTTAGTTGCTACTTTCCCCCCCCTTTGAAATTAATGGAAAAGGAATATTTGATTGTACAATGTATCCTCCCCCTGTTCAGTTGCAAGTTATCCCCCTTGATTTATGCTTATTTTCCTATCTTATGTTTCTCCTCTGCGTTGATCATACTAGAGCTCATCCTCTGTATATGGATAGGGTTTGAATTATGACGAACAATGTTTCCTCTTTTTGTCCTATATTTTACGCTTCTTAAATCTTTAGTGCTTCCCTCGAATCTTCTTGCAATTTGTCACGGTTCCTTTCTATGCGCAGCTCCTTCTATGACATGTCTTTTTTTCTTGGTTGTATATTATCTCCATTCTCCCTTTCTAAGTCTATAAACGTTCCATTATCTTCTGTCATGTGTTTAGAACATTCATTATCAATGTACCAATGATCCTTATGCAATGCCATATTGCATTCTTCTTGGCATTGTTTTCTGTTCCTTTTCTGCCAAATATTTGTATGGTATTTCTCGTAGAAGGAACTTCTCGTTTCATCCTAGTGCATAGTTACTGACTAGTTTTTGCAGTCTCGAGCTTTATGACCATAGTTGTGACATTGATAGCATTCGATGTCCATTTCCAATAGGCTGAATGGATTGGTGACTTCAATATACCTTCTGGTTTCTTGTTCATATTGTCAGCTCTGAATTTCTTGAAAAGGCTTCTATTTCTCTCAAAATTATTGTTTGCCAATGCTTTGCAATTTGCAGCCTTATGACAAAAATTATTACAAAAATAGCAATGCCCCAAAAATATACTTTGATACCTAGTAGTGAGAGGTCTTCTAGACGGTACAACTCCTTTGTTTTCATAAGTAGATTGCTCGTCATAATTTATGTTGTCTTTCTCCTTGATAGGACTGTTAAGTACATTTGCAAAGCTCCTTGTACCTTCTTCATGGTTAGGTGTAATTGAAATTTGATCCTTATCACTGTTGTCTTGTTCATATCCCAATCCAAACCTGTCTAAAATTGATCTTTGATTGTTGATGAGTTCATCTAATACCTTAGAGCTTCTGCCAAAATTTTGTTGATAGTCTAAGTGATTGCTTACCTTTTGTAGTTCCCTCTTTAAGGAGATATTTTCCTTCTCCAATTCCTCACACGTTGTTTCTTTCTCTTTCAACTTTCCTGCTAGATCTTCTTCTATTCTTTTGAATCTTTCTATCTGGTCTTCATACTTCAGTAGTTGGTATTTTAAATACTTATTCTTCTTTCTTGATTTTTTCAAATCCTCTAAAGCACTTATAAGTTCTCCTTTAAAATCTACCTTAGCACTTACTTCATCTTCAGAGTTCCCATTTTCAGATTCTTCTTCTATTTCCATAAATAGCACTTCTATTTCATCATCATAACTATCATCTTCATATACTGAGCTACTATCCTCTTTGGAGTATAGACTTTTCTTTTGTTTATCAACCTTTTATAATTTTTAAGTCTACTTCTTTTGTATATATTCTTCTTTTCTTCATGATCATGATCCTCCTCCTCATCCTATCTCTATTCTCTTTATAAGGACATTTAAAAGAAAAATGACCTATTTTACCACATTCAATGCATTTGAAAGGAATGTTACCTTTGTACTTTCCATGACCTTTCTAATTTTTTTTCACAAAGTTTGATTCTGCAAGATCATATTCTTCAGAAGAACTCTTGCTGGAATCTTTCTTGCTTCCTTTTTTCTTCTTGGAGACCTTGAATGTTGCTTCCCTTCTTGAAGGATTTTCCTTTTCAATTCTCAATTCATAGGTAGTGAGAATTCTATGGATTTCATCCCGTTGTTACCTTGTCAATATCCTTTCTGTCTTCCAGAACTGATACTTTAGAATCAAATCTCATAGGTAGAGATATCAACACGTTCTGAACAATTGCTTCTTCAGGAACTGTTTCCCCAAGACCTTTGCGAGTATTGACTATTTCATCTACACGAAGAAAGTAGGATGCAATGTTCTCATCTTCCTTCATTTTTTAGGCTCTCAAACTAACCTCTATAAGTTTGTAGCTTTGATTTTTTCACTATGTCATCTCCTTTATAAATTCTCTAAAATTTGTCCCATATTTCTTTTGTTGATCTACAATGCATGACCTTTGTAAATTCTGAGTCTTCTAGACCACTTAGTATTGCATTTTTGGCTTTTGCGTTGCATTCATACAACTTTTTATCAACAACATTAGTTTAAGGAGTGTTTGGAACTTTATAACCATTTACAACTGCCAGCCAAACATTAGTTCCAAGTGATTGTATGGATACTTCCATTCTTATACTCCAAAAAGCATAATTAGACCCATCAAAACATGGTGCTCGGTTTGTTGAGAGACCTTCTTGTCTGACCATATCTATGCAAAAATCTATATTTTACACTGATCTTCCTTCCAGTGGTTAGACTATCTCTAAAGGAAACCGCTCTGATACCAATTGTTGAAAATACTAAGAGGGGGGGTGAAACAATATTTCAGACCTTTTCTTCTTTCAAACATTTGATATACCATGTAATCATTTATAAACACATATACCATGTATCAAAAGCAATTTTCAATGCAAAGAACATTGCACAAAGAATATGTAGAGATATCTTACATATAAATAATCTTCTATTACAAATAATGCTAGGAGACACCAATCTCCTATACAAGTGTGAGCACCCACTCACTAATTTTTCTAACACCAATCACATAGGAACAACAATCCCTTGCAAGCACCAAGTTATTGTTTTACAAAAACCAACCTTTGAGGACACCAATCCTCTTATGAGCACCAACTCATAGTCAACAAGCACCAACTAGCGTGGTCATGCACCCACCTAAGCTACCAAGTACTAACCCATGGAAGACACCAATATTTAGTCCTTTCCCCATCCTACCACCCAAATATAGATTTGTTATTGTATACCTCGATCACAATCCACTCTGCACTTTCTGATCTATTTCTTCAATTCTGTGTAAACTGCTGAGCATACTATACTTCACATTTCCAACTCTTTTTGCGCAACCATTCCTTGTATCCTTCTATTCAAATGATCCTTGTACAAATTCTCCTTGTGCTCTTCACAAATACTCCTTACATTTTTGTGTGACTGCTCCTTGTATTTCTCCTTGTCCTGTAATCTCACACACTTCAGGGATAATTTTAAGGACCCATACTTATTTAAAAGTGTATAAACGTTGGCGAATCTTACCAATTCTCAAAATGTCAACTATAAAATATTTGGCGATGTTTTTCTAAAATTATTTCAATTTCTAAGTATTTTATATAGTTTATATAATATTTTGGCGATTTTTAGAGTGAAAAAATTTTACCCCATCAAAATTGGATGAAATGGGGCTTCAAAAAATGCAAATTGGCGAATTGTTTTTTTTCGAAACAAACATGGAAAAATAGCCCATGGGCAAAATTTCACCCCTAAAATTATCCTTGGAGCACTTCCTCAAGCCATACACTCATTGATTTCCCTAAGCATTTCATCTGTTCCCTAAAGATTGAATTTTCATAATACTACATCTTTTGCGCCCAAGCTTATCAAAACACTTCAATATTTTGCTCATTTATACTATTCCTTATTTTCTTTGTTCAATTGATTTATCCATAAGCAAAGGATTTTTATGTCGGTTGCATCCCTTCTACCTTTCTTCACAAATAAGTTTACCCACACATTTGTCAGACCTCATTACTTATTACTTTGTTGGCTTGTAAATTGTGGACTTTAATATTTTGACTTGATTGGCACACAAACTATCGCGTGGTATATTGTACAACATACTTGTGTTGGGACCTGCATAGATAACTTTAGTGGGACTTTGCACGGACTTCTTGCACACATTTTGTGGGACTTGCTAACACTTATGTACATATTTTCTATATACTGCTTCAAACTGGAATTAATACTTCAATGCCATCACCAAGTTCAACAATCTCTTTGACATCAATGACAACACCATGCTCACACCAAGCTCAACAAAATTTTGGAAGTGATGTTAATACCAAGTAAAGTTGAGCTCCCTCTAAATGTTATCTCTTCATTGAAGTCTTGTGTTTCACAATCTTGTTTGTATATTTACTTTCTACTTTATCCCCCTTTGAAATCAATGGAAAATGAATATTTTGTTGTACAGTGTATCCTCCCCCTGCGTAGTTGCAAGTTCTCCCCCTAGATTTATGTTTATATTCATTTATTTTGTTGCTCCTCCGCGCTGGTTACTTCTCCTTTGCATGTTCCTTTTCACCTTGAGTGATTTAATGAGGACTAGATATCACTCCTACCAACTATTCATTTGGATGACCTTCTCTCCCAGTTGCACCAAATGAACCCCACACTTGTCTCACTCTGCCATGACATTAGTGAGGGAGTCTTTACATTCATCATACCTATTCTTTAGAAATGGGAACATTTTAGTAGAGGTCCCATGTTTCTTTTCCATATGTGTCATCCTTTGGTCATATATTTGAACATTCTATTTCAAGTTCTTGTTCTCTTCTTGAAGTTGAGCATTTCTATCCTGCAAGTATAACAATGGCCCATCGTGCCTTTTCAGATATGGACACACCATTTGACTATTTGTTAATTATTACATTATACTTATTTATTATTTATATTTATTTATGTATGTATGTAACATTTCCACTCCATTTAAAGGGATATTTGTCCTCAAAGCTAATATCGCTAATATCGTCGTTATTTTGGTTTTGTGTTGAAGAGATGATTTGAGATATGTGATCCTTATAACGACCATTATTTCCTTTATCTATTTTGTTTTGGAATTCCTTATGCTTGGGCGATTATGTTTGTAAGCTTCTCCAAACATACTGTAATTATTTCCTTTCCATATTGTCTTTTGGATTCCATTTCTGAGCAGTTTTGGACATTAATTACCAATTTTTAGTATTCATCGAGAAGAAATACCCTAAATTCATCGTTGAACACTATAAATTTTAACGTATGCAATTAATGATACCCTAAATTTTTGTGGTATAATTTTGGTTAAGCCATCAGTCCATATCCACTTAATTTTTACAACTATTGGGATCCTAGTGAGCTGCGCAATATTAAGATGTTGAAGATCTCTCATCATCGGCACATTTGTTTTGGGTATCCTCCATGGATTTTGACTTGGAATGAATTTTAAGAACCTTCATCCTCGATTTCCACCTGACTACAACCAAGGACTCAATTTGGGATAAACATAAATTTTTTTCATCTGCAGTAAGTTGCTTAGTAGGACTTCCTGACCATGTGGATGCAATAACTGCTATGTCATCTGGCTTGGAAACAATAGGCCCACTATCATATTCACCATCATTTGAAATGGAGGAAACATTCCACATTACAACTTCCGCATTACTATCTACATTTGTGTTTGTTGAACCATGACCAATATTTCCAACCCGTTTAATTAGATATTGATTTATTCTTCTTGATTGTGCAATTTCACGGAGTTTCTTAACTACCGAAATTTCCTGCCAATATTCATTGGGGAACTTTGAGAGTATGTGTGTTTGAAATTGCTTCCTTTTGTTGCATGATTTTATATGGGCATGGCTTCCAGCTTCATCAATAAGATCAATAGCTTTATATGTTAGAATTGGTTGAGAACAATGTGCAATTGTGTTTTCATGCTCCTTGTTCTCTCCAAACATGGAATTATCATTTTTATTTGCATGATGCTCAGCAGGAGCAATTTGGGTTGCATTTGGCATGTTAATAGCTACTGTATATCCTTAATCTCTAGCTTCATAATCCACAACTGGTGGACGTTTCTCTAATGAAGACACATGCTCTATCACCTTGTTGTTGTCTTTTTATTTAGTCTTTATCATAGGTTCCCTTATTTTATCTTCCTTATCGAGTTTGTGTGAACGACTTATTTTGGATACTCGTTAACAACATCTGCTTGACTCTCCTCAATATCATTACAAACAATTTCATCTCTACTCATTCCAATTCCATGGGAGATGATGGATTTAAATCTATTTTCCTCATAACTTTCATCATCATCATCGAGAGCAAATAGATTTGGAGACAAACGATGTTCTTTCCAAACAGTGGATGCATATGTTTTTTCATTTTTATTTTCTTTCTTTTTTTTTTTATCAAACTTCTTTAGTTTCTCGATTGAGTTTGAATTTAGAAGTCGAGTCTATATCTTTGACAACTTCCTTTAAATGTTTCTTTAAAATATTTTTTATTTGAATGATCATTTCATTTCTCTCTTGAATTTCTCGAGAAGCACTATGATTTCTTCATTAAATGACTTTATGGATATAAGATTAAGAGTTAATTAATAGTATGCATTAACTATTAAAATGAAATATAATAATAATATTATTATATATATATGTTTGGCAGATTGGTGGTTTGCGGGGAGGGGGATGGAGTCCCAAGGGAGTGAGCGTAGGTGAATGGCTGGTTCGGTATGAGTGGAGAGAACTGAACGTGAGTGTGGGAGGAGACCGGTGTGGCCGGCAACAAGTTAGGCAAGTGCAAGGGCTAAAGGTAAGGAGGGGGCATGAAAGAGGAGTTGAGGGTGCACTGTGGACACGCAGTTCGAGCGGTGTTAGATTAAGGAATGAAGGGGAGTGCGAGCGTACAGGTGGTTTCGAGTAGACAAAAGTTTAATTATGGATGTTTGAACAATAGAAAAATTATGAAAATCTAATTAATATTCCTTTTATGTCACCACACTTTCATTCCCCCAAAAGAGATCGAAGACTTCTACCTTTTGATGGTCATTCATCTATTGATTAGAGTGACCTATATTTTGCCATTCATTTTTGTCGTAGGTTTTATGCTATAAATTTATGTTTCCCTTATTTCTTATCTTTTACCACCTAACTCAGTGCCTCGCTACTTTTCTAGATCTAAAGCACAATCTATATAACTAAGAATCCTCTTTCACATAGCTAAGATACTACTTAGGCTACACATGTTCCCCATCACTAATGTTGAAACCATAAACTACTCAAGAAAATGATCTACTTGAATTAGTATTTATTTTCATTAGAATGAATTCTTTAGAAGAACAATTCAAGATGGGTATGATAACTCGAGCAATGGCGCAACTAATTAATAATGAACTGATGAGGATGATATTAATACAAGTATGTAGAACAAGAACAAAATCTATTAAACTAAGGAAGAAAATAATATGTAACAAATGGAAAGCCTTAGAGGAGATGAAATGGGAAGCATAACGTAACATAGATATAGAATATTATATGTTTTTATTGAGTTCCAAGAGTCCCGGGGTATTTTTTAAGGATTCTGGTAATATACTTAAGTATAGTATTCTAGGGAAATATTTTGGGTTGAAAAAATCATATATATAGATAGGTAAGCGAATGTTAAATATGAAATATACAATTTACTTCTAAAATTTGTAAATTTTGGCGAATATTACAATAAGAAAACATATTTTATGTAAATATAGGCGATATTAGAGAGTAAAAATGACCAAATAGTGAATTTGGTTTTTGAAAAAATGCCCAAAAAATAGCCAATTGGCGAAATTTCGCCCCTAAAAATTACCATGGCTCCATACATTAAAGTATGTCTACTAAATGGTGAAATAGAAATGCAATCACTTTGTTTCATAAAGAAATAACTTCAATCAAGATTTATATTCTAAATGTGGCTATAAGCAACTAAAAGACTTTATGAAAATATATTCATCTCAAGAAAGGGTAGAGGGTCACCTTAAGAGTCACCCTTTCTTGTGGACGGGTAGGGACCTTCAAAGAAGGTGATCAATCAACTTTAATGTTATTTTTGGTGGTTGATGATATAACTCCTATACATTCATAGACTTTTTGAATGCTTGTTATATTTTCTTTTAAGTTTATGCACATGATATTTGTAATTTTTCTACAAATACTTATTTTCCCTTTAAAGGGATTTTCCAAAGCGCATAGATTCGTAACCTGATCATATGCATTTTCATGCCCTTTAGCTTGTTATAAATAACGAAAATAAGTCTCGTTTAGAATATCGTTATTCAATTACTTTCTTTCACTCTACAAGAAGGTTAAGCAATAATCAGGATAAACGACATATCAAAAGACATAAAAATTGGCCCTCGCAAGCACACATAAAACATTCCACTAGAAGCTTTCGTAGTAATATGACTAACCAAACTCATACAAAGCATACGCATCCTCAATTATCAATCAAAACAAGCACACCACAAATGAAAATGAAGGAACATCCAAAGGAACTTGAAAAAATTATATTAATAAAATGCAAATGGCATTAAATAGGGAAAGCATAATCAATTTTGCATAAACATATAACCATGGACCTAGTACAATCTAACAGTAAAAAGCATCAAAGCATCCTCATTGGTAATTATTTTGAATTTGGATCATGTAAAAACTCATAAACCATTGAAGTTTGATGTGTTGAAGTGAAGGTCCTATGACATATAATACATTAAAAAAATTTAGTCTTGAAAGTTGCTTCAAAATATAACAAGGGAGATAGAAGCAGAGCTTCAAGTCCTTGCCAAAACTAAAAGCAAAACATGAGAAAGTTGCAATGCCACCAGGAATTGTATATGCATGTTTAATAGAGACCCTAGTTTCAATAGAGACTTGAATATTTTGGGGCATGCATGATGCATTAAACTAATAGTATTTCATTTCCAAGTATACAGGCGGGAGTTCGAAAATGGAATATTTCGTTGGGAAAGTATTCGAGCATTTCAAGCAACATACATCTCACTAACTAAAAAATAGGAAACAAATGCCAAGTTGGAGAGAAAATTTCATTACGAAAACATATGTGGCTTACGAAAAATACCAATCCCACTGACCAAAAAATAGGAAACAAATACGAGGTTGCAAAAAAGATTAGATTTCATTACAAAATGATACGTGGCTTACGAATATACCAATTCTTTCTTTAGTTATTAGAGATGTTACACATCCTCAACATGCATTAATATTTGAATTGCGATAGAAGATTGTTTCACACTTCAAAAAAAATTGTACACATTACTTGTTCTGACAACGGAAATTTCAATATTTTTTAAAAAAATTCTATGATCTATTAAATTGTTTATACCCATTAATTTTTACATAATCTGTATTAATTAAAATTTTAATTTAAGAATTAAAAAAAATGATGCTTCAAAAAATAGATGAGTTTGGTTATATTATTTTTATTTTTATTTGAATTTTATGTTATAATTATAATAAGGCCGGGACTTGCATAATATATAGCATGAAACAAGATCTATCCCTATCCCGCTGCAATCCTCAAGAAGACAGATATTGCTGCAACGTATATCAACAACTATAAATTATGCAACATTGTTTTGGAGTCCTCATGACTGTGTTATAGCAATTTGTGAGGCATAAGAGTTGTTGTAGATAGTACAAATTTCACTAAGATATTTTTTCTCATAGTTTTCATTGTTTGCACTCAGAGAATAGACCTCGGTTTGCGTGGAAGTTGCACATATGTTTAGAGTTTAATGCTTTATGCATTAGTTAATTTATCTCTACCTACAAGCAAGGACGATGAGAAGTTGGAGGACTCAAATCAAAGGTAAGTTTTTCTTTTCCTCCCATGCACTTACAAAATAGAAAACCAGATTATCGCAAAACTGGTATATGAAAGAAAATATTTCAAATGCAAGAATATACATAAAGAAATATGGATTGAATAAACTTGCCCATTATTTTTTTTATAAAAATTTGTTCGTCTTCGAAATTTCTCTACTCAGATTGTGGGAGGCACATTCAACACGTTACCTTAATCCATTTGATAATTAAAACTATCAATAAGACATAATTAAAATTTTCAATAAGATAGAATTAAAACTATCGCGCCGCCTGTTCATGGTAAAGATGCATCGACAATATGACCATGCTAAGTGCCCATGCTAAAATTGCATGTGGCACATTTTTCCATTGCAATGACCTAAAGTGCACATGGCTCAGCCCCCATTGTTTGGATTGCACGTCTTTTTTTACAAGGAGGAACTTCACATAGGAGATACTCTCTATCCTACAATCCGAAAAGCTATTTCTAGTTCTTTCATTCATTTTGCTATTTTTTATGAGCATTATGTTGAATCACGTTGGTGCTTGGATGAGCTTTGTTAGATTTTGAGATCATCTCATGAGCGAACCATTAACGTCGTGTTTTGTGGCGTTGAACAATTTGACCTTCGGTACGTTTATAAGCGACGTTATGCCGAATCTTTTCACAAACAGGTCAACGAAATGAAAGAATTTCCATGGAAGTCATGGAGGGATGGAATAAAGCACTCATAGAAGCATCATATATTTATGGTCTGGTCTGTTCATTTTTTATCTAGTTTGTATTCAAATACACATGTGACCTTTAATTTGAGCCAAATCCTATGTTAACTAACACATTAAAAGAATTCAGTAATAAATAAAAACAGAAATCCTAATTATATTAATACATTTATAAATTATCTTGATCATGTCTTGGATATGTCTCCACATTTTATCATTCTACAAAAGACCAATGACCATTTCGTAAGGGATATCCTCATAACATTGATGTTATGTTGAAAACAACCATATTTTGAAATTTTTAACATTGATGTTATGTTAAAAAGAGCCATATTTTGAAAAATGATTCTATTAGTTCAATTTTTTAAGAGTTAAAATTATTATTTTTCAGACAATGAATGAAGAGTATTAATATAAAAAATTCAAGTGAAAAGACAATACCTAACATTGATTCAAAATCCGGTGGTAATTATTTGGATTTGAATTTCTTTGAAGTATGATAAAAATATCTTCGGTGTCGAGGACTGCAAAAGCTGATTGACTTTATTTTGAGAAGCAGACACTTCAAGTTGATTCTTCTCATTTCTGACTTATGAAGTATTTCAAGTCATACTTTTCAGTAGACACAAATTATTACTTTCAGCTCCACACAGATAAACAAATATTTTTAAAGCCCAATCTTTTACTTGACATTTTATGCTAAGTCAACCCTTGCATTAGGTAGAATTAGTTATAGCCATGACGTACTTGCTCTTTGTTTGACTCATTATTATGCTCCTCGTTAGAGATCAATGATTTACAACCTTCCTTCATGAGTACGTAGATGAAATCACAAAGAAGTACAAGGACATGGAAAACATCACAGGGCCATGAACCTAATGCCAACAACGAAGTCAAAAATGAAATGCAAAATCTCTTCGACATTGGTTTAAGAACGGAAATATGTATGTGTGGATTTTAATTTGTGTTCATATTTAAACAATAGCACTATGCCGCGATCATTCAGATGTAATGGAGGATATATGAAGATTTCAAAAAAATTTAGAAGTTTTATTAGTTATATAAATTAATTCCGAAAATGTAAACCTGTGCAATTTGTGTGTAACATCACAACTATGATGAGGGGAATCTCAATAGATAACAATGCTCCAAATGCAAATAATTAACATATAACAAGGTCCGTAAAGGTAGCTAAAATACTCAAAATTAGTAATAACTTAACCCTAAAGTTTTGTGCACTCTAATTTTTTGTGGACTTGGGTCCAATCCTCGCTGGCTTCTCTAATATAATCGTCTACCCCTCCACACTTTGCAAGAACAGCTAGCACGTAAACCTAAATATTTACATGTCAATAGCTATCATTTTAGTAGAAACGCTGGATTTTCGCGTTCAACAGATATCCGTGCATGCATTTGTTGCTAGCTATCTCTGCATGCATCCATTACTTGCATGACACACATTCAACACAATGAATGCGTATTAGAAACGCGGAGAAAGGACGGTGCTAGAGTTGTTTCTAGACTTGTAGTATCTAGTGACATTTTAAGACAACATATAAATACAATTCCAATTACATCTATAGAGAATTAAATGGAAACTAAATCCCAAAGGGTCATAAGCCCTTTTCCAAAATGGAAACCAGTACTGTAATTCTAATCCTACCCTAACCTATAAGACCCTAGATGAGGAGAAACCCGCACAATATATGCGTACTTGAGCATGG